>OY970816.1:13551633-14151633 GCA_963853775.1 Xanthia togata
TAAGTAGAGTTAGATAGATATTATTGTACACCAAATTTTAACAACCCTCATTTACATTTACATCTTCATATTAGGGTATAAATCTCTTATCGCTGATTAATAGCAATATCTACCAGACCCTATGAATGATGTAACCAATATTTAATAACCATATTTTGATCTATAAGAGTATCTTGCCCGTTCTTCTCCATAGGAACCTACTACGCTTTGCAATGGGCAACTAGCTTCATCTTTCTGACTGACCGACCCCTTGACTATTCAAAAGTGCCTGTTATTGGTTTATTTGTAATAAATGCTTTGAGTTTGAGTTTGACAACCTTTTGGATGGACAGGGAGACTAAGTTAACTAGGGGGTGGTGGATAGTCCTCGGTGTACTGCAATTATCACACCTAGAGATATTATGAATAATGGACATACTTTTTGAATTTCACACAATTGAAGAAAGTATACAAGATAAATTGTGAAAACATTTTAAAAGAGTAACGGCGGAGTTCCTTGCCCATTCTTCTCCATACGAAAACTACCTTTTGGAAGGGGTGACTTGAATCAATTCTTTTTTTTTGTTGTAAATTTTAACGTTCAAAAGTGCCTTTTAAATGCCTAATTGAAATAAATTATTCGACCTTGACTTTGTTAGTCTTTCTTGATCACCAGATTCTAGAACTGACAGGTAGCCAATCAGATCACAGGTCCACAAAGGCCCCCTAAGTCACGTCTTTAAGGTACCTACCTAAGGCTACCGCAAAAACCTAATATTTAAATTACATTAAACTTTAATAATGGCCAAATGTGGTTGTAGAATTGTCATTCATAGACAACTTCTGTCTCAGGTTTCGGGAAATACAAACGTAATTGTACATGATGCTGTGCTCAATATTCTCATTCCCGGGTCATCACCTAAGAAGAAAAAGTTGTGTGAACCTATAGTCTGATTGGAGATGTCTAGGATTTACAGGTAGTAACCTAGGTAAAAATCAATCTGCCTATCTTTTTCCCAACTATATTGGGGTCGGCTTCCAGTCTAACCGGATGCAGCTGAATACCAGTATTTTACATGGAGCGACTGCCTATCTGACCTCCACAACTCAGTAGGGTAAGACTGGACCCCTTGGCAAGACTGATTGTCGGACATTCGGGCTGACTATAACGACTGTCAAAGATCCACGAATGACAGCTGGGACCAACGGCTTAACGTGCTTTCCGAGGCACGGAGGGGTTTTGGTATGTAAAGATGGTCACACATCCACAGACCAACCCCGGCAAGCGTAGCTTAACCTGACGGATCGACCTGTGCGGCAGTTATTACTTAGCCACGAGCTCCTCGTGTACGGTAGGTACACGGTACCTAACCTAGGTAGGTAACGCAAATAATGATAAAACGCGCGGTGACGGCCGCGGTAGGAGCGACCACGTAAACTTGCTGCATGTAGTATGAGAGGTAAGGTGCTCCGTCTTGATAAATCATAAATGATGATAAATTATATTTATTTGAGTAAATTTTTACTTTATAAATGTCTTGAGATACATTTATTATTGTACCTAATACGTTTATTGATAGAAATAAATAGTCGACAGTGTGACGTGGATGAATTTTTTGACGCTATATTTTAGTTTGTATTAATCGTTTTAATCAGGGTAAGTTATTATATTTTTAGTTATGGAAGTAACGTTGAGTAACGTAACGTTAACGTATTTACCTTTGAGTTAAAAATACACTTTTATACGTCAGAAATAAACAATTAAAAAAATATTGCTTATGCATAGGTGTATGGTCTCATAGTGGTAGCTAGGCTACTTACAAGCAATAAGCAGGGCTGTTTATTGAGATATTCGCATTCAATGGTTTATAAGAAGAGTTGTTGCGTCCTTTTGTCGGTTAATAGCAATAAACTGCGATGACCAATCTCTTTTATATGCATGATTACAGCATTTGCTCTTTAAACGTTTTTCTAAGGTTCTAATACAGCTTCCGAGCATTTATTGACTGCTTAGGTGCAATTTTTCCAAATGTCTCGAAAAAAAAAGGAGCGATTTTATTATTTAAAAAAATTACCTAGCTAAATCTTACAGGTTATGCTACAAAATGAAGCAAAATTCAAAATTCAAAATTCAAAATATTTTATTTCACATAAACCTACATGGGCACTTATGAAACGTCAGAAGCTAGGTGCACGGTTCCAATTGGTCGTTTCCTATGGAGAAGAGCCGGCAAGAAACTCCACGGTTACTCTTTTAAAAATAATTGGTTTTTACAATATTTTCAAATAAAGCGCTAACAAGCGCTACAAGTAAACTGTTCAGTATTAATGGTGGCGTTAACCCTTGCGATTAAGTTAATGTAGATGTAGTTAAACTAATGACATTAGCTTAACGATTGGACTGGGTAGCCCTTAACACCGGGTGACGAGTGCCTTTTTAAGTCAAAGAAAACAGACAATAATTTTAAACGGATTTTTTGTTATAAATACCGTAAAGCTTGGCAAAAAAGGTTAAATGAAAATGAGGGCGCTACTATCGCACTTAGGTCACTTCAAATGGAAAATAAATGTGCAAATAGAACGCTGCTTGTGGGTGACTCAAATCAAAACCTACTAGCACTTGTCGCCAAAGTAGTGCCATCATAAATAAGTCTGAATTATGTGAAATATTTAGTTCGAAATGTCAACACATCGGACTCTTCTATGTCGACCTGTATGCACTTTCATATGCATTCAGTAAAAAGCTGTTATTTTGACATTACACACCAACATTTTATTTATTTGTGTAGATATTGGCAATGACAAAATCGAAAAAATAATAAGGTTCAAGTAAAAGGTGCTTTACATATTTAATCCTTAACTAACGTTAATTTATTAAATGACAGGCTTTTAGAAAAGACTCTTAGAATTCATTTGACATGATTAATTGACACTCCACTTAATAAAGCACTTTATTTCATAGAATTAGACACAAATCAAAAGCTGCAAATAGCAGTCGTTTCTAAATCTGTCACTTGTAAATTAGTCATGTTAAAGCTAAATCATATTACAAGCAGTTTATCTTTAGTCCTAACTGTATAAAGAATTATATTTAGAATTAAGGAGCATCTGATTAATTGGTTTCTTGGAGTTATTACATTCTGATGACAAAGTACTTAAATTGTACAGACGCCAGCAGGTCAACCTACCCGTAACAGTCAAATTTTCCCAATCAACTTTGAACCTTATGCTTTAGTAATAAAGTTGAAAATCTATTAAAGAAATTTGTTAGACTGTAGTAGGTTGATGTGCTGGCGTCTGTACAATGTTTTTAAGTAGTACCATTCACCTACAGTTTGACCTAGGCCGCTGTACCGCGCCTTAGGAATGTGCGGCGAGGCGGGGGAAATGCCGTCGCCGCGCGTCGTGAGCGTTGACGAATGTGCGGCCTGCACTGCCTCGTCTCGCCGCGCACATACTTAGGGTGCGTTTCGTCCAATCACAGACAGCGGTAGCGGCGAGGTTCGAATACCTATGTGTATTAGACGCTTCACTCGAGTTAAGGTTCGTTTTTGTTTCATTCCACATTCATACGACACCGACAAAATTATATAGGTATGAAAATTCATCCGCTCCTGGCTTTAAATTTTTCGATCATTCTGTAGGCGAGTGTAAGATGCCGAATGCCAAAATCCAACATCGTTGGATCGGATTTCTTTTTAAGTTCAGAAGTTTCATTTCAAGTGAAAGGCAAAAATGAACGAAAACTAAAGCGTCTGATACCAGCGTAAGTAAACGCCTATGAAGTTATGTATAGGTAAGCCAGTCTATTAATAAATGATAACTACTCATGCCTAATAATAATAAAAATAACATATTATCGTGTAAAGTTTTAGACGATTACCGTTAATATAATATTTAAAGACGGTACAATACGGACCTCATTACTTAAACTGAAAATTGCCATTTTGGCTTTCAATTAAAAATTCCAAAACCCAATAACCAAACCCCAAACAAAATACACTTAACAGTAAATAAAGTAATTACGTCCTAAAAAAATAATTTCTTCCCAAAAATTGCAAAATTAAAGTAGAGCCACTTTGCTACCGCACCGTCTCGAGACCACACACGACGAGCGTACGCGCTCCAACCAGATATTTCGTTTAATCCGACCACCAACTTACATTTACCGTCCACCAAACGATTTTTGTACCAACTTCTAACACATTATGCAGTTTTACAACCGCAAAAGTAAAGTTGTCGAAGCACGAGACGAAACCACGATATGTTTCCACCAAAATTAATGGAATATCGACTTTATTTTGATGAGGGTAAGGTTGGTGTGAAGTGTAGAGATATGTTGGTAAAAGATTACGTGTTCGAAGTGTAGCGAATCGTATATTTTTTATTTTTAGTATCACGATTCCGCAATTTTAAAGGTGTTAGTTGTATGTCAGTACTTGTAAGGTTGCTAACTCGAAAATTTGCAGTTATCACACTTATATCACTAGTATTGCTAGGTTTATTCCAAACGATTGATTTGCTGAACAAATCGTTGAATTATGTTTTTACTGTAATAATACCATTTTATGTTTACAAAAGCTGTTTACGGGGCAAATCAAAACGGGACTTTGAAGTAAATTGACATTAAGTATTTATTGTGCCTATTTTTTTCGAAACTTTTGTCGCAGCGGATTTTTTATTCAAAATGCTGAACAACTTTTCCTGTGAGCAAAAAATGTTACATAGGTACATAGTTTAAGTTTGATCTATGGTAGTCATATTCTGTAATTTTGACTTGTACAATAAACGTCAGTGTGCTTACCTAACCGTCCTTTAATTTCTCATTTTTAAGTTCTAGCAAGGCTCCGCCCTCCGCAATACCTAACGAGGACCCACGACAAAATAAAAAAAACATGACCTATTTCTGCATTATGTCGAGTTTTACGATTTTTTCCGCATTCGCCCCACATTGGATATTCCTGTTTCGCCCCACATTAAGTATAAAATATTCTATGATTTTTATCAGACTTTTGAGTTTGCATCGAAGCCAAATGTTTGGCGAATTTGAAATGGTTTCTGGTCGGCTTACAGTCTAACCGGATGCAGCTGAATACCAGTATTTTACATGGAGCGACTGCCTATCTGACCTCCACTGGGTAATACGATACCCCTTGGTAGGACTGGTTGTCAGATTTGCGAGCTTCTGACGATCCTTATCACCACGACATTGTCAGACCCACGCATGACAGCTGGGACCAACAGCTTAACGTGCTTTCCGAGGCACGGAGGAGGGAGTCTCGGTATTTGAAGATGGTCACTCATCTCAAAACAACCAACTCCGGCAAGCGTAGCTTAACCTGGATCGACTCGAGCGGCTGTTATTACTTAGTCACGAGCTCGGTGTATACCTACACCGTGATAATTTGTCCAAACACCAATCATGTCAGTAATCTTACTGATTGGAAATTCTTTCAGTTAGTTTTTAAGATTTTTGTTTTTCTTAGCAAGAGTGGAGTTTCTTTCGAGCTCTTCTCTATATGAAACGACCGATTGAAACCGTGTAACTATCTTCTGACGTTACATAAAGTGCCCATCTTGATGTCGGCAGGATGTTTTTCAATAAAAAGGTTTTTTTAATAAACTCAATAAGGGAAGACTCATTCAAAGTTATTTCAGGAAATCGCGGCTGTACCTACAGCTACAGATGATAATAAAATAATTTGAAAAAAATAAAATTCTATTATTAAAAACTAATAACACTTTCAATTTCATTCGTAAACGATTGAGGAAAGATATTGCAAAAGCTTATTCTTCAAAGGAAATAGGCTCACTTTCATTAATTATCCCGAATTTTGGTGGATGTAGCAGAAAGGTTTCTAAAGACTGGGTGCTTTTTAAGTCATTAGGTGTGATATGACTTGCATATCGAATTTTTTGGTTGCCAGTTTCCTCACGATGTTTTCCTTCACCATTTTTAAAGCAGTGGTGATGAAATAATTTACACAAAGTAAAACACCTGACAGGATTCGAACCTACGACCTACAACTCGTAAGACGCGTCCATTATTGCTGCTCTTCTTGGCCACCACTGCTCATATGACTTGAGGGAATGATATTCCCTTGAAAGGCAAAAACAAAATGCAGGTAGTTTTGCTTTATTAAACACTAGCTGCCCGCCCCGGCTTCACACGGGTAGCACTAAGTACTTATCTACGGCGTACCTACCTACCTACCCTACCCTACCCTACCTACCCACCTACCTTACCCTACTTATCTACCCTACCTACCTACCCTACCTACATACCTACCCGACCGAGATAAAAAGTTTTTATCCAAATTGCCAAATCGGTTCAGCCGTTCTTGAGTTATAAATAGTGTAACTAACACGACTTTCTTTTATATACATAATATTTAGATTATTGGCATTTTATTGGGTTGGCATCATAGATACACTAACTGTGTGAAGAATAGTCTCAATTTTTTTATAATATTCCCACTGCTGGAACAAAGGCCACCTCTCTGATGACAGAGCGAGTCGTAATCCACCAATAAGGCACTGTGTGGGATGGTTACCTGTCACATCATCTAAGTTCCCAGGTTACGTCGGCTTCCAGTCTAACTGGATGCAGTTCCCAGGTTACGTCGGCTTCCAGTCTAACTGGATGCAGCTGAATACCAGTATTTTATATAGAGCGTCTGCATAACTGACCTCCACAACCCAGTTACTTGGTAAGATGGTCACAAAGACATAGATGATTCGCTTATTCTTTCATTGGGTTGTCACAGTTAATTAATAATTTATTATTACTTGCCACACAATTCATGACAAAAGCAGATTGAATTAAGAATTTGACACCAATTTACGTTAATTGCAACTGACATTTCAAAATGGCGGGCTGTCACCTGTATATTTACACAATATTATCGCTTTTTGCACATGTAGGTAGGATATTTTAATTAAATAGTTATTGTGTTGTGACACGGCATTTTCTTTTGTCACATTGTTTGTTATAAAAATAATTATTTCTGTGGGAACATTATAGGCTGATTATAATAGGATTGTTGTATTTTCGATAAAAAAATCATTCGAATTTACGTTACGTTTACGTTGCGCATTCGTGCAAGGGTTTCTGGCTTGCCATAGCATAAGCATTTTTTGTTTAGCTTGTACCATTACGAAAGAAATAAGCCTTTTCCTAGGGCGTCTGCTTCTAGCTAAAAAAGACCGAATTCCACAACCATTTGACTTGCGCAATGAAGTCTACGAAGTATAAAAATCATGCCATTATAAGCGTATAAACTGAAGTGGGCAACATCGCAAATAGATGTCAAATATTTCGCTGTTTTGATTAATTTGGCAATATGACTGTATTGAATTAAGATAAGTATGTGACTAACTAGCGAACTAGAATATTAATAATGAATTGCAATTATAACACTGAATTTGATGTTGTAACCGTTTTAGGTGTAAAAAAGGCATTTGGAAAGTTTCCAAATACCTTTAAACATCTAAAACTATTTATTTATATAATACTTTATTGTACACCACACAAATTCGTAGCAAAAAAAAAAAAAAACATAAACTATTAATTATTAATAATTTCGTAATCAATATTTTAGTTCACTAGTTAGCCACATTTAAAATTTCCAAATTAATCAAAACAGGTAAATATTTGACAGCAATTTGCGACGTTGCCAACTTTTAGGATAAGCGCTCCACGACTAAACATGGACCTAACAAAATCGTTATAATAATATCCTTAATCAAAGATTGGGACCAAGAAAATAAACTTGAAGTGGTGCGAAAACATAATCTTGATAAATTTAATTCAGTCCTTCATTTATGGGAAAACCGACTTACTTAAGTACTTAAAATAAAAAAGAAGTTGATACAATAAAATTTTATCGCACGAAATACATTTCAAAGTGTTATTTTGCGACACCTAGACCTCAAAAAGGAAAATAACGGTCACACAACCTAAGACTCATTTGACGTTTAAATTGGCGGAGAAAATGCAAACGTCACTTTGACAGTTAGCTTTTTTTTAATTCCTTCCGCGACCGCGTTCCGTTCACCGTGCTAATGCTTAGTGGAAACATTAAGAAGTTGCGTATAAGGAATGCCCACATACAGCCTGTGTCCTGTTGATTACTATCGAACAAGGTTGTTTTTATTACTGCTAATTTTAAATAATATGATTTTTTTATTAAAGATAAATGTTTCAGCTGTTTCGCTATACGTTTTAGTAAAAAGGGGTTATTTTTATGGCAATGCGTCAATGCTTATCCATCATTTCTATCTTTACACATTTAGTTTGCACATGGCCGCTAATAAGAACGCACCTCGTTTATTTGGGTTAGTAGTCGATTCGCACGAAAATTATTCGTACGATCGTGCGAATCGTCCCCTTTCAATAAAAATATTTTTTTAGTAGGCGATTCGCACGGAAGTATTTAAATTGCGTGCGAATCGACCCCTTCAAGAATTAGTAGTATGCGATTCGCACACTTAACAAAATGTGCGAATAATAAATCTAAGTACAGTCATGTACAATATTCTAGAATATTAATATTAAAATTCAATAATTCTCTATTCGCATCGCAGTCAGGCACAAAATACTAGTTAAGAGGTAAGATGAAAAGTTTTGTCAGTATTTAATATGAAAACTTATAATATGAACACCATAAATGAGAGATTATATTATTATTGATTAGTTGATTGTTATTTTTTACCTATTAGAGCAAAATATTGTTGTTATAGTAACTGTGATTTTGTGACTGTTATTTTATTACATTTACTATAATACTCCAAAATTGTACTAGTTAATACTTAATAGAGAAAAAATATTTTGTTTTTGTTTATTTAATTGCCACATTTAAAACCATACCTTAGCTAATTAAAACGATTTTTATATTGTTATTACGAATATTTAAAAAGATTTATATATTTATAGTTTCGTTATATTTTTCGTTGTTTTTAAAATTAGCTTTTAGACCATTATAACGTTAATTATTTAATTTTGACTTACCTTTTCTAAACAACATTATTTTTAACAAGACTCAGGGGTTCATAAAAAGTTGATTTCGGTAAAAACTCTAATAAGTAGTAATTTGTGATGATTTAAGGTAAATGCAAGTGTACGGAAAAAGAGTACTTACTTGTAAAAATGCAAAACCAAATATTTGATTATAAATCGTACCTACTAACTGTGATTTTATTTGTAATCTTGGTTATAATTATGGTTTTAAGTTATTTAAACTGTGAATGATGTAAAATCACTTTCTGATAGATACAAAGTAAAATATAAAAACTTGATTTCCTTAAAAATCGTTTTATTTGTGTCCTGTATTAAAAGAAAGCATTTTGTACGTGATAGTACTTTTTTCTTGAAACTTTTCGATAAAGTATAGGTGTGTGCGAATCGCATACTACTAATTCTTGAAGGGGTCGATTCGCACGCAATTTAAATACTTCCGTGCGAATCGCCTACTAAAAAAATATTTTTATTGAAAGGGGACGATTCGCACGATCGTGCGAATAATTTTCGTGCGAATCGACTACTAACCCGTTTATTTTACTAAGTGCTTGAATGATAAATTGTTACAACTAATATGCCCAGTAGTTATGTAAAAAATTATGTAGATATAATAAACAGTAATGTTAGTCTGTCTGTTTACTTTTTATTTAGGTACCCAGGGTTTATTAAATACAAAAACCTTTGCTATTGGTTTTTTTTTTAAACGATAGTTAACTTTTTCAGGAAATATGATTATGATGCTGAAAATAAAAGTGACTGTTTTCCGAGATAAACTTTTGTGACAGAAAGACGGATGGAGGAATAAATGGTAGGGGTATCTATGTATTATGCCTGTCAACTGCTCCGTTGGTCTCGTGGTCGCAAGCCCGACTACTGAGTGTGGGTTCCATTCCCGGGCCGGGTAAATTGTTATTGGGTTTTTCCATTAGACATTTTTCAGTACCAGTCCGGACTTTGGATGTCGGTGGTGTGAAGCCTACGTTTCTCAGATGACACGTAAAGCCGTTGGTCCTGCACCTGATCTCTCCCCAGCCGTGTTGGATTGCCATCCCATTGACTACACAGAGTGCACATACGTTTGCGAACAAACTAGTGCACTCTCATATCTCCTGCGTACTTGGCTTATCTCTGTTAAAATTGGCCATCGCCATGGCCGAAATTTTGTCGGAAGGATTCTTATGTCTGTTTTTTTACATAATTTTATTGGCCAACCGAATAAATCTAGATAATTATCACTATAATTTTCTAGATTAATCTATATATTATCTAGATAATCTATCTAATAACTAGATAAACGTTTTAGGGTACCGGGCACTGTACCCTAAAAACGTCTCAATCAATTCATTACACGGAAATATTATAAAAATCTATGGTTTTACAACGAAATTGGACACCATTAATTTTAATGGTAGACTTCAATAAAAATCACCATCAAATTATACAATAAAATAATCAAATTCGCTAATTGAATGATATTCAAATGATTTAATCAACATTTTTTTTAAACCACTAACGATTTGAGAGTGTGAAAATTGTAGTTTAACCTACGAATTTACATGAATATTTTTATTCTAACTTGAGTGGTCCACTACCTCAGTAAAATAAAATTATTCGTGTGTTGGGCTGATTAAGTCAAGCTTGTATTAGTTGCAGATGCTTTATAAAAGAAAAAGTGAGCCATTCCCTCGTGCACGAAGTGCAATTTTCCCAAAAAAAAAAACAATTATTGCAGCCAAATGAATTCAAATATTTTTATATTTCTTAGACAATGAGAAGGTTTCAATTATTTTCCAGTGCACGAACGAATGTTGACGTGTTTTTGTCAAATATATTACACTGAGTAAAATACAGCTATTTTACCTCTAACAGCAGTAACCCAATAGCGACCATTGTAACGAATATAAATTGTATGTGTATTTGACAAACTTATCAATGGCTACAACCCAACATCATCCTAATTGCAGCGTCAAAAGATCGCTGTATTTTGACAGTGACTGTGCCTATCTTACCTCTACAACCCAGTTACTGTGTAAGACCTGGACTGGTAAGACTGGTTGGTTGGACAAACAGTAGATAATAATGTACGTAAGTCACGACTACCCTAACATAAATACACAGATCGTACGGATTTCCGACCGACAAAATGATTTTCCAACCATTTTCTTTTGTCTAGGTAGCTAGCAACGCAACCCTATCAATGTGGAAAGTTCCATATAAAAAGTTTTATGACTATTTACATCCTCTGGAAGTCAAGTACTTCTGCTAATCCATAAGAACCTGGTCCTCAATGCAGACAACCGACAATGTGCTAAACTGACCACGCCACGCCACTGCTTCCTTTCTCCCTTAAGTAAATGGATAATACTCGCATAGTTGGTTTAAAAAATTAAGTGTCGTTTATTCTACCAAATTTTCAACTAAAAGTACTTACATACTGAGACCCGAGACCCCTCCATGCCTTGGAAAACCCGTTTAGCTATTTGTCCCTGCTGTCATTCGTGGATCTTTGACAGTCGTTACGTTAGAAGCCCAAAAATCTGACAACCAGTCTTACCAAGGGTAGGTACCGTGTTGTGAAGGTCATATATAAGCAATCGCTCCATGTAAAATTCTAGTATTGAGCTGAATACCGTTTAGAAAGGAAGCTGACCGCAGAATATCTAGATAGGAAAAGGCAGTCAGATGATTCTACTGAAAGTCTAAGTAACATGATGTAATTTTAAAAAGCATACAGACAAGCATTTGTGTTACAACGTTATTACTCACCCGACCAAGCAAAAGAAAGTATTTTAATAGCCAAATATAAGGCGTTGGACTAAATTGGCGTAACAAAAAATGTGTAGGGGAGCGAGCAGTTCTCCCCTCACGTTATTTTAAAGGTGTCATGTAAGGTTTACTTTCGATTTTCTGTTTGATCATTGTTTGAAAAGTTTAACAGTTAGTTTATTTGAAATTATATGTCACACAACGAACAAACTTTCGTCAACTGTATGTTTGCGATTTCCAAACATAGCTATACCGTAACGTAACGGACGTAACGTGACGTAACGGGTATTATATTTAAAGATACAGGGCAAAAGACCTCAAAAGTCAAAAGTCAAAGCATTTATTTCAAATAGGCTCTTATACAGACCTATGGCACTTTTACAAATATAAAAAAAAAAAAATTGATTATAGTCGCTCCTTCCAAAAGGTAGTTTAGAATAATGGGCAAGAAACTCCACTGTTACTTTTTTTAAATGTTTTACAACATTTTGTACAGTAATTATATGTGAAGACGATGCACCTATAATAAAATTACTTTATCACATTAAATAAAAAGAATTAAAAATAAAGCAACGACAGATACCTAAATTAATTATTTGATAGATACATGCTGCTCACATATTTACAAACATTGTAAAAGTAGACCATTTTCCTACAATTTTACAATTAATAAGTCAGTGTGTGAGGAAGTAATCACAGAATGTAAAATCAATATCATCATCATCTGCCTAGCCTTTTCCCAACTACGTTGGGGTCAGCTTCCAGTCTAACCGGATGCAGCTGAATACCAGTATTTTATATGGAGCGACTGCCTATCTGACCTCCACAACCCAGTAATTGGGTAATACGATACCCCTTGGTAAGACTGGTTGTCAGACTTTCGGGCTTCTGACGACCCGTAACGACTGTCAAAGATCCACGAATGACAGCCGGGACCAACAGCTTAACGTGCTTTCCGAAGCACGGAGGAGTCTCGGTACGTAAAGATGGTCACCCATCCACAGACCAACCCCGGCAAGCGTAGCTTAACCTGACGGATCGACCCTTGCGGCAGTTATTATTTAGCCACGAGCTCCTAAAAAAAAATCAATATCATATAATAATAAAAATATTTTTTTTATAACTAGATATGTAAATTAGCAACTAGTTTGATTTTGTCTTGATTCTAAATTGTCCTATGGAGCAGGACCAGCATGTTTCCAAGCATTCTTATCTTGGATAATATAATCTTCTAATTTGTAATGTGCTTGTTTACAAAGTGTTTTAATATGAGTTTTAAATTTTCTTTCTTTTAATTGCAACCTAGAAACTCAAAGCGGTGGTCGGATCAAATATCCGAGCAAATTGAGGTAGCTATCAGCGCCACACTCCACCAGGCCACCCATCGTAACAAACGGAGAAAACCCGTTGACAATTTGAAACGGACTCACGATTCTCAGCAATGACAGAACGATTGAGAAGAACTAAGATATTCTATAATCAATTTTATTTATTAAAGAGGATAAAAACATATACACAGGATAAACAAAATTAACAAACAAACTATAAAAATTAAAATATAATAACCTAACTATAAACAAACTAAAATACGTTGTCAAAAAATTCCTCTGCTTCGCTATCAACTGGTAATAATGTACCCAAGAGACTGTCGGCATTGGAAAATTGCAGGGCACATTGCTCGCAGAGTACCATGCTCAATTAATGTCTCGCTGATGGTGGCGAGTGTGTTGGATCATTCGGTTCCCTACAAAATGGTTGAGCTGGATGGTGCTGATCCACGCGTCATGTTCGTGAACGGGCGCCGTCAGTTGATACTGGTCATCTCTTATCTGCCAGGGCTTATTTTTAATCGTTTTTGATTTTTATATTTTTTTTACATTGTTCTCACATATAGAATCAACAAGAGTAATGTACCCAGGATTTTGTAATTTCTATATTTAAAAGAGTGTCCTTGGAGTTTCTTGCCCGTTCTTCTCCATATAGATCTACGTTTTGGAATGGGCAACTAGCTTCAACTTTCTGACTAACTGACTGACTCTTTGACAATTCAAAAGTGCCTGTAAAGGGTTTAATTGAAATAAATGCTTTGAGTTTGAGTTTGACAGATGGCCGATGGGGCCGAGAGGTTCTGGAGTGGCGACCGCGTACCAAAAGACGTAGCGTTGGAATGCCCCCCACAGTATGGAAGGCCCACAAGCTGGACCAATGACCTTGTGAAGACCGCAGCAAACTGCTGGTTCCGGGAAGAACAGAATCGGTCGAATTAGCGGTGCTTGGGCGAGGTCTATGTCCAACAGTGGACGTCTTTCGGCTGAAATGATGATGATAATGGCAATGCTTAGCCTCCTGCCGAGATAAAAGCCATATCTTGGGTCACAGGAGGTGTCAACCAGACGTTTGGAGATTTCGTTGAACAAACCATGAGCACTCGGACCCCACGGCCAGAGGGTTTCAACCCCAAACGGGTCGTAAATATTATTACCGATAAGGTTATTATACTTTCGCCGCTTGAGGGTTTCCGCAGCCGCAGCTTTTACATTCACATTCTTTAATCTTGAGAAAACTAATTCCCACTCAAAACTTTATAATCATAGCCAGATAATTTATTACCTACCCGATTTCTAAAAGCGTGATCAATTCTCAGATCGGTAGGTAAATCTGCTGACTTTCATGTCAGCTCTTGTTATAGGTTGATAAGCATATCAAAAGCTAATCATATTACTTGAAGGTGGCAACCGATTTAAATGAAAATAGCTTTTAGAAACTGCATCTGCAGTGAAAATTCGCTGTTGAAAATCTCCTACACCATGCGGTGGCAAACATTACAATAGATACTTCACAAATGCTTGCTCCAAGCTGCTTCTGAGAAATCCCTAATGGAAAAACATGAACACTGACGACCAGCACCCTAATTCGGCTTACACTTTCAAATAAAATTCAAGGGTTTTGAAGGAAATTCCTAATCCAATGCTTCATAGGTTTGAAAAATTCGTGTGCTCAACTAAGTTAATAACGCAATGAACCTGGCTGAACTGTCAGAATGAAAGAATTGAGATCGACTAAAATTTAGGGTTGCCAACCCTAATTTATAATATAGTAACCTACTATATTAGAAGCCTAAATACTATAATTCTGAAGAAAATATATAGTAAGCGAAACTATTTTTTTTTCAATCCAAAATGGTGAGATGAGCGCAACAGGGCCACATAAAAGCTGAATTAATGGTTTTTTGCAACCTTAATTTAGAGTTTACAAATAGTAAGGACATTAAAAAAAAAACTGTTAATAAAGGTTCATACCCACAGTAGCAAAACATATACATTTAAAGAGTAAAAATGTTTTTAAACATACAGTACTATATTTTTTCGCCATCTACTACATATATTACTACAGACAAAGGCTTCGACAATACTATATTTGATATAAAAAAAGCTGGCAACCCTACTACCATTGTGTGTTTTATACAATTATTACCCTGCAGGTATTTGTATAGAACTGACAATGCGACATATTTGTCAAAAACTGTCAAAATTGACACATCTCACAACAGGTGCTGTTTCATAAGACCTAAAACTATGAAAGAAACTTACAAAATTGTCGGATTTTCACCTGTCGCCTGTCGCCTGTCGGTTGTATTAAATATGCCCCTAATTACGTAATAGGCGATCAATCAGATTCTGATTTTAAAAACAGATTGCTTCATAAGTTCGAAAAAAAAACCAGCTCAACAACGTAAATAACGCAATGAATGTTGTTGAACTGTTAAAATAAAACCGATTACACGTAATCTTTTACGAAAATGTGTTACGTAATTAGGTAGCTGGTGATCCACCGCAAGGGCCTTACGCTTACGAGCCGCGCTTGTGTCTCCTAGACTTATGAAGTAAGTTGTCCTTACAGTGATAGAGGTCCTATAATAAAAAGGCATATAATATTTAACGCGGCGTCAAACTAATCTGTTTTAGGGTTTGAAAAATAATTAAATTGGGTAGCAAAAATAATAGGTTGGCAGCTACAGTGAAGTAGCATTTTAAGTATAAAATGAGGTTGTTTATAAGTAGAATTTATTGTTAAGCGAACATTAGACACTGGCGAGATGTTATAAAATACTTTATAATTATATCAGTATTCGTTTGATTTTTGACTCCGTCGTTGAGGCCGGTGAGTGCCAGGGTCCGTTACTGTAATGTTTTAGGAATGTGGTGTTTTACATTCTCGTGTGCCTAAACGGACCCTAGCACTCGCCGGCCGCAGCCGCGGCACCGCTCGCTTCGCTCGGTCGGCTCGTGCGTTGTGTGGTCACAGTTCTAACCTAACCTAACCTACCTTTCTGTCATTTTCATTTACTACTTCATTTTTAGCCAAGGGGTTACGGCTACACTTAAGTTTAGCCGTCTAAAGATGAAATAAATTAACATTAGCCCATCCTCAAAAATAAACGCTTACAAAAGTGTTTTTTATATGGAAGCCTATAGTTGCCTTTAATATAATGTTTGTCATCCCACTGTTAATATTAGTCGCCATGTCATTATTTAAAGTACCTCTTAGTTAGTCGCCTTTTAAGTTGTTAGTCGGCTGGAAAATAATTTGAATAAAAATTGTCCTTCAGACCGAATTTGGACCAATCTCAGAGGAGACAGCCATCGACGCGGGAGATATTATAGTGCACAAGTGTGTGCGCAGATTCAGGTACACTGTCTCTTTCCTCTCTCTCATAGTATGAAGGGATGGCAAACCAAAACGATCAGAGAGATCCGGAGCAACGCCAACGCCTTAACGTGCTTTCCGCTGCACGGAAGCCACACCGCCAACTTCCAAACTCCGGGCTGTTGGACCATGGGATCGAAGACAGGTCCTCAGCAACTCAGCTGTGGCGCTTGCGACCATGGGACCAACGGGGCAGTCAGGGTATCTTATACTCAATAATATAACGTACTTATAAAACTGTACTTTACTGTTATTTAACTGTAATTTCATGTCACCCCCGGCAAGGGAGAGATTTGTTCTTGCCGTGTCCCGGAAAACTTCAATATTACGTAAGTAGGAGTAATTAATACAGACTAATATTAACACAGATAATTATTTAAAGACCACTTTCCCTTTGCTCATGTTGGTACTAATAATGTATTAATAGAACTTCCATTTCGCGTGGTTGTTAATGCAAAATCGAAATTTTGTTTTGTATAATCAGTAATTTTGCCAGCAAAGGTTTTGAAAGGGGATTGTCCAATTTCTATGGGACTTTGGCCACTCATAAACAAACAGTTCAGCTAATAGTATGCGATTGATTTATTAGGTCATATCAGTAAGAATGACGATATAAAGCTAGTTTTGTATCAAGATGTTTAGGTTACATATTTTTTAACATTTAATTGAAACAGGTTATGTATGAAATAAAACTTGTTTTTTATATAAAATTATATTTATTAATCAGATTCATATGATAAGAGAACATGATCAAGGAACTGGGCAGGTGGATTAATATGTTCCTGATACCTTGCCCACCTTAAAAACCAAAATATAATGGTCATAATAATTATGTGCACAGCAACCTACTGTTCTACGGCCCACCATACAGTTGCAGCAATAAGTATTGTTTTATTGCTGCCCTCCCTTCTGTGTTATTTTCATATAATGTATACACAAAATATGTTTTTCTTCTAATGTGTCTGCTCTGTATTTAATTAACCGCACATCCATTAGAATGAGACTGTGTCTCCTCCTTTGAAATAAATCGCTTCCACAATTCACACATCGCTGCGTTGCTTGTCATTTCATTCGTCAGATCACTGTGAGGTAGCACGGGATCCATGTCCATATTCAAGCCGGGGTTATCGCTAGGGCCAGGTTCGGTGTCCGTAGGTGTGCCAAGTTCAACGTAAATACAAGGTTCGGGGTCCATAGAAGTGCCGGGGTCGTCAAGAAGAGAAGAATTGGAATCCATTATAAAAAAACCAAAATGTTCGATATAAAACTCACAAAAACAACACTCACGATGCAAAGAAACAAAGCGAATGACAACTGTCATTTTAACTGAAAGACACAACATTTTTTAAGCATCGTGTTGCCACATAAAAAAACATTTATATATCGATCCATTTGAAATCGATCAAAATGATACAATTACTCCAGAAATAATGTATAAAACCTCAGTTTTATAACTTTTGAAGTCTTAAACCAATTATATAGTTTATTAGCAGTTTTAGTTATGATATGTAACGAAAACTATATTAAATACAGTGGAGAGATTGCACTGTATTTTAAATCGATTTGAATTTGTTGGTTTATAAAGATTTGAGTTGGCAACACTGGAACCAAATCCGAAGCCGGTGCATATCTAGCATCAAATCAGATACTAAAAAAAAGGGTTTTTTTACAATGCCAATTGATACAAAGTTATTTGCATCAGATGTTTACTAAAATAGAATTTAAAATATTGGTAAATTATATTTTTGTATAGCATCGTGTTTAAAAATGGCCAAGTTTAGACAATGCCCTTTGCACAGTGGCTGAGCGATTGGCAGCTGGTTCGATTCATTGGATTCACTATCTATAAAGTTACAGCTTTCCAAAGAAAAGTAAGCGCTTCGGGAATCATCGTCTATCTTCGGAAATACGAATAGGCCATGATGCTATTAGAGGGCGGTTACAACCGTATATTAGAAGTACTTGCCTAATTCAAAAAAAACTTTTGAGTGACAAATGACGATCTGAGGAAGCAGTAGGTAAGCAGACAGAGAGAAAACTTCATACAAAAGCGCAAAAATGCACTACTACAAAGCCCGGTAGTAAATTTTTTGTATAATTTGAAATTTCCTCTGTGGGGCGACGTTCGTGGTTTCCGTAATGTAGATTATGAAAAAATAACGTACACGTATTTTTTCTTTTTTTACTGTATCAAAAGATTACGGCGATACATTGAGTTATAATGTGCCATGACGTCACTTGTATGTAGATTTTATACATACTTGTGACGTATCAACCCCCACTCCCCAACATTAATGCGTTGTATCTAAGTCATTTTTTATTAATATGATAAAGCAAAAAATACGTGACTAATATTTTTTCACCTCAGCACCTCAAACAAGCAGGTTTTGCTGTCAAAAAACAGTGAGCAAAATTCGATTTTGCTGCGAGCGTGAGACAAAGTAACTTTTTAATTATTTTTTTTAAATGCCGTGAACAGACTGTTGGGTCTACTCACAAAATTCTTAAGATTTGAACTTCAATTAGTTTTTCATCCCACCATCTCGGAAAGAGTATTTTTAATCTTCAGTATCTGAGTGGAAAAGCCGTTTTTATTCTCTAGAGGATAAAGTAAATTGAATTTAGAACATCGTGTGCACTAAGTTTGTGAATTAAAAAAAACATTAAACCTATTTACTGCTACCTCTATGGTGCCGAATATATCATACAACTTTTTTTTAATTTGTTAAAAACTCAGACTCGGAACCTTCTTGGTGTTCTTTTTTCAATTTGCTTTGTACGCGGTTCTTTACGCGGCATTTTTTCACGTCATTGTTAAACCTTAGGTATATTAAAAACAAGAAACTTGAAAACAAGTGAAAAAACTAAAATGAGTGATTCTAGCGACGAGGAAGTTTGCTTGACGCCAACAGAATTGACTGAAACTGTTAATAATGCGCAAACGTTTTTTTTTTTGCATTTAGTCATTTCCTCGCTGAGGTGGAATGAAAAGTTACGTGTTGCACTCGAGTGCAAAGATTTTTCACCTCGTGCTCTTTTGATTCCCTCGCTAACGCTCAGGATTCTAATTTTGAATCACTCGCTGCGCTCGTGATTCAATTTTAGAATCCTTCGCTTGCTCGGTCATCAAAATTGAACACGCGGTTAAAAAGCAACTTTGCACTCTTGTATAACAAATAACTATTGTCACTCACTTCGATGCGAAAAAAGCGAGAGATAGAAACAAGTCGATTCGAAGTTCGATTTCAAAATTCCATAACTAGTAGGCCCAAAAATGAAACAAACAATAAAACGTTCGGATTCCCATAAAACCTTAAAATTGCAAATCACCTGGTATGGTTTTATTGAAATTCTGTTTTTTTTTTTTTTTTTGGATGAAGTTCTCTAGGCGGCTTGCGGTAAGAGTGCACTGGCAGAAATCGTCACGGAAAAGGCGCTTGCGACTGTCTTCTTCTAATTCAAAGAGAAAGAAAGATGGTGTGAGATAGTAGTGTGAATTAGGTCAAAATGCAAATCCAAGATGGCGGATGCGATTTACATTTTTCATAATTGGTGTCGTTTTCATAGTTTTCCGGGGTGCTAAAGCCGATCGTGAAGTCAAAATGTAAATCCAAGATGGCGGCTGCGAAAATTTTCAAATTTTTCTTCATGGGTGTCGTTTCTATGGTTTTCAGGGTTGCTTAAGCCGATAGTGAAGTCAAAATAAAAATCCAAGATGGCGGCTGCAAAAATTTTCACATTTTCGTCATGGGCGTCGTTTTCATAGTTTTCGAGGGTACTAAAGCCGATAGTGAGGTCAAAATATAAATACAAGATGGTGGCTGCAAAATACGAGGTGATGAAGATTATGTAAAAAAAAACCTTGTCCGATCCGAAAAGGTCATTATGGTACTGCAGTAACATTACAAAAGAGTATTTTTTTTATTATTATTTATAGTAAAAAACTTATTTGTATTTAAAATTCACATTTTTATTTTCAAAATTACCTAAAATCCATAAAAAATTTGCAAAACTCATACTGCGACGGCCGCCGCCCGCAACAAACGTTTTAATAAATTCGGTAAAATTCACACAAAGATTACCACAGCGCATACCTTCTCTGGTTAACCCGTAGGTGTTTGTCCCTGGTCTGTTTGAGAGTATCATTGAATTATATTCATCCACCTGAGATTAGTATATCATCTGTCATCCTTGTATGGAGATCCAAGCAACAGGTACAGAATAATAGGCCTTAAAGACTGGAAAATAATTACATAGTTCTGTGATCGCTTTCCATGCCTAATAAACTGCTAGAATTGCCACGTTGAGCCATTGAGTGCAAAAGCTGGCTATGTATCTACCTAAACCAAAGACAATTAATTTATTAACAATCTTAGTGCGGACTTCACTAACTAAATTGAACACGTTCAGCACATCTTAATGCGTTCAAGAGCTGTCAGTGTACAATATTCCATAACAATTTTGACACTGACAGCTCTTGATCGCCTTTTAGAAATGCTGATTGCGTTCAGTTTCTGTTTGTATTCTATGTTTGGCGGTACACGGCAATCACAATCTAAGTATTCGGCAAGCTTCACTTTTACGACAGTTTGAACATCTATCGACGCCATTTACAAATTAAAGACGTACACCGGCCATTTACACCAACAGTAGCCGATCTTTCATTTGAAAAACTAATTAAAAAACGCCCGTAACGATCTTAAAATCATAAATCTTGTTCTGAATAAACAAACTAACAAACAGACAAACTTTACTACGTCTTATAAACGTCTGTATGTTTGTGTGTCTGTAATTTATATATCTATTATTGTTTGGACATGTTTTATTGACGATACATAACGTTTGCCCAGAGGCAAAGTTGCATAATTATTTGGTAATTTTGTATTTTTATCAAAGATAAGTTTACCCGAGCGAAAGGCAGTATCAGGATACCAACGGACCACATTTCATAAGGAGCAGTAGGTAGGTAGGTGTACGGAACTCCACGACAAAGCCTCCACGACATTTATTTGTTAAACATATGTATAATTTTATTTACCATATGTTCACAAAATTAATAAATGAATTTAATTTAATTGATAGCGTATACCTATTTAGCGTAGGAGCTCTTGGCTAAGTAATAACTGCCGCATGGGTCGATCCATCAGGTTAAGCTACGCTTGCCGGGGTTGGTCTATGGATGGGTGACCATCTTTACATACCGAGACTCCTCCGTGCCTCGGAAAGCACGTTAAGCCGTTGGTCCCGGCTGTTATTCGTGGATCTTTGACAGTCGTTACGGGTCGTCAGAAGCCCGAAAGTCTGACAACCAGTCTTACCAAGGGGTATCGTATTACCCAGTTACTGGGGTGTGGAGGTCGGATAGGCAGTCGCTTCATATAAAATACTGGTATTCAGCTGCATCCGGTTAGACTGGAAGCCGACCCCAATATAGTTGGGAAAAGGCTAGGCAGATTGACCTATTTAGCGTACGGGTAGGAAATTCAATTATTCGCTCCATCCCAGCTCCTCAGGGATGGACAGCAACGCCTTCATATATAAAGAGCACTCTTACGGCACTTGCACATGACCCTCTTGTGACCACAACTGGTTGTCACTATTCATAAATTAATTATTAAACGACGAAAAGGTTTGAAACTGTTACTGACATGTTGGCGGCTAATACAATACGGCCAATGACTCATGGCCGCTATGAACGAACTGTCGCGCATATTATCTCACTCACAGTTGCCTCATCTCACCATTTAGTTCCAAAAAAATGTTATTGAAGTTCGGACCTGCCATGTTTCATCGACCTTATTGTAATCCATGATTACTCTGAGTCCTCGCTGTTGATAGAAGTTAACAGTTACAGCCTAACCGACCCTCAACCAACACTGACGTTACTTCTAGTCACGTATTGTCACGCATTCTAAGCAGTTTCCTATATCTAAACTGCAGAAAAAAAAAAAATCTAATAGGTACCAGTAACCAAGCAGAAGCCCGAAAGTCTGACAAGCAGTCTTAACAAGGAGTATCCTGTTACCCAGTAACTGGGCTGTAGAGGTCAGATAAGAAGCAGCTCCATGTAAAATACTGGTATTCAGCTGCATCCAGTTAGACTAGAAGTCAACCACAACGTAGTTGGAAAAAAGCAAAAAAGATGATGATAATTAAGTATAAGTTAATTAATTTATAATTAATAATAATACCAGCCATTTATTGTCCTACTGCAGGGCAAAGGCCTCTTCTCATACAGAGAAGGCACGAGCACTGATCACCACGCTTGCTGAAGACGGGTTGGCGATTTCTGACTTATATTTACTATAAGTCCAAGTTTCCTCACGATCATTTTTACTTCACCGATGACAGTAACGTCCATTATAAACTCAGAGAGTATAAATGAATTGAAAAAGTCAAATTGTTAAATACTTGCCCGCATTTGAACCCACAACCTCATGTAGGTATGAGAGGCGGCTTTAACCACTGGGCCATCACGACAAAGTAAAACTTACTTGTATTCTCACCATTCATTCTCGCACTTAAATAATAAACCACAGATTAATAACAAACAAACAAACAAACAACCAACGCTTTAATACACAAACAGCGTTGCATCACGATCTCCTTAATCATTTAGTAGATGTGCGATAAACATTGCGCGTGCGACGCTCCAGGTTGTTAGCGCCATCTAGCGGCCGAGGTGGGTATTAGATGACGTTTGGAATTTTGACAGCTCGGGTGGGGATTCGAATTTTGATGCTTTGATGTTTTTCTTTTTCTTTTGTCTTGTTTATTTTTCATTTAAAATCAGAGAAATCAGTTCATTATAAAAATACCTAGGAATTAAAGCTCCCTGCTACCTTCAGGATTTTTCAGAGAACGTCCTATCACTAAACCTCATGTACAAATCACTGATCCTGACTTGATTTCCGTATGTCTTCTTCGGTTGACCACTGAAAATCAGCGCTGTGCCGTGGATTCCCTTAACACAGCATCATGCTGAGTGGAGGCCTTCTTATCACAGCAAAGACGTTATTTGATATGTACTTGCCTAGATCTATTTTGTTTTCTGATTACTCTTGACTTTTTGCATGCACGTGTTTCTGTGACAAATAAACCAATTTTTCTTTCTTCTTCTATTCAAACTCAAACTCAAACTCAAACTCAAATCATTTATTCCAAATAAACCAATTACAGGTACTTTTGAATTGTCAAGGGGTCGGTCAGTCAGAAAGATGAAGCTAGTTGCCCATTCCAAAGCGTAGTAGGTTCCTATGGAGAAGAACGGGCAAGAAACTCCATGGACACTCTTTTAAATTAGAATATTGTTACAAAACATTGGTTACATCATTCATGTTGAAATTATATATGTGAGAACAATGTAGTAAATCGTGCACGTTAAAAGCGACCATAATAAAAATATAAAAACAAAAATAATTAAAATAAACCATGGCAGCTAAGAGATGACCAGTCCCCACTGACGGCGCCCGTTCACGAACATGACGCATGGATCAGCATCATTTAGCTCAACCATTTTGAAGGGAACTTAATGATCCAACACTCACGCCACCACCAGCGAGACATTTGAGTGAGCATGACATACTCTCAGCCGCCAGGGTACATTCAAGTCAATGAAAGACGTACTCAGTAAATGTTAAAGTAGGTAAACAGTGCTCACATATGTGCAATGCAATTATATAAAACTAAGAGATTGAATTTATACAATGTAAATATAGTTTTTCAATCTTCAGCAGCTCCAACAATATTTTCCAATGCTAATCAATTAGTTTATGCGCCCTTGTGGAGCTGGACCAGCGTTGAGCCAAGCATTTTTGTCAGCGATGTAATCCCCCAACTTATAATATGCTTGGCAGCATAGTGTGCGTTTTATGCAAGATTTAAATTTCGTTTCATTCAATTGGAATATGTGGGGAGGTATTTTATTGTAACATTTTACACAGTACCCCATGAAAGATGAGTCTACTTTAGCCAGTCTGAAACCCGGTTGAACTAATTGGTCCCTATTTCTAGTCCCATAATTGTGTCTATCACCTATTTTACTGAAAATACTTAAATTTTTCCTTACGTACATGATGTTCTCGTATATATATTGACAAGGTACCGTCATAATGTTAATATCTTTAAATAGTTCCCTTAGGGAATCGCGTCTGCGGAGGCCATATATTGCTCTGATGGCTCTTTTCTGCAGAATAAAAATCGATTCGATATCTGCAGCCCGTCCCCATAGTAAAATACCGTAAGACATGATACTATGAAAGTAACTGAAATAGACTAGCCTCGCGGTATCTACATCAGTAAATTGACGGATTTTTCTCACAGCATATGCTGCTGAACTTAGCCGTCCTGCAAGAGATGTTAAATGAGGACCCCATTGCAGCCTTGAGTCGAGCGTGATCCCCAAGAAAACAGTTTTATCGACGAATTCTAGTTTCTCCTTATTCAATACTATTTCACAAACACTACTTTTAACATTCGGCAAAGCAAATCTTATGCATTTAGTTTTTTTCCCATTTAATACTAAATTGTTAGCAGTGAACCAATTTTGGACCAGCAGTAGGGCGTTATTTACGTCGTCAAGATTTGATTCACGTCTATTTATCTTAAAAATTAGAGAAGTATCGTCAGCAAATAACACCATTTGTGGTTTGTTTTTTAATAAATGGGGTAGATCATTAATATATACTAAAAAGAGGAAAGGACCCAATATTGAGCCTTGTGGAACACCCATTTTTACTTTTAGACCGAGTGAATTGACACCGTTAATTTGAACTTGCTGTTGTCTATCATTTAAATAAGAGTTTACCAAACTGAGCGCAAGCTTACCTAGTCCGTAATGCTCAAGTTTCAAGAGCAAGGTTTCGTGATTTACGCAGTCAAATGCCTTGGAAAGGTCACAAAAGATTCCTATGGCATCTTGGGCCGCCTCCCATGCTGTAAATATATGTTTTAATAAGGCGACACCGGCGTCAGTCGTACAACGTCCCTTGGTGAACCCATATTGTTGTTCGTGTAAGATTTGGTTGGTGTTAAAATGATTAAGCATTTGATTGAGCATTACCTTTTCGAACACCTTGCTGAATAGCACGGATACTGGTCTAAAATTGTTGGTGTCTTTACTGTCCCCAGATTTAAAAAGTGGTATAACCTTACTGTATTTCATTAAATCCGGGAAAACTCCTTGATCCACGCACAAATTAAATATTAAAGCTAAATATGGTGCTATAGTCTCGATTATGGATGTACAAACTTTGATAGATAATCCCCATAGATCTTCAGTCAATTTGATTTTGATTTGCCGAAAAGCTTTTACAACTATCATAGGGTTTATATGTTTAAATTGAAATTCAACCGGGCAGCCTGTAACGTTCGCTTTTAATAAATCAATTGAGACATCGGGTGAGGAATTTAAAGCTTCCGTCGTTTTTGATGGTATATTAGTAAAGAAATTTACAAATTCTTGAGCTACTTCTAAGTTAGAGCTTATGGGACCACGTTCAGTCTCCAATGTGTACTCAGTGTTTCGTATTTTTTCCCTGTTAGTTTCATTATTTATTATTTTCCAAACCGTTTTTATTTTATTTTCTGCTGATTTGATCTTGTTGCTAATATACAGAGCTTTAGCTGTCTTGCAGGTATTTCTAAATATTTTCGAATATGTAGCAACATACTTGTTGAAAGTTTCTGTGTTAATGTAAGGCTTAAGGCCATACAGCTCGAACAGTCTTTCCCTACTTATCCTAATACCTCTAGTTGCCCAGTCACTAAAAATAAAATTAGGGCAAATATTTTTTGTTTTCTTTTCAAAAGTTTGATTGAATTCAGTGTGCACTATTGAAAAGAAATCCTCATACAATTTATTTGCATCGTCCATATTATGGCCCAGAGCATTTAACTTATTATGTAGGGTACTATTGAATCTATTTAATTTGCCAGTTGTTATTGGTCTAAATTGTATTTGCACTTTTTGCTTAACTGTTTTAAACTTAAAAGTTACCGTTTGTCCACTATGATCAGACGGCAAATAATTTACGATGGATTTATCTAAATAATCGCAATCGCAGAAGACATTATCGATACAAGTAGCAGAAGTTGGGGTTACTCTAGTTGGTTCTGTAAAAACATTAGACAAATTGAACGATTTAAAAAGGCTTAATATTCTACTGCTATTTGAATTATTTTCTAGAATATTTATATTAAAATCACCACAAATAATTGTGGCTTTGTTACTTGATGCAAGTTTCGCTAGGACATCATCCATTACTGACTCAAATAAAGAAAAGTTCAGATAATTAGGGGGTCTGTACACGCACACTACAACATGCTTATCCAGCTCAACACAGGACAGTTCGATGCAACGTTCAACTGATAAACCAACTATGTCATTACGTTGCTTAGATTTTAAACATTTTTTTATCAAGATTAGAGAACCTCCACGCAGCATAGTTTTCCGGTTAAAACAACTGCCCACACTATAGTTCTCATAATTAATCAGCATTTGGTAATCCTTTAACCAATGTTCAGTAAAACAACAAATGTCAAACTTTGTTTTTTCTAAAAACATTTCTATTTCTAATAATTTTGATGAAAACCTTGAATATTTTGATGAAATAATTTCAAGGCATTCTGCTGATTTCCTTTTTGATAATTATTTATTTTAGAGCAAGAAGACACCTTGTTGTTGTTAGCAATAAGAATATTCTTACTGGTACCTTCTGTTGTCTTACACACTAGTTTAAATGACTATCCGGAGTTAACCCCAAGATTTCAATGGCATCACTAGGCAGTGAGCTCATAGTGAGCGAGGGACATGGAACCTCCTTCGTACAATTTGTATAAATATTAATAGCATTTGAGCTACATTTATTCTGGTACACCACCTTATTATTAGTATTATTACTAATCATTGTGGTGTTAATAATACAAGACTTCGACATACTACCTATGTCTGAGTTTATATAAAAAGCTAATAGCCTTGCTATTATGTGTCTAAAACTAACAGGCAGATACACAGTATCCCTAGTCGATTTTAAAGTTTCCACAAAACTGTTGGTGTCAAGAAATACAAGCTTATCACTATAATGACTAACTAAAAAGTGCATATGCTTGTTAAGCATATGAATATAATTGTTTTGTCTTTTTGTCAATTTTTCAAAATATGGGAAAGCACACAATATTATTTTACTACAATTTAACTTTAACAATTCAGTTACACCGTCAGCGATTTCATCTTTTTTGACCTTAGAACTATTACCTACAAATACAGTAATATTGGTTTTAGGATTGTATGCATTTGCCACTACTGATGCCATTATTCGTTTGTAGGTAGACCCTGGCATACAATTATTTTGTGTAGAGTAACACAGGTTGTTACTAATTAATTTACCTATACCTCTTCCTATATTATCTGAGAAAATAACTGAATTATAACAATCTAAAGCCATAATTATAATGCTAAGCAGAAAATTTATGTATTCCAGTTTGGAACGCATGGATGCTGGGTACATTACAGGAATGTGAATTAACTTAATCCGTAAGGTCGACACAGCATCAGCCTTTTAGTGCTGCAAATACCATTTAAAAAATACGATACTTAATTACCTACCACTGGTTGAAACCACTATTTCAATATCTATATACAAAAAAATCAATTGCCATGAGTTAGTCTCGTAAAACCTCAAAAATGGCTCGACCGATTTGAATATATCTTTTTGTTTTGTTCGTCTCAATACTGGGGTGGTTTAAGCAAAAAGAACAGCCGAAAATTCGAAAAAATCTTGTCTCACTTGGTACTAAGTTCCCCGGGTCATCTAGTCAACAATAAAAAAATCATTCACATTATTTATTCAGTAGGAATGAGGTTTTACCTAAAAAAAATGATACCTCCATAACGGCACTACAAAAGAATATTTTGCCAACACAACAAGGTGCTAAGTCCATCACGTAACTGGTAATATTGTCCGCCATATTGATTTAAGACGATAAATAATCTGATTAGCGTAAGATATGTGATTAGTCACACGTTTTACATGGAAATATTGTCACTTTATGCTAATTTTTACTTTGTTTTTCTTAATAAGCTCGTTCGACGATGTAAACAAAAGAATAGCGTCATTTTGTAAGAAAATGTAGTGTGAATTGATGGGTGACAGAAATAATTTTGTGAAAAACAAAATGGCTGCCTAAGAAAAACTGTGTAAGTAAACAAAATGTAAATTCTTTTCCTGATAGGAAACTACCTTTTGGAAGGGGCATATAGCATAAGCATAAGGATAATCAGCATATAGGTAAAGTTCTTAGTGAGAACTTTACATACTAAGTTTTACATATAAAGTTCTTAGTGAGAACTTTATAGGCCTCCCAGTGAGAGGGAGTGGGCCGTAATCCACCACGCGGGCCCAGTGCTGGTTGGTAGATTTCACTAATTCGATTTTTTGGTTCTAGGGCGACGTTCGACGATTTCTTCACCGTTTTGGAAGAGGTGCCTAGAATCAATTCTATTTTCTTGTAAATTATGAAGTTAAAAAGTGCCTTGTTAATGAAAAAAAAAATTGACTTTGTCTTTGTCTCGCGACTTGTTTCCAAATGAAAAAAATATGAAAATAAAACGATATTTTTTTCTTTTTCGTGTGGTTAGTATTTAACCTGGTGTCAGTGGTGCCCATGGACCTCTGACTTGGCTTCACATGCCGTCGAGAAATATCTCTCAGACATAAAACGAAAACGATTTTAAGCAAATATTTTAGAAAATAATTTTCATTTTGGCAGATTTGGTACTAGTCTTCCTGCCCTTCTATTATTTTATATGAATATTATTACGGAATTTATTTTAATCCCAGTAGTCCTCAGTCCCAGGTAAGTATATTATAACCACCTCCTAGATAAGGTTAGGTTAATAAAACAAAGAAAAAAAATACGTTTATTTGCGGTACACATGACGCAAGCAAAGAAAAAAACACGAAAATAACAATTTGGGGGAAAATATTATGCGTCACATCCACGCAAAACGGCCATCGCTCAGCATAATGCTGGGACCCTATGTGAGACAGAGCCGAGTTTTCAGCGACAGCCATCGTTGACGTGATGACGTCAACCGGTGCAGCATACATCGTATCGTGCAATATTAGTTCAGAAAGTAGACACTATCAAAATTCCGAGTTTAGAATCAATAATTTTGGATCAAATTAAAATTGTAAGTGAAGCTACATGAGGTACAATATTTTTTATATTTTATTTTTGTACATAATCATTATAAATTATGCTATATCCAAAAATATATGTTACGAGTTTCAATTGTAACAAAAGACATATTAATTACATTTTAGGCATAATTACAGCATTTGTATAAACAAAATTAAATGAGGGTGAGAGACCCAATTAATTGTTTACGTAATTATTTATCTCTAAGTAGTGGGGAAACCGGAAAATGGTTTTCTTTGAAGTTATTATACCTTTGGTATGGTTTCGGTCACTTACATTTATAAAAATAAAAGGGTGTAATTGCCATAATATTATGATATTTGGGTACCTACTTACTGTATATTGAGTAGGAGTAATTTTAATACCTATTGTAATAATTAATATGCAAGAAATTTAAGTTTCTCTGCAATTAAACGAGTTTTTATTTTTAATGTTGATCTATTATCTCAAATTATACGAGTTTTAATATAATGTTGACCTATTTTTGTCCTGTTTGTATTATTTTTTCTAAAAATACAATGCCTAAAAGAATTACTTAGTTTTCAAAACTTAGAAATAAAATTACCTAAGTATAACTATATAAATGCGAAAGTGAGTAAACGCTAAAACCGCTGAAAGATTTTGGATGAAATTTACCACTCAGATAGACCATGATCTGGAACATAGGATACTTTAACGTGGGACGCACTATAATGAGTCACAACAATATTTTTCTCTACTTGTTCTCACACACTATTGTCTACATTTATGTTTCATTTTTCCTTTCGCAGGTCTACTGAAATAAATTTCTTAAGAAAAAAGCAGTAGGTACCTTTGTACTCGAATGTCGAATCTCAAATAAATAAACCAATCAAATAACCAACATCACACATTTCAAGACAAATAAAATGAATTGCATTTCAAACTGTTCCGCTCGTAAAGAAATATTTTAAATGAAATCGTTGCAAATAAGTTTGTGGTAACAACACTCATTCATTGAATTCACCTTCACATAACCACAAACGATGAAAAGTACCTATTCAAAACGAAATGTAAACCCTTTAAGGTTGTTTATTTTTAGTGTTAGCATTGGCCAGGGCTCCGTTTGTTTATGAAACTATGAAATTTACATTCTGAAAAAAAAAAACCTTCAAAATCCGGTCAAGAACTAACCGCCGAAGTCCACGTCATGTCATCTATGACTGATTTCTCTTTCTGCTGCTCTCGTTTCGAGATATAGATAGTGAAATCCCGCGACGACGCGCCCCATGCCACTCCGCTCCGTACTAAAGTACAGCTTACAGTACAGTAATCGTGGAGTGGGGCGCGTCGTCGTAGATTGTACTATCTGTATGTTGGGGTCCGCATCAAGTCTAACCAGATTCACAAGAATTTCAGTATTTTACAGGAATACGAGTATAGCTTACAGTGGTCAAAACATTCGCAAAATCAGCAAAGGCAGCGTGACGGTGTATTTTCCTTTATAGGTCTATACCTACTTGTGTGTGACGTCTTTGCAACTAATTATTGCATCGATGTCGATAAAATCTGCCACAGATTTTGTTCTTTAACCCCAAATAAGGACTTAGTCACTATTAAAAGTGCTAATCCTAAAAGTTGGCAATGTTGCAAATAGCTATCAAATATTTACCTGTTTTCATTAATTGGCAATATTGCTGTATGGAAATTTGAAATGTAGCTAACTAGTGAACTGAAATATTTATAAATGCAATAATTAATATCGTCACACTGAATATTTAGTTTTAGATGTAAAAAAAAGTATTTGGAAACTTCCTAAATGCCTTTTTTACACCTAAAACGATTACAACATCAAATTCAGTGTTATAATTGCAATTCATTATTAATATTCTAGTTCTCTAGTTACCTACATTTCTTATTTCCTTACAGTAATCAATTGGCGACGTTGCCCACTCTCAAAATAAACGCTTTTTCTCTTAACCCAAAAATAATCAAACGTCCAACGAGTCCACACCCATTGTTCAGTAATTTCGCCAAATAATCACCAACTACTTCTTCCATTTCAATAACATAATTGTTTATAACTCGACAAGTGCACAATTATTATTGTTCGTTCGTAGTTAAGGACTCGATAATTTATCGAATAAGCACCGAAATGAGTCATTTCCTTCCGCTGGGTTCTATAATTTGCGAGAGTTGACAACCATAACAAATAAGTGCATACAGCTATGTGCTGAGAGGAGCTCGTGGCGAAATAATAACAGCTGCACGGGTCGATCGAAGGTTAAACTAAGCTTGCCGCGGTCGATTCGTGGATGGGTGACCATCCATTACATATTAAGACCCCTCCGTGAGTCGGAAAGCACGTTAAGCCGTTGGTCCCGGCTGTCATTTGTAGATCTTTGACAGCCGTTACGGGAAGTCTGAAGCCTAAAAACCTGGCAACCAGTCTTACTAATGGGGTATCGTTTTACCCAGTAACTGGGTTGTGGAGGTCAGTGTTGACAGGTTTTCGATTAAGAATTTCTCGGTAGCAGCCCGGAGTTTAGATTTGTGCTTACATGTGAACATAAAACATAAACTTAAACATAACTGTCGAAATGTGGTTAATTATTATGTAAAATCCACCTTCTCCAGATAGAGATTTTTTATGAGGATAAACTGATATTTAGCTGAATCTTGTACCGAAATACCCTGAACCTCAAACATACATGGTTGGTAAAAGGCAGGACGAAAATAAAATCACGCGCCGTCCTGCAATTAATCTGTTATCTGAAATGTCATGTCAAGTGATATGATCGGTTAGAGCTGTTTTGGTCAGCGAATCATAACACCTGACTCGAGATATGACAGCAAATTTGCTGATAAGAGATTTGAACAGCGTTTCAGAAGTCGGCTGTTCATTATTTATAGAAGTTGAAGTTATATGTTTACAGTTATGCGACTGTTACTTTTCAGTAAAGGTACCATTCCGTAGCCAATCGCAGGAGGCAACTGCAGGCGACGTGTCGCCGCGACACAACTGGTTTCTATGAATTTCTATGAAATACCTTCCGTAGCTAGCGACACGTCGTTGGCAGCTACGGGCGACTGACAGGCGACACGTGCAGCCCGACCGCAGACTAGTAGTGCCGCCAACGCTCGAGCGATAACACGTTTTTCAATCTTCTATCTATCCACTGGAATACTGCTGCTGCCATCTGCAAAATCATGACTGCAGTGACATGTCGCTGCGACATGACGCCGCGACACGTCGCGTGCAGTTGCTGCCTGCGGTCGGGTACGGAATGGTACCTACTTTTACAGATTAATTTTGACAAATAAATTATTTTTGTATTCGCTTTTAATGGGAAATATTTAACGGATCCTCTAAAGACTTATTGATGTTCTAAAGACGTATTAAAAAAAAAACATTAATTTACAAATTAATTAAACTCAATAAACAAACCTTTTAGGCTTCTAATGATGCACACTTAAAAAAAAATGTGACTCTTTTTAATTTCCCGGCTTTTTCTTACAGTGTTTTTAGTAACTAGGCTAGTGCACCTCAACCAAATGGGTTAGGTTAGGTTAGAATTAAGAACAACTGCGCGCGAGCCGAGTGTAGCTAGAGCGGTGCTGCGTCAGCGACCGGCGCGTGCTGCATCCAAATTAGTGGTAGTAACTTGGCTATTTAGCAGTTTTAGGACCCCAAAATAGGAATTATTTGAAGTTTGACAAACAATCAAAAATGCACACAATCATGAGGCAACATAACCTCTAAAATTTTCCATACAAATTTACGACGGTAAAAATAAAAGATAAAATAAATGAAGGAGGAAACCCGGATGATGTGGAGCAATTTGCGAAACGCCTATGTTCAGCAATTATTTTAAGTGGACCACTTGATTACAACATCCAAGATACAAAATACAACTTACGAGTATAAGCAGTGCATTTGTCTAGAAGTGTGAAGTGTTTATTAATCCATTAACGATTTATTAACAGAGTAATTAATTATTTATAGTCAGTAGTTCAATACATAGAGTACCTATATTCACCATATTTATTTATCACCATCAGATTAATATATATTGAAGTCCGCAATACTTTATGCTACGATTAAGTTACATTATTCATTAAAATATTCTAAGGCCGACAACTGGTGGTCGCACCCTACTGTATGACACATGTATGTACACAACTGTGTACATAATGTATATTGACTTAAATATTAATTAATGCGTTAAAATGATTAATTGGTTAAAAACATTATTTATTAATGAATAGCATGAATATGCTTGTTTAATGGTGTATTATTATATTTTATTCTTATTATTTTTGCTTACGCATGTTATTATATAAATAATATTTTTTGAATAAAGAAAAAAATACGTACCTATTTGATTACTTAACAAATAAGAAAATACATAATCAGTCTGTATTGTTGCCACTGCTGGCACACCGGCCTCCTATCAGTGAGAGTGGACCGTAATCCACCACGCGGGCCCAGTGCGGGTTGGTAGATGTCACATGTCTTTGAATTTTTGGTTCTAGGACATGCCGGTTTCCTCACGATGTTTTCCTTCGCCGTTTTGAGAGCAGTGATGATGAAATTATGCGCCTGCCTGGGTTCGAACCCACGACCTACAACTTGTAAGTCAAGGCCGTTACTATAGGCTACAGCTCCCCAATAAGCAAATACTCCAATCTTATTGGGACTTATATGTTTGAGCCGTTTGAGGTTGAAACACTAGGGCCATGGGGTCCGAGTGCCCACTTAGTTTTCCGAGACATCGCCAAGCGGTTGGTCGACTCTTCACGTGACCAGAGAGCAGACCTATTCTTTAGCCAAAGCCACGTTGTATGGCAATGAAATGCATTGCCAATACAACGTGGCAATGCTGCCAGCCTTTTGGACACTTTTCCTGTTGACAACGATGCGGACGAATTCTTTCACCTCCTTTTTTATTTACTTGTGCATAATATTATTATTATTATTTTAAAACTTTTACCATTTAAATTATTAAGGTAAATATTATCTTGGAAAAAGAAATAAATTATTTTAGCAAAGTATAAAAACAAATGAGTAGGTAAAACTATTATGCTCATATTACATGGTAAGCTATTAATTATAGCATTTTACTTTGTCTAGACTTAACTCTTTTGTAATTTATAATACCTATTGTTTTTTTAGATTATGATTAAAGTTTTATTTACAAAACTATTCTTTCTTGTATAAAAATGAGGTAGGGTAACAATCTAGTAAGCGACTAAGGTAAAAAAGTCAACATCTGCCCAGGCTTTTCCTAACTATGTTGGGGTCGGTTTCCAGTCCAACCGGATGCAGTATACCAGTATTTTACTTCGAGCGACTACCTATCTGACCTCCAAAACCTAGTTACTTGGTAACACATATAGCCCTTGGTAAGACTGAGTGTCAGACGTTCGAACTTCTGACCACCGTAACGACTGTCAAAGGTCTACGAATTACAGCCAGGCCAGGTCTGTGTATGGTTGACATACCGAGACCCCTCCGCGCCTCGACCAGGCTTCGACTCGACATTGGTAGCGATCGCTATACGACCGAATTCTGTCGCAAAGTCGTAATGGCGTCCATAGACGCGCGCGACTTGCTTGGCAAGCACGAAAAAATCCCGTAGGTTTAGTTCGATTCAAAGTTAATGGCGGCTCAGAAGTTAGCTGCTCACTGCGCAGTACCTCACCCCTCACCCCCGCTGACACATGAATTCGTTACTGCGCAGCGACTCGCCTCATGTTCCGAGCCGCCATTAAGTTTGAATCGGGCTGTGGGTACTACGCGACCCGATCCCGTAGGTAGGTACACGATCGCTACCAATGTCGAGACTACCGGACCTGGCCGAGGCGCGGAAGACCTCGACAAGCGTCGCTTACTTCTCGGTCGACTCGTACGGCTATACAGCCACAAGCCCCTCAAGTTAAAAAGAAACCCTAAACTAAAAGAAACAATGCGCGCACAAAACATGTTACCACACGATCACCATGCCTTGTTGGTCAAGTGGTGGCATGCGCAACTTCTGAGGTCTTAGGATCACCGGGTTGTTGAAAATGGATTGTTCTTTTACCTACCTAAGAATAGGTTAACCCCCTGTTAGGTACATAATAATATTATGAGACTTAGGTAGTAGTAACGGCACTGTTATGACACAGCTCTGCCTACCTACACCCTTGGGAAACGCAGAGGTTATGTTTAAGTATAAAACATTATAAAACCAATGCTCTATTCTAAGCATATTCGAAGGCACTTACATATTCGGAGTATTCAAAAATTCGACTAAACATAAATGTTTAAGTAGTTAGGCTTGCGAAGAGGCTAAGGAACTTAAGTAAGTACTATAATTTGAGTTCCTTAGTCCTTTCGTAAGCCTCTTGCGTTCAGTCGATTTTTTTTACAGTTTTCAGCGGTTACCAACTTCTTTGGCAAGCGCGTTCATAACATGTTGTACCTACTGTATTTCCGTTTCAGGATTTCATATCAAAATGGTGCCAACCGGACCCTATTTCTATGCTTACACCGCCCAATCTGTCTTCTTTTTGTCAGTCTTAGGGCTGTATCTTTTTGACCGCTTTATACTCTTTTGTAATCTTCACAGAATACGTGTTAATATAGCCTCTATCATGGCAAATATTGAAGAACGTAAATTACAATGGTTTTGCGGAACCTTCCAAACTCAAACTCAAAACATTTATTTCAATTAAACAATTTACAGGCACTTTTGAACTGTCAATAAGTGGGTCAGTCAGAAATAGGAAGCTAGTTGCCCATTCCAAAGCGTAGTAGGTACCTGTGGAGAAGAACGACGAAGACGAAGAACTTTCGTGAGCGAGTCCGACTCGCACGTGACTGGTTTTCGTTACCTATATTGTAAGATTTGCTTTAAATGGTGCTTAGAATGCACCTACCTAATTGATTAAAAAGCAACAAAAAATATAGCTATTTTATTATAAATTCTTCTTAAAATCTTTTTAATATTATTTTATTTTACGAAGCCGTCGTTTCGTTCCAAAAAAGTAGGTATAGGTACGTAGACCCTGTTTTGTTAAACAAAAAAATAAAACCTACAAAAATATTGGTGGTTGTAAATTATCTCCTTTTTGGATAAGTAGGTATTCAAAATGAGTTTTGTTATCAAGAAATACGTCTCAATTATATTATTATCTTATTTATTTGTTAACAATGCTATTTGATGACAGCCGGAAAGATAAGTAGCCATCTTTTTCTTAAATAAGTAAAATTATTTAGAAGTTTTATGTGATATTAGCTTCCGCCACCGGCTTCGCCCACGTGATATCTTAATAAATTATATCCTATGTTACTCAGTGATAATATAGCATTCTATTGGTGAAAGAATTTTTAAAATCGGTCCAGTAGTTTTTATGTTTATTACAAAAATACAAATCTTTTCTCTTTATAATATTAGTGTAGGTACACTAGCGACCCGCCCTTGCTTCGCATGGTTTTACGGGTAGACAAAACATCGAGATTTCTTGATTATATGTAAGTATAATATTATTATTTTATACATTTAAACTTTCCAGAACCAATTCTCTAAGTGATAGTGAAAACCGCATCAAAATCCGTTGCGTGGTTTAGAAAAACAACACGGTCACGAATAATTATTTGAATTTAGAATAAATTATACTTAAAGTTAATAGAAATATACTTAAAGAAAATACATTTGTTAACAATGCAACTTGCTGACAGCCGGAAAGATTGACATCATTTTTTTTGTTAAATGTAATATTGATAAAAAGTTTAATCTTATTATCGAAATATCAAAACTTTATGGTTTTGCCAATAAGTCAATATGCTTGATGATTAATTGGCCAATGTTATTTTGCCTAGCAAAATTAAAAAGACTGTCATTTGAAAAACCTGTTCACTTCAGTAATTTTGCGAAAAAAATATTTTTGAATTTAGAAATAGGTCTTCAACAAATAATTTGTGACTATCTTTAAATCTATAGGTTTCAGAGACTATCGAAATCTTTGTCATTCCGAAATGCGCCGCAACACGAAATGTGTCGTGTAAATTAAAAAATCAATAAATTATAATAGTCCCACACAGGCAGATGCTATAAATTAGACTCATAATAAATTAATTTGTGGGACGCTAATGTATCAGGTCATCATTTATTACGAAATTTTAAATAGACACCCGTGAATCATGGTTTAAGAAAATATTTAGGCAATAGCTTTAGATACAAATATTATGAACAGATTCAAATTAGTTCAATACATTAAGACAAATAGGTAATGATTAATTATTGAATCAACTGCTCCATTTTAATTTAGACAGTTGCCGAGAAGGCCGGTAAAGGTAATGACAGTAAACATTACGCTAATAAGAATAAAAAATACTTACGTTTATACAAAATCCCACTTGATACACTAAATCAATCCTTCATATTAACAATAATTTTCCTATCAATGTAAACTGAACAAACAGTCCATACACTCACTAAACACACACACTAAACCGAACGCGCTTAAAAATCTAAAAACAGAATTGTCAAAATCGCGCGGGAACAGTTGCAATAGACAAAAAAATACAGATAAAAAATAAATTTTGACAGTTAATTGAATTTTTACAAAAGAGGTTTTAACGTTTGGAACGCTAACTCTATACGCGAATCGGCGGCGACTGGCGAATGAGTCTACCCACCCCCCTTCTATAGGCGTGGCTTTGACATACCCACAGCGGGGCGGAGCCCTGGCTGAGTAATTTTTTTTCCTATTTATACTTTTCTTGGTTTTATTATATTCGTCGGCAGTTTATTATATTGTAATGTCTGACTGTTTGTTCATCATTGTATTGACTCCGTGATTTTGCGCGTCTTAATTGAGTAACATTTTTTGTGATAGGACAAGCCTGCCGCCATTTTAAGTTTAAATCATTGGGTGGCTTTAATTAGTATACTGTTGGTATTCTGTTGTCTGTGGTCTCGAAATATTTATTTTTGGGTGTTCGTGGAAATGTTCGTTGTGGGTGCACAGATGAAAATATTTCAGTGAATGATTGTGCACCGTTTGCAATTATAAATATTATTATTCTAATAAAGAACTGTTAAATTTTGTTGATGTAATATTTTCAATTATATTTTTCAAACAAAATAAGTGATGGTGTTTTTTTTTTTTTTATGGACATAAAATTTAAATAATGTTTTTTTTTTTTATTTACTTTTTTTGTTGCTACAATATTTTGTCAGGTACTTAAAATAACATTGCACTAATTTTTAACAAGAAGATGTAGGTCCCTACATGTGAAAATGTAAGTCTCAGCTAGGTGTAAGTAGATAAATGTATAATTATGACAAACTTAGTGGCTTTTGTATCTTTAAACCTACCTAATTAGAGTGACAGTGCCGTGACACTTATTATTATAATAATGACAGATAGTCCTTTCGTTATCTAGGTACTTGCCCACTTACCTAGTGTCAACTGCCAACTACAACCCAGGTTATTGAACATACCTACACACATACATAGGTAGGTGTCTAGGTGAAGTATAATGGCAGATTTTAAACCCATAAACGGCAAATAACACAGTAAAGGCTGCGCGCGATTTTGTTAGAACAATTTCCTTGAAGTTTCCATAAGAATTGTTCTACTAGAGTCGCGTCGCGCCTGTCTGCGGGGAGCCTTGACACCTCTATTTTTAAGCAAGTTATTTAGCATAAAATAAACAGTAGTTATGTTGGTACCTACATAGTTAATAAACATAGCTCACATAATTAGTTAACATAATTTGACATACCTAAGTTAACCCGTTTATGAAATTATGCATAAGTAGGTACCTAATTATACCAAAGCAGTTGAGACAATTCTTAGAAAATAATAATTTTAATAGCTTAATTATTATAATTTAGTAATTATTTTAATGTTTATAACTAGAATAATTTCTTTGCTTAAACTTACCTCCGTGCTTTTAATTAATATCCAATAATTATTATTATTATAAGTCTTTGAATAGCAGATGAATGTTATTTTTAGAACTACGCATAGAATAAAGCTATTACTTAGGTATGTGTTACGAATTCCATAATTAAATTAATAGTTTAGATTCATGATAGGTATTTTTTTTTTAAAACAGTAAGTAGGTAGTTATTTTGTCGTTTAAACATTGTCGAAAAGTGAACTAAAGAATTACGTTAAGAGGATGGGCAGGGCAGCAGCGTCTTCCCGTCTAATAAAAACATTCTGCACAGCGCGACGAGACTGAAGTAGAACAATTTCTACGAAAACTTCATGGAAATAGGGATGATGACAAAAAAAATGTTTTTTGTCCGTAATGTAGATTATGAAAAAATAACGTACCTACACGTATTTTTTCTTTTTTTACGTTATCAAAAGATTACGGCGATACATTGAGTTATAATGTGCCATGACGTCACTTGTATGTAGATTTTGTCCATACTTGTGACGTATCAACCCCCACTCCCCAACTTTAATGCGTTGTATCTAAGTCATTTTTTATAAATATGATAAAGCAAAAAATACGTGTCTAATATTTTTTTATTATCTGACTGACGGACTAAATCGAATTTTTTTTTTTTGACCCAGGCATCATCCCTATTGTTCGACCAGAATCGCGTCGCACTTTCGCGTCGCGCCTGTCCGCGGGATCCTCAATCCGTCTGCCAATCGTAGGTTGTACATAGCTTTGTATTTAGTTTTAACTTTAGCTTTTTCTCTTGTATCGGCACGATTATGAAACTACACGGAAATAATATAAATGCCCCCGGCATGAGCTACTTAACCAGCTAGTGAGCAAGGTGATGGCTAGGTTGACTGCCAACAGTGTCTGCACGGGCAAAAAGTAACTAAGTAATACATCTAAGCTCGTTAAAAGCGTTATCACAATGACGATTTGCCAGCGTGATTCCAACGATGCGATTTGTGAACGTACTCTCCGCGACTACGCGACGTATACGGCGAAAAGGTTGCGCATACGAGGCGTAGTCGCTACGTACACGCAGCGAGCGCATTGAACAACCGCCTCGGTGATAACTCGCTCGCAAATCGCCTGTGTGGTAAGGCCCTAAAGCAATTTTTTCACTCTAAGCTTAGGTATTTATTAAGACAATGTTATTAGTACCATAGACAGTTCAACATGTTTTTTTTAAAGACTAAGAAATAGCTTCAGGTATTACTTTTACAAAATGTCTCATTTGTAAAAAAAAAACACGTTTTACGAACGGTTTCCTTGCAACATAATATCGGCTGTAAGTCTCATCCCCTTGCATTCCTATCCACCTGGGGGGAAGAGGGTGAGAAAAATAAAAAACCACCTCAAAGAAGGGAGTTTTTTAATTAGTCACCTTTTTTAAGTGTTTTTAAGACGGATGCTGCGTTTGGATAGGAGAGTAGATAGTAGAGGCAGTAATTTTAAAGACGAGTATAGAAACTATATTTTTTTTTATCATTATCTATATGTAGGTTATTTGTCAATTTTAAGTCATAACTAACAGATAGTTTAAAATATAGGTAGGTAGGTATAGGCAGCAGGAAGAAGTCCAAGGTTTGTTTTACGACAAAAACTATCCATTCATTTAGGTATTTACTCGAATTGTTATTATGTTTTACGAGCCTCAGAAAGCACGAAGCACGAATGACAGTCGTTACGGGTCGGCAGAAGCCTGAAAGTCTGACAACCAGTCTTACCAAGGGGTATCGTTTTACCCAGTTACTGGGTTGTGGAGGTCAGATAGGTAGTCGCTCCATGTAAAATATTGGTATTCAGCTGCATCTGGTTAGACTGGAAGCCGACCCCAATATAGTGGGGAAAAGGCTCGGCAGATTGATGTATTATGTTTTACAGCTGTTTTTAGTTTATTTTCTAATTGCTGCACAATATATTGAAACTATAGGTAGGGTAAGTCCAGGATAGCTGCCCCACTTTTTGATAGGTAGCCATATCTTATTAATTAATAATCTATTGGCAATACGTCTTTTGCATATGGTAACTTTGATCTTTAATCTATGATGGTACCCCTTTTGTTTGTACATAAGCTTCATAGATTTTGAGGAAATTATGTCTTTTTGACCCTCTCAAAAGTAGGATAGATGCCTACCGTGAGGGATAGAAGACTCGCTGTATGAATGGTTCAATATTAGATGCTAATTGAAATAAAAACAGACTAGTTTCAATGTAATCAGTTTGTATTCAATGTTTTAACATTTATTTGTGACATCTGACCTGCTTCCTATTGTATCGTACGATTTTAGCCTACGATATTTCTAACATTGAGTATTCAAAGTCGCGGCACCTATCCCATTGGGGCACCTATCCTGGAATTACCCTACATTTATCTACTTTAATTACTTTGTAATATTATAAAGATTTATTTTAATTTTTGTTTGTGGCTAATGAATAAACGCAAAAACTACTGGACCGATTTAAGAAATACTTTCAATTTTTTCCAATTTACTTTCCACACCAGTAGAATGATATTTTCACTGAGTAACATAGGCTATTAGTTATAAAGATATCACGCAGGTGAATCCGCCGGCGGAAGCTAGTTATAGATAAATATAATTACCTATATATTATATTATAGTTGATAAATATATCTATAATACTCGTAATTTGCGCATCATGGCAGTATAAATTACAATACAACTTTTTAGCAGTACCTAATAGGTACATATACATTCTTTTATTGTTATAAATGCATGTTATATAGCCACAATACCAATCCACTTATATAACAATTTAAGACAATAATTGAAAATGGAACGTGATTGAATAAAATTGAGTAGGTACCTACGTTTTTATGAAAACCAATTTTATATTTTAATATGCATCGGTAAGTTGTGAAATCACTTTTTTTGTTTTCCTATGTTTTTTATTACTTATATTTCGAAATAGTTTTATGTAATATAATAAATATTATAACAAGTTTGACTTTTTGTTATTTAGGTATCTACAAACTTATAGAACGCTCCATAAAATTGGTTCAAGATTGATTCGATCAAAAGTGATTGAAAATAATTTATGTTTTTGCAAAAAGAGTATTATTTTTAACTTAATAGTACCTACCTACAAGCTTTTATTATGATAGTTATTGAAAATATCCATCAACTCTATTTAAGTAGGTATCTCAATATTTTATACTAACTTAATTTTTTATTGAAAATGGGCATTTATTATGGCCATTTTTCAGCATACGTATTAAATACATTGGTAGTTTTAATGACCTTTAGTGTCTAAACCTACTAGCTTGTACCTATTAGCGCAAGTAACTCGCCCCATCTAAACAGACCCCAAATATCTTAGCTAGTTGCGAATAAGTCTAATTTTCTCGTAAAACACAGACAATGTTTTCTTTCCGCGTGTTTCTTAACAGATAGTCATGTTCGCTCCCTTTTTAATTAAAAAAGTTAACTTACAAGTCACTTTGGTATATTCGAGACTTTTCTTCGTTAAAAAGAAAAACGGTTCTACCTATCTATGACTTGTTTTTTTTTAAATTGTTTTTATCATTTTTGTAATTTGTAATGTTGGCTTTTAGGAGTTAATCAGTTAATCATCTCGGTAAGTATCTATTGAAAATGTTAAAAACGGATATACCTACCTACACATTAATATTTGTGTGTTATTCCCATATTTTTGGGTGACTTATTTTTCAAATGGATTATCGTTAGAAATCCCTAAAACATGCATAGTGTTGCCTACCAAGCCAGCTACAGTAGGTATGACATAAAATAATAAATAATTAGGTAATCCCAAGCACTATTTGTTTATTTCTATGGAAATCCATTTCCTATGACCGTACAACTCTTGTCATTAACAAAAGAAGAACACAAGCGGCACCGTAGAACATACTTATCTACAGTTAAAGAAACAGTTAAAGCCTAATCTCCAAGTTACCTTCCCAATTTAAAGCTCCAACAGGAAATCACACCTACCAATTTTGCCTACGCACAACAATAAAATAAATCCAAAAAAAGAATTAAATACGAACTATTTCTCAGGAGTATTGCTTCAAAATTACTGCTTAGACTCTCATTACACCTCGTTCTTTCAAGAAACGCCCGATAATAATTGTCAATTAGTCATAATTGCCACTTTGAACGCGAAAGCTTTAATGAGGAATGCATAAGAGCGAGAATACAAGAAAATTATGCAATAAAGAGTGTATTATTGAGTATAATAATACGTTCCGATGTGTATAATGTGATTCAATGAAACGTTTCGCCGACTTGCTCGGATATGTATCTTTAGGAGGCAATTTGCTAGATAATAATCTAGCTTGTTGAATGAATTGGGACTTGCAGCGCCATCTAGTATCGAATAGATGAACTATAAAACACGGCATTTGCAATGTTTTGGAAAGTGACATCTAGCGGTCAATAGCTATACCAATCACAACGTTAGTAAACATTGTGTACTGTTCGTACATATATATGAATACGGATGGCGCTGTTACCAAACTTTTTTTTGTATTTTTTTACAATGATAATGATGCCGATTCTCTTGTCACAAATGCCTCTAAACTAGACTAAAAATCACCAAAATCTAGTTTATTCCTGTCAAACGACGTTTTCCCATTCTAAAATAGACTAAAGTGACACAACTTAACTAATTTTAGTTTGACAGCACTAAGATGGCACTGAGTTAAGTTATGAATTTAGGGTGTGGGATAAAATTAGTTTTCATGAACTAAAATTCACACCAACTCCTCGACTTCAGGTGCAAAAACAGTAGGTCTATTTATGTAGGACTATATTTTATTTTTTTGGCTTTGGCTTGGATATAATCTCGAAAATGGTGTGTCCTATCGCAAAAATAATGAAAATTTGGACCCCCTTTATAACGCCAATAATAGACCCATTTTTCATAATAATATAAGTAGGTAAAACACGTCAAGGAAAAATATATTTTTGTGAATTTTTTATCAATAATTGTAGTGTATTTTGTGCAGCGTGTATTATGTTTTACATTTTAAAATTTTCATTAATTTGAGTTTACAAATACAAAGTTAAATGCCGGCGGTAGCAACGCCGGAAATAGTGCTAGACAATCTGCCACATCGCTCGTTGTCCAGGTGAGATGTCCCCACTGCTTCCAGCCGCGCTTCTTTAAAGGCGAACGGGGGCTACAGATACACTATGGCATGGTTCACATAGTGTACCTTTGTGCCTCCCAACCCCATCCCCAACATCAACAACTTCAGATCAAAGTTTGTGGAAAACGCTGGCAAAATGCAAACATTCTACGCTATAAAGAGAGTACCCCGGGGCGCGAGACGGTCTGTTGCACTGAGCTGCGCAAAGTCTCCGTCTTGCGACCCAGGAGAACTCACAAAGTGCCTGGGAGAAAATACTGAGCTTCCCTTATAGGATTCTACATGTCAGTTTATTTTGTTTGGCAACAAAAATCAAATTAAAGATAACTGCAACAATTCGATCCAAAATTTCCTGTTTCCAATAACTCTTCACGAAGAGGCTTATGTTCACATGTAGAATCCAAATTAAGTAAAGGTGACATCAGAAGAGCGGCCAGGCTTTTTTTTAACCGACTTCAAAAAGGAAGAGGTTCTCAATTCGGTTGTATGTTTTTTTTTTTAATTTGTATGTTTGTTACGCGTTAACTCCGCCAATTATGTATTGATTTTGATTATTCTTTTTTTGTTTAGTAGGGCACACTTCAGAAGTGGTCCCATATAAATTTGGTCAAGATCTGATGAGGGGTTTTTGAGTAAGCTTCAATAATACGTATTTTTCCCACCTAGTATATGTGGATGATGTTCTAATAGTTCCTGTCACTGTAATTAACATAGCCTGCATGTCGATTCCCGTAATCACTTCACCGTGAAAACATGTGAAGTGAGCGTGGAGTGAGCTGTCAGTGTCATCTCACCCTGTTGAAATGACAACTCACTTCACCTAAGTTTTCACGGTGAGATGGTTACAGAATAGCACTGCAGGTAGTGGTATTCAAATTTTTGTTGGGGTTTTGTGTACTTCCAAAAAAAACACTACAAAGTGAAAAATAACTTTGATTTCGGAAGTCGGTGTATTTGTTTTTTTTATTTATTTTCGTTTTTTGCCACCGACTTCCGAAATCAAAGTTATTTTTCACTTTGTAGTGTTTTTTTTTAAGTATAGTCATAGTATTAATTAATAGTCATAATAGTCAGTTTTATTTTTGTGAAAAAGTTTTTTTAGTAGCGATGTGTACGTGGTAGGTACTCCTCAGAAACTCTTACAGACCTAGAGAGTAAATATCCAGCGCCTGCCGATGGTCTCACCATATCATCATTTTCAGTTTAGCTATTCACCCCATATAATAAACAACTAAATTTCAAATTTAATGTATGTTATTTAGATGATGGGACTCTAGGAGGTGACGTGGATACTGTTCTAAAATATCTCTAATTCCTAAAGCAGCAGTTCCAATCCACCGGCCTCGACCTCAACTTCTCAAAATGCGAAATTTACCTTTGTGACAATACTGAAAGACAATCGACCATACATAAATGCAATTCAATAACCCCAGATACCTATCAAAGTTTTGGAAAAAAGTTCACTGCACCTGCTAGGTTTCCCAATTTTAGAAGACAGTTTTTCACCTTTCGTTGACGATTTTTTTACATTTTAACATTATTTCTCATAGAATTTCTAAAATTAAGTTACATCGACATTCACATTTATCAGATAGGTACTACTGTTTCGGACCAAATTTTATGTATTTTCTCCACTCAAAATACATTTTAGATCAAATTATTCGAAATACTCTAACATCAATTATACCTAAATGTGACATTGAACGACCGCACGTGGCTGCTGCAAGCCACACTACCCATTTGCTCTGGTGGGCTCAGCATCCGCAAAATTTCCAGTGTAAGCTTACCTTTACTCGGTCCACAGTACCGAAAAGTTAACCAGAAAAATCTTAACTGATTCTCAAGTTGACTCGAAGTGCCGTGTTTGACTAATACGATGAACGCCTGGAAAATGGATTGTCCGGATACGGAGCAGCCCGAGTACCCGTCTTCCCAGAGACAGTGGGATGAGAAGCTCTGCAGGTTGGTACGGAATAACCCCATTAAAACGTCCAACAATACACAGTCCAGAAATCCACGCTCGATATGTACTTAGATACTGTCTTCAACCAAACAAAAGCCTGAAGAAACAGTGGCAGACTATATACGCACGTTATAACAACTACCGTTTGAATTCTCTTTCGAATCTGTTACTGCTGAAGAATATAGAAACGAATATATCCGTGACGCTTTCATTGCAGGCTTAAGTTCACCAAAAAATCGTTTAAGACTACTTGAAAATTTAGAAATAAGCCTGGAAGAAGCGTGCAATCAGACCATGTCGCTCGAAATAGCTAAAAAGAATTCTAATGAGTTCCAAACTGCAAAGGAACTCTACCAAATTTAAAACACAAATTAAGCCAGAAATTGTTCCTATCTGACCGCGGCCCCATCACGTAAACGCTGCTTCTTCTGCGGGGGAAATGTTCGTCAAAGAATAAAATCCAGCTTTTCTAGCAACTTGTCAAAACTGTTATTTATATAAATAAAAGATAGATAAAATTGGGCTCTCTTTATTCGCTCCATACTTGACATGCGAATGACAGGCGTCATAGATTATTTAATTATAACATTATATGGTGCGTTCACAAACATCCCCTTTTCTTTATAAAATAAACTTTGTAGTCTGTAAGATGACGAGGTAAGTTTCTAGACCTGTGACTACGTCGAACATCTATCCTCGAGGACTCTTCCGGACGCTCAACTGATGTAGTATCTGAATTAGACGGCTGTACCGGAGACTCTATATCTTGAAGTTGAGACTCTGTATTTTTTTTGTATGTATCCTTTTTATTATATGTATTTATCTTATTCACCACATTTTCTCTTTGCAGATCTGCCAACTGAGTTGTAGCTCTCTCAGCTGCTCGGCAAATATTGAGGGCAGAGTCTAGGGTTAAGTCTTCTTTTCGCAATAACTCTTTAATAACCTCACCGTCCTTTATTCCAACCACTAGGCGATCTCTCATCAATTCGTCTGCTATTGTACCATAACCACAGGTCCTGACAAGCTTCTTAAGTGCAAGAAAATAGTCTTCGAAAGTTTCCTCGCTGAGCTGATTCCTGGAGTTAACTAAATATCTGGAATAGATGACATTTGTTTTTTTAATAATAGTTTCTTCCATTTTTCTCAAAAATTATTTTTCACATTTCTTTTCCTTCTCTGTGAGTCCGAACTCCATGAATTTTTTCACTGCTGCAGTGCCCACTGCACTTAAAAGAATGCTCACCTTAACCTCACTTTTCTCCGGTCCCCATTTAGACATTCCGGTAGCCGTGCAGTAATTTTCCCAGCCGTTGCGGAAGAATTCTAAATTTTCGAATACGTCTCCCGATTCTACATCCAATGGTTGGGGCCATGGGACGCTGACATGACTTTTCACAGCGTCTACCGTAGATCCCGCCATCATGTTACTCATTTGTTGCTGCATTACTTGCATTTGGGTTTGCATGGCCGCTAACAGCTTAGTTTGCTGCGCCAGAAGCACTTTGTAATCTTCATCTGCCATTTTACCCACGAGACACCATGTTATTTACATAAATAAAAGATAGATAAAATTGGGCTCTCTTTATTCGCTCCATACTTGACATGCGAAAGACAGGCGGCATAGATTATTTAATTATAACATTATAATATGGTGCGTTCACAAACAAAAACTGCGGAAAGAAAGTCCATTTCGCCAAAGTAGGTATGCATAAGACTAACCAAGATAACTTACACCAATTTACGCGTACACCATTTGGAGTTACAAACAGGGTTGCTGCATTCCAAAGGACACTTCATTATATTATCAATAAAGAAAAACTGACAGGTACTTGTTCGTATTTGGATGACGTCACAATTTGTGGCAAAACAGCAGCAAAACATGATCAGAATTTGTCTCGATTCAGAGAGGTGGTGGCAAAATAAAGTCTCACTCTTAACGAGGAAAAGTGCACAGGCAATGTGTGCATACAGGCAAGAAACTATAAATATATTAGGTTATAAAATTTAAAAGAATACTATTCGACCAGATGATGACCACCTTAGTCCTCTATTGAACTTGCTTATTCCAACTGACTCGCGATCACTTAAAAGGACCCTAGGCATGTTCGCCCATTACTCAAAATGGATTCAAAATTTCTCTGAAAAGATCAGCCCCTTGACTAAATTTTCTGAATTTTCCCTCGAAAAGGACGCTGTCAATTCCTTTCAAAAACTAAAAGCCCTCATCAATCAGAACGATATACTAACCGTTAAAACTGATGCTTCAGAACACTCTATTGCAGCTTCCCTGTCTAAAAACGGTCACCCAGTAGCTTTTTTCTCACGCTCACTCAACATTTCTGAACGCCGACATTCCTCAATAGAAAAAGAAGCAAACGCTATTGTTGAATCCTTAAGAAAATGTTGGCACTTGGCCTCATTGGTCCAACTATCTGTCTCTTTCATGTTCAACCAATCCCATAACAGCAAGATCAAAAATGAATAGAGTCTTGAGCTATCAAACTATAAATATGATATTGTCTACCGTCCAGTAATATCTATTATAATATTATTATATAGATATTACAGCTGATATCTCCCGTGTGTGCTAAAGTGTGACCTTGGATAGACTGAATGAGCTACACAATATCTTGGGACATCCCGGTATCGTACGAATGTTTCACTGGGTACCGTCTAAAAATCTGCCTTACTATGTAGATGATATCAAGAAGATGACACCTGAATGTCGTATTTCCGCAGAAATCAAACCTAGGTTTGTTACAAAACAAGAAAACGCTCATAAAAGCAACCACTGCATTCGAAAGACTCAACATTCATTTTAAACCTCTACTTACCAACACTCAAAATCGCTACAACTTGACAATTATAGATGAATATTCAAGATTTCCAGCGTCAGGCACTAGTTGTCTGGCATTTTTGCTGAACTAGGCCTATTTGGCGCAGCTGCGAGGCACACATTCCTGCTGGTATCATGCAACGCACTTTTACACTTTTTATTTTGTATTCTTTCCTTTTATTTTATTTTTTCTTTTTACTTGTGTGCCTTTTAGTCTGTGCCAAATAAATGTACTTATTTTCTTTCTTTATTTCCATTTGCCTACCCATGCAAAGATGTGTCTGCCGGCACCGTTATTAAATGTTTAAAGGACTTATTACATAGTTATGAGGTTCCACATTATATCCATTCAGGGGCCCAAGTTTGTTATTTTTATAAATTCGTCATTCCAACGCGATCCCATTGTCATTTAGCTAAAAGTTCGTAATCTCCTAAATTCATAATGGTCGATCATTGGTTGATCATTGTTGGCTTGAGACGAAAGCTGTGTTCGTCCATTCCTGTTCATTCAAAACTAGCTCAACGATTCTTTTACTTCCTTGGTCCTTATGTATACAACAAAGTTTATACAATCTTACAGATGTACTCTATGTTTAAATACAAATGCAAAACTACTGTAAGGAACTGGTTGCTGGATATAGACTATGAAAGTACAGAATGTATCATCCAAACTATTAAATAATTTTGAAAGTACTTCCCACATAAAGTTACTAATAAGCGCAAACTCTAATACAGGACTTACAGCATGCACATACACATAACAGCCTCACACATTCACACACTACACTACTCACACAATAATACAATAAAATCACCTTACATTACACTTCACAAATTTATACACCTTTTATTATATTAGTTTTACCGCTCTATCTAAAGTGTTTGCTAATAATAATATGTACAAATATGTATAAACGCGACAATTAAATATTTAAATAAATATGTATAAACTGTATCAAACCGCCGCTTACTGTGATTAATGTTCAAAGGGGTGTGAGCCTGGAGATCTGTCATTCAGGTCCCGAACCTAGTTCAGACTCCAGCTCTCACGAAGGTTTAGCTTAATTATGGCAAAATTGTATATACAAACACAATTTACCTTGGTGAGAGAAATAAACTATATTATATTATATTATTGTATTCCACAAACACGATACTCGTAACTAATTATAAGCAATGACTGCACAATGACGTTCTAATGGTAGGTCACTAATCAAAGGAACTGTCACAATTTTAGCAGATTACCGCGTAAGTCAGTCATTCATTTGTCATTATGTACGAGATTACCAATAGATGCCATTTCTTTCAATGGAGTGTCAGTGGCTGAATATTGGATAGTCCTAATGATGCCATTATGTTAGTATATTACCAAAAGATTGTCAAAATCAACAATTATGAAATCAATGATAGACCATTCTGACACTATTGTAATAGCAGACTTGAGGCCCAGATCGTGGAGCAGCCTTCATGTCTAACGAATTACGGAACTATTTTTTAACAAATTGAATTGCATGTAGTCGTACTACGCCATATAATCCACAAGAAAATGGACAAGTAGAGCATCTAAAAGGCACTTTATGGAAAACAATAAAGCTATGCTTGAGAACCAAAAATCTTGAAACAGCTATCTCCATTTAATTCGTTCATTGCTGTGCAGGTGCACGGCAACTAACGCCACAACCCTTTTTTTTTTTAGATATTGACGTCGGTCTGCAAATAGGGAATCTATGCCAACATGGCTCTTGGAGCAAGTATCTGTATTGATATGTAAAAATCATAGAAAGAAAGAAAGAAAATATTTTACCCAAAACGCCTCAAACATTATAAGTCCCAATAAGACTGGAGTATTTGCAGCAGCAGCCCCAGCATAGCCTGCCGCAAAGGTGTTGACACACGTTGCATCCCACACCAAAGGCCTACCTACGTTCCAATTCATTATGGTTATTCCGTTTGGTCTCTTCCCACCGTCGCGTGCCAAGCCATAGGGTTGTAAAACAGCTGGCACTCCGGCGGTGACAAGAGCACGACGAATGATGTCATTGAGGCTGGCGTGCCGTGCTATCCGGCCTGCGCTCTTACTGCAGGATAGGCCATAGTGTCCGAGACAGTCGACACCTTCGCCGCATACAAGGAGCGCCCAGACGTAGACAGGTAGCGAGCTGGAAAGTCACCCAGCATAGTGCCTATGTTGGGTGACGGTAGCGCCTGAAGCCAGAGGCCCGACTCCCACTCACCCACCCAGCCAGCAGGTAGTGCGTATTAATAAGATTATTCCGTACCAACCTGCAGAGCGGCTCATCCCACTGTCTCTGGGAAGATGGGTTCACGGGCCGATCTGTATTCTGGAAAGCCCTTTCCAGGCGTTCTCCGCGTCGGTCAAGCAAGGCACTTCAGAGTCAACCAGGCAGAGGGCTAAAATTTTCCCGGTCAACTTTTCAGTGCTGTGGACAGAGGACAGCAACGCGGGTAAGTAAATACTGGTAATTTTGCGGACGCCGAAGCCACCAAAACGGATGGGTAGTGTGACTTGCAGCCACACTCGGTCGTCCAAGACCACATTTAAAATGGCTGTTAATGTGCTACGAATAATTTGGTCAATTTAGTCCAAGAGTTGTGACTGCTTCCATAAAGGGGAAGAGCGTAGTAGGTAAATATATAAAATTTGGACCAAAACAGCAGTATCTAGGGTGAATGCCGAATGTAAATTGATTTTGGAGAGTATGTCCGAAATTTCGTTGAAGTTTTCGTCGACGAAAGGAGAAAAGCTGTCTTCTAAAATTGGGGAACCTGGGAACGTCTTTTCTTTATTAGGTTATTTAATTGAATTTCTGTATGGTCGATTGTCTGTAAGTAACTAAGAAGTGCGTTTTTTAAAAAAAAAAAAATGATTTGTTTTTTGTTTGATTTGTCTATTGCATTAAATTTCTAGGGTCAATAGGGATGATGACTAAAAAAATGTTTCTTGTCCGTAATGTAGATTATGAAAAAATAACATACACGTATTTTTTCTTTTTTTACGTAATCAAAAGATTACGGCGATACATTGAGTTAAAATGTGCCATGACGTCACTAGTATGTAGATTTTATACATACTTGTGACGTAGCGACCCCCACTCCCCAACTTTAATGCGTTGTATCGAAGTCATTTTTTATTCATATGATAAAGCAAAAAATACGTCTCTAATATTTTTTTATTATCTGACTGACGGACTAATTAGAATTTCGTTTTTTTGACCCAGTCATCATCCCTATTGTCGGTCAGTAATGTCAGAATGGAAAGTTTCATATTTTGAGGGCTGGCCTATTCTTTGGCCAAAGACAGCATTGCTATACAACGTGTTAATGCTGCCTTTTGGGCACTTTTCCTGTTGACAGCGATGCTGACGAATTGTTGATGCCCTTTGGTTATTCCTCCCCAACTTTTTTATATACTTATTTATAGTTTTAGAGTTAAAAGTTGGACACCGAAGGAAATACCGTTCTAAGGATTTCAATAATACATAAACAATAGAAAAAGAAAATCTTTGATCTCTTTTAAGTTTACCATCTTAAAAGTGCTCATTATGTATGCTTTAAAACTATTCATACTATTTATATCTGCGGTTGAAATCACAACATCGTCCACATTCAAGTAAAACATACCTAAATAATTAAAAACATGACCTGCATTAAAAATGTCCGCCGATGAGTATTGAAAACCCCCTTTTTATCAAAGCTTGCTCAAACATTTGGAACCAACAGCGTGCAGACAGACTGTTTTAATCCATAAAATGACTTATTTAATTTGCAAACCATATTACTTGCAGCCGGGATACATTCGGGAATAGTCATAAAGATTTACTCGTACAGTTTCCCATTTTAAAATATATTTTTTACATCCATTTGGTGAACAAACAAATTAAAATGATTCGCTAAAGCTAGTATTAGTCTCAAACAATACAATCCTTGCGACAGGTGCAAATGTTTCATTATAATCATCAATCAGATTTATCTGACTAAAACCACGAGCCACTAATCTCGCTTTATACTTCAAGTATTTTCCAAACTTATCATTTTAAACTATAAATAACGTTTCATTATAATCAATCAGATATTTCTGACTAAAACCACGAGCCACTAATCTCGCTTTATACTTCAAGGGTTTTCCAAACCTTAACTGTAATTAATACACGCACACATCAAAAACGCAGTTTTTTACACTTTTTATTTTGTATTATTTTCTTTTATCTTATTTTTTTTTCTCTTTCTACTTGTGCCTTTGCTTGTTGTGCCAAATAAATGTATTTTCTTTCTTTCTTTTTCTTTCTTTCAAAAAAGTCTAAGCAGCATAAATATACAGTTTCGAACTTTTGAACGAATTTTCTATTGTAGTATATTTATATTTCTTTTATAAATAATAACTAACCATTTGTTGATGCATTAGTGACTAAAGCAAGAAAATCCTGCATTTATTTATTTATTTATTAACACTTCAAGCACATAAATGTACAGAGGCGGACTTAATGCCACAGACATTTTCTACCAGTCAACCTTTGGGTGATGCAGAGACAAACTGTGGTAGGTGCAATAGCGAGAATTGAGGAAAAAAATATTTATTTAAATATAAAGATATACATATATAACTATTAAAAACTATAAATATAATAAATACACCTAATTATATATAAATATGCATTCAAATTGATCATTTAATCACAATAATTAACAATAGGGTATAAAATAAAGTAAAACGAAATTCAACTTTTCACTGTTTTACCAAATTAAAAAATGAATTATTTTTTTAATTATTTGGTAATTCAATACAAAGTGTGACCGCCTCTGTTTTTTAAAACTTGGCGGTAATTTTTTTTCTATGAATTTATAAGATTGTATATCGGATCCTGCGGTAATCGCTCTCAATGCAATTTTAACAAGTCTTTCAGTTGTTGGATGGTCGACAATCCGTCCAGGTTCTTTAGAACACGTCTCTGGAGCATGTCTCATGTGTGCTTGATGGGATGGAGGTCTTGCGATTGTGCAGGCCACGGCAATACCCGGATGTTTTCCATTGCCAAGTACTCTCTGGTCAAAAATTCATCAGGCAACATGCAGCCTGACGAGCCTTCCCACAGCGTGCGATACAGGTCTATCTGGTAATCATCCTTAGGATTCCGTTGCCACTGCCTCGAATTCGACGAATTAGTGAGGCTGACTTTTTGCGCATTATAGTGTAAAAGTCATCCACTCTCGCATCGGCAAACATACCCAAGGCACTGCAAAATCGAGGTAGTCGCACTAGAATCCTAAAGGCGTTGTTATACTGAATTCTGAGAGCATTGTAGGCCCGCTGCGTGTAGGTCGATAGCGCGCTGGTGTAAAAACTTTGACAATATAGGCTTTGAATAACGTTACCTTTACTTGTGCTGCACGTACCAACATGTCAGCTCGCACTGAAAATGCTCTCCGCTCTCTCTCAATGTCTGCGTCATCATGCAGGGTTTCAGTTACAACATGCCCTAGATACCTAAACTGAGTGACCCGACTCAAAGATACCCCGTTGAGATACACTTGTGGTATAGCTCCGGTTGTTTATTTTTACCTCTAATGAGCATACACTCACTCTTTCTATCGTTGTACTTTAAGCCGTGACTCTCATCGTAGGCCTCACAGATATTCAACAGCTTCCTTAACCCTCCTACAGATGGACTCAGCAACACCATGTCGTCCGCGTAACTGATGTTATTGACGCAAACGTTATCTATGTGACATCCGACATGGCTGTTGCTGAGTTCACCTATCAGCTGATTGACATACAGTCTTGGAGAGGCCAGTCCCCCTTGCCTCACTCCACACTCAAGTGAATATTCTTCAGAATATGCATTTCCCTACTCTGGTGGTTATACCAGAATGATAATATATTAGCGAGTTCTGAGGGAGCCCCGACCTCCCCAAGCTTAGTCCAGAGCCTGTTATAATCGACTAAGTCGAAGGCCTTCAATAGGTCCAGAAAGCAAGCGTATATGGGTATTCTCCTCTCAACATAGTAATGGACTGTATGCTTTAGTGTCAAAAAGCACTATCAGTTGACAAAGTTTCGCGAAATCCAAACTGGGCATCATGAAGTTTAATATACTTGCTGAGCTGAGCATCCAGAAGATCATCAAAGACCTTCGACATCGGTGTCAGTTATATCAGCCGTGACATTTTTTGCTACAGGTACAACAATAGTTTCCGTCATCATTGCTGAAGGTGCTCAATGCTGAGTCCGTCACTAACCGGAGACTAACCACGTTTCTTGTTATTAATAATATTTTTCACATCTTTAGCAGAAAACCCAATCGGGTTATCACAGACAGTGACGGCTCAACATTCGCAACAATAGAACTGTCGGCTATCGGTGACCCAACTTTAAAATTATTTTTTTAAAGGTTTGGTATATCTCTAGGCTGCGAACACCCACCCACAGTTACTGGCAAACTAACCCTACCGTTCATCCTCTTATTACTCTTCCAGAAAGATCTAAAGTTTTTAACCGTAACGTACGTATATGTGGCTAATAAATCCATTTTAAGCTGGTCTTGATGGTTTTGACAGAACTTCGGTCTGGATTTAAATGTTTTTCGTGGAAGACACATGTTGTCATGAACATGTCCACTTCCAGGTTTACCATGGACCACCATCCTACATACCGCTGGTATGCCTGCCTAGCCTGACTATGAGCTTCTCTCACGTGTTTGTTCCACCCCACTACCGTTTTCCCCTTTTTTACCTTTCTCACCATCTTCCTTTGTATAGATGCCTCACATAAAATTTTAACAATATCTGTGTATAATTTGTCAATAATATATCTATGGTCATGTCTGCATAAATACAAAATTCTAAATTCAAAAGTCATTTATTCAAACTAGGGCTGAGAATCAGCACTTTTCGAACGTCAAAGTTACATAAGACAGTCCCACAAAACGCCCACCCTTCACCACTTCCTAGTGCTTTTGCTGGGAAGAAGAAGTGGCGCAACAAACTCCCCAGCAGCACAGCTGTCAGTTCAATTAGAAAAAAAATGATTCTATATAATAGTATGCAAAATTATTAACATTACGCAATACAAAACATAATTTAAATTATAAATGTATAGCCATATGTCAGCTAGCACACGCCAATATACCAACCAAAAATATCGAGAACTGTACTCAGACAGAAAAAAAAAAACAATACTCTACTAAATAAAAGCATCCAGTCATAAACGGCGTGCCCGCTTACATATAGCTATACAGGGTGTCCAGTAAATAGCACGACATAATGCAGGGGATGATAGCTTGGATCACTACCTATCAATACAACACAATATATGTTCGGCAAAATCTTACGGATTTACAGTTACAAAATTTTCCGAAATATTGAAAAATCTCTGCCTTGAAACAGATTTTTAAGCATCTCGTAATGAAAAAATCTTTTCACCTCAGCACCTCAAACAAGCCGGTTTTGCTGTCAAAAAACAGTGAGCAAAATTTGATTTTGCTGCGAGCGTGAGACAAAGTAACTTTTTAATTTTTTTTTTTAAATGCCATGAACAGTGTTAAGTCTACTTACAAAATTCTAAAGATTAGAACTCACACTCACACTTCGATACGAAAAAAGCGAGAGATAGTCAAGTCGATTCGAAGTTCGATTTCAAAATTCCTTATTTAATAGGCCTAAAAATGAAACAAACAATAAAACGTTCGAATTCACATATAACCTTAAAATTGCAAATCATCTGTTAAGGTTTTATTTAAATTCAGTTTTTTTTTTTGGAACGAAGTTCTATAGGCGGCTTGCGGTAAGAGTGCACTGGCAGAAATCGTCACGGGAAAAGGCGCTTGCGACTGTCTTCTTCTAATTCAAAGAGAAAGAAAGACGGAGTGAGGTGAAAATGTAAATCCAAGATGGCGGCTGCAAAAATTATCAAATTTTCTTCATGGGTATCGTTTCTATGGTTTTCAGGGTTGCTTAAGCCGATAGTGAAGTCAAAATAAAAATCCAAGATGGCGGCTGCGAAAATTTTCACATTTTCGTCATGGATGTCGTTTTCATAGTTTTCGAGGGTAGGTACTAAAGCCGATAGTGAGGTCAAAATATAAATACAAGATGGTGGTTGCGACAATATTTAAGTTTTTATCATGGGTATCGTTTTCATAGTTTTTAGAGTGCTTCAGTCAATAGTGTGGTCAAATTGTAAATCCAAGATGGTGGCTGCAAAATACGAGGTGATGAAGATTATGTAAAAAAAAACCTTGTCCGATCCGAAAAGGGCATTATGGTACTGCAGTAACATTATTTTTATTATTATTTATAGTAAAAAAGTTATTAGTATTTAAAATTCACATTTTTAGTTCCAAAATTAGTTCCAATCCACAAAAAATTTGCTAAACTCATACTACGCTGGCCGCCGCCCGCACCCAACGTAAAATTCACCATTGAAAAAAAATGTGGGGATTCCTTTTTCCTGAAAATTTCCACATAAATATGCTCACAGTACGATACCTAACAACACCCTCATGGATCGGACAGGTTTTTTTTTACATGTTGTATGTTCTCGCTGCTGAGGTGAAAAGTTGTATGTGTTACACGAGAGCAAAGTTATTTGCATCTCGTGTCTTTGAATCCCTCGCAGCGCTCAGGATTCTAACCTAGAATCACTCGCTACGCTCGTGATTCAATTATAGAATCCTTCGCTTACTCGGGATTCAAAATCAACACTCGCAGCAAAAAACAACTTTGCTCTCTTGTTGCACAAATAACTATTTCACCACTCCCGCACGAAAGAAGTGTCTTTCCTCTACGAAAACAGTGAGGAAAGTTGGTTTTTCCTCACTCCTTGAACAGTGAGGAAAGTTGGTTTTTTCTCACTGTTTGAACAGTGAGGAAAGTAATGATCCCGTTCAGAAACTAACCTTGCCTGATTTTTTAATGTTAAGTTTTACAGATATTTTAAAAAATAAAGAATAAAAAAAATAAAAAAATCAGGCAAGGTTAGTTTCTGAACGGGATCATTACTTTCCTCACTTTTCAATCAGTGAGGAAAACCCAACTTTCCTCACTGTTCAAGCAGAAAGGAAAAACCAACTTTCCTCACTGTTTACGTAAAGGAAAGACACTTCTTTCGTGCGGGAGTGGTGAAAAACAATTTATACTGCATTCATAGATTTTACATGAGAAACAAAATCACCCTGTAGCTTTATCATACCGATCGAAAGGCTTCATCTTAAGGATTATTTTTTTCTAAGTAACATAGTATCAAAAATAAAACGAAGACCATGAATTTTAACATTTGATGTGAAATTTTGTTCAGAAAAATGAAAAGCTGACATTGCCGTAAGGACATCAACTGACATTATCATAAGTACCTACCTATTAGTAATAAATGTACCCACTTGAAAAGTACGCATCATTTCCCTATTATAATTTAAGTGCATGATAAAATGATAAAGAGATACGTAATTAGTAGGTACCTGGTTGTATGCAACAAATCGAGCCGTATCCGACGCATAAATTATTTTGTCCATCGCAATGCGGCTGGCTGCTTATAAAGAAATAATTCAAAAATGTGTTCCGTTTTCAAACTTTTATTTATTTATTTAAACTTCTCACACTCAAAAACGTACAAAGGCGGACTTAAGAGCCCATACTACCTCAGCTTAAATTCACTTTTTATTTACTGCATACTGCTCGCGGACTGAGTGAGAGCGAGACGGAGTGGGGCACTGGCGGCTCCAAGGCGCCAGTAGTTTAGGTAATTGCTTTTTACGGTGACAATAAAGGTAATTTAAAAAAAAAAACTTAAGACCTGCTATATAGTTAGTTCAGTTAGTATGCAAAGTTTCATGATCTAATTTGAAGTATTTTCTGAAAACCAGCGGTTTATTGTTCGATTTGGAGGTAACTTTGGATTTTTTTCTATAGAGATTTTTTTATGGAATCGTGTTTTCGATAAACATAGTACTTAACATGAATCCTCAACTTTACCATATATTTATTTCAAAATTAATGCTGCATTATTTTCGGCAAAACGGAGGATCATGCTAAGCCATTTGAGGTAGTATAGGCTCTTAATGCGTTAGGCATTCTCTACCAGTCAACCATGGGTGGGTTTTATTCTTTTGTTTATGTGATTTTCATTGTAGCTATCAAAATAATTTTGATTTAATGGAAGCAAACTTTTTGAACCACAAAAACATAACATTAGCCTTACAATGGCACCGCGAAAGATATCCTGATAGAAATACACCATCTCGATTTGGGACGTTTCGATCATCGCTTACCACACTGACGATGAACTCGACATTTTGATATACTTTGAGGCAAATCCTAAAATTTCAGTGAGGTAAGGTGAAGAAGTAATCGGAATTTGAAAAGCAAAATACATCGTGTACTAAAAAAATGCAAATTCAAAAGTTACATTGAAGGGCGATTAGTACAAAAATTACTGCCCGGTGATGATGTAAGACGACTTATTTTCTGCCATGAAATCGAGAGGCTCATCATAGAATGTATGTGTGTCCGACGATCTACCAAGCTTTAGCTATGTCAGCACAAATCCATTTACCATCGTCACAAAGAGGAGCTGAACGGTGAGCATTGAAATCTCCCAGAATAAATACCGATTCCACATTATTTTGTTGTACAATAGCGCTTATCTCCCCTAGACAACTCGTAAACATTTGTAGATTGTCAGACTGGTCGGTAGGCACACACATAAATAACACACAACTTCACGATGATTATCTGTATTCGCTCTAATTACCGTGATACGATCACTTTCACAGTTCACAACTGACAGTTTCGTAAACAAACTTTTACGCCAAAGAATGGTCTCCCTCTCCTCACTCCGGACGATATAAGTCAATCGCCGATTTTCCGGCATAACTAAAGTTATCGTCGATGCTGCCAAGGAAAGGCAGATCCTGCAGCACCAGCCACGTCTCCTGAAGTGCTATCATCAAGTCGCGCGCTTGCACAGTGATCGCACACATTCCACACTCCTTTTCACATGGGTTTATGTAAACCCTTTGCAGTTAACCTAGAAAATCTAAACTCAAAGCATTAATTTCAATTAAACCGTATAGAGGCACTTTTGAACTGTCAAGAAGTCGGTCAGTCAGAAATAGGTATGAAGCTAGTTGCCCATTAGAAAGGCAAGAAACTCCACGGACACTCTTTTAAATCAAAAATTTGATACAACATATTGTTACATCATTCATTTTGAAATTATACATTTGAGAACAATGCAGAAAGACGTTCGTAAAAGCGTCCGTAATAAAAAGAAAAAACAAAAAGCCATTCAAAAATTTAAATTACGAATGGCTATTTTGCTATCAGCTTGTACCTTTCCCCATAGATAAGGGACTTAATATGACGTAAGCATGACTGGCAAAATGTAGGTAGGTGGTGGGTGTACCTAACGCTGCGCTCTTTAATTTAAAGGCACAGCCTATTGACTTCATCAACTGGATTTAAACTAGAAATGAAATAATGCTTACCGAAACATATGTGCCGATGATATTATCAGGAAACCGATCAAGGGCACATATTAATTGGAAATTGATGAAAACTGCAGTGTCTATCTGAAACACATTAAATTACACAAAAGACAACATTATTCAGGGAAAATACAAAATCGAGTAACTCCAGTCGCGGAAACATCTATTAATTGAAACAAAACAGTGAATCTAAACCACTTGAACGGTGAATGATTTAAAACATCTATCTTAGACATTAACAAGTGAAATAGTGGAAAGTGATATTGCAGAGAAAACAAATAGTGTTAGTCTAGCAATTGTATTAATTTTAGCTATGTGTCTTGTATAAAATAAAATTGTCTTGTATGCGGAATCATCGGAATCCAAAAATATTACTGATAATTTCGCACTTGGTGAGGGAGGAGTTATAAATAATAGAATAGAAAAAAAATATTTCACTAAGTTTTCATTCGTGTGTAGATTTCCTAGACAGGATTCCCTATGTTGTGAGATTCTTGCTCCTTCGTTTACAATTATAGATAGAAAATTATGGAACTACAGCCCTTACATATTTTACGTGTATAAGTACTTTTTCCCAGCACAATCTGTGTGGTCGCTGAGCTTGTATATTTGATAGATTATAATTGTTTAGTTTAAGTTTTCGTTAGTTCGTGACTTACTTCTCAATCTATTCGAAGTGGTCTATGTCATCTGCATAAAGGTCATATTTGCGTCAAAAAATCAATGATGCTAAAATTGGCTAAAAGTCCGCATAACTTTGCCCGCCAACAAAATCAAACTAATATTGAATTCAATGTTGAATAATAGTAAATTTTGCGATACTAACACATGCACATCATGATGATCTTACAGTTGTAGATGATGAAGGAAAATGCTTACGTCTCCATGGAAAAATCGTTTTGAAATTGTAATTATACGAAAAAAATGGGCAAAGTTGGCATGTTTCACGGTATACCATACAAGTAGGGCGTGCAAAACCGGAAGGTGTCCAAAACCGGTTTTGAATTCCGGTATTGAGGGCCCAAAACCGGAAACCGGTGTTAGCTCCGGTTTCGGCAATAATTTCATATTGTTTATATACTTAGTAGAATTTTAACAAGAAAACAATATTCTTAGATACCCACAAAATCTACAAATAAAACAATTCAATTTACCTCTTTTTAATCAACCATTTATGCCTACCCCAATACCAAGTAGAACACATTCATAGTTTGGATAACATGAACTTAAAATAATAATAAAGATTAACTAACTGAGATCAAATCAACAACAAGTAAGATTGTGGTCCCTTTAGTAGATACCTAACAATTCTGTTATCAATAATAATATATTTTAAACATACAAAACACATTCATCATATAAGGACTCTAAACACTACCACAATTACTTTACTATACGTCTCAATTTCTACTAACAACATTATTAAAGAATTCATATTTGACTATAAAAGGAGATCAAATCAACTGTGTACCATATACTAATTTAAATAAACAATAATATTTTTTTCGAAGATACCGCTGTTCTTTGTATTGTGTCCTTAAGAATAGAAGTGCATCTAACATTTTATCATATAGCGTACTTCTTATTTTGTTGCAAAAGTACCCAGCACTCGAAAAGGCCCTCTCACTCTCAACACTTGTTGGTAGTACGCACATCAAATAGTCGTAAGCTTCTGTGAGATACACACCCCGATGGCCTCCGCTTTCATACATGGCTTGCTCTACCTTGACAAACCCTGCAAGGACGAAATCAGACCGATTCTGGGGGGTTTTCCTGCATTTATTTAATTCCTTATCAAGCTGCTCTTGAAGAGTTAGCTCATCAGCTACAACTTCAATATTGAATATTTCTTGACTGCGTTCGAAAAAAGTTGATTTAAATCAAAATGTAAATACGTAATCCAATAACGGGAAAACCGGAGGCAACTCCGGTTTTGTCTCTCAACCCCGGTTTTAAAAAATCGGGAAATTTTGTCCGGCTTCCGGTTTTTAGCAAAACCGCAAAACCGGGTTTGCACGCCCTACATACAAGTGATTCGGGCTGTTTAAATGTCAATTATTTTCCTGTATGTATATATCTATCTATTTACATAAAAATCTATTGCCGTGCGTTAGTCTTGCAAACACTCGAACTCGAACACTCAACCGATTTGTTTCAGGAACAGCCAAAAAATCGAAAAGAGGGTGGTAATTAATTTACTATACAGTCACATATGTTGGTGCTCACTTACTCTGATTGTCTTAGTAAACCGCCTACCTTGATGTCCGTGTCTCACCACACCACTCACTGTGTCCATCTTATCTAAGTCTGTCGCCGTAATAACAATGTTAACAGCATTGTTGTGTTTCGGCAGTTAGAGGTTTCTGACCTGGTTCCGGGTGAAGCTAGCTTCCATCTTCGGCCTGATGATCACTTACCATCATGTGAGATGAAGCCCAAGAGCTTCCGAGAGAACAAAAAAAAACATCTCTTCTATACAGGGATACAAAATTGCGCAATAAGATCAGCGAAAATGATTAGTTATATATTCTTTTAATTTACTAGTCACGGTAATACGTTTTATGTGACGTTACTATTATATCAATAATCTAGATGATTAACAGTATTAGTACTTTTGGCCTCCAAAAACTACTGATTCTTTGCCCTATCTTAAGATATCGTAAATAATCAGCATTTTTATGTAATACTAACCTAATATTTATTATCGTCTCATCACTTCCTACGCTAGGACTATTGATATTATGCTGTGTAACAAGAACAACAATATAGTACCTACATCTCCAATATCCAAACTTAAAAGTTGTGTGGAAATTGGTTGTCATGGTATGGGCATGTGATGCGGAGGAATGAGGGAAATGTCGTGAGGAAAGTTTTGAGTGTGAATGTCGATGGCTATAAGAGTAGGGGAAGACCAAAGAAACGATGGATGGACTGTGTGGAAGATGATATGGATAGAAAGGGGGCGAATATCGAGATGACGACTAGGAAAGAAAAAAGCATGTTGCGCTGACTCCAAGTAAATTAAAAAGAGAATGATGATGAGGATGACCTTCAATAGCTCGTTAGTTCTTATATTCTATTCTAGGAAGTGGTTCAACCGTGGACAATGACGGTCAAATTCGTTTTCACCCTAATGCCCTTAGTAATAAGTTTGAAAAGTGGTCCACCGGTTTTCGCGATGGTACATGGCACTTATTATAATATTTTTTCTGTAGAATTAAGGCATACACCACAACCCCGGGGTTGAGAAATGCTGGCGTAATGTTATGAAAAACTCCAATTATAGGTACTGTAGAGATTTAATGGCTGGCAGTATGTATGACTGGCCGACATTCTAATATTTAAATATAGAATTACTTTTGAATATTTACGTGTCTAGCATTTGTTCTGTGACAGATCAGCTTAGGGTTCCAGGTCGTGCAAGCGTGCTTCTATATATTGTAATTACTTGAGAGTTTGAAATACAGCGGTCCTCTGGACCTCTTAAAGTACCTCCGCATATTTGAATTCATAGCTACTAATCCCCTGTGAGGTTAAACCCTCACATTTTGGTGGAGGCGCCGGGTAATACTTAAAGTAACGTGTATTGGTGCAAGGGAGTGCTGCGGCGATTTTATTTCTGTTTCAGTTAAGTGAAACTCGTTGGGCAAAGAAGCTATACCGCCGGACTATTCGACGACGGCAGTGGAACTTTTCATCATAAGGATTAATAGCTAAGTGGTTATACGAAAGAATTGCACCATGTCACAAATTCAATTCTCAGGCACGGGTGCATATTGCTTCGAAGATTTTGTTACGCAATTTCGTCTACTTGCGGCTATAAACCAATGGCCGGAGAGCAGTTTAGCGCTCGTTCTAGGGGCTTACTTGCAAGGTCCAGCACTTGCATTTTATACATTTGTTTATAGAGATAACTTAGATTTTAAAGGGGTTTGTGATCTATTAAAAGCGGAATTCTCCTCAAGCATAGATTACGTCGAGAAATTTTATAGCGCAAGTCAAAAAGCCAATGAAGACCTAATGGTATTCTTCTACACATTGGCAGATCTTACTCGTAAAGCAGGAATCACGGATGAGAAAATCTTTATTACTTAAAAATTTATTGAAAGGCATTTCCTATGAATACAAATTAAAATTGGGTACCAAAACTTATATAAAATGTTACAATAAAATACCTCCCCACATACTCCAATTGAATGAAACTAAATTTAAATCTTGCATAAAACGCACAATATGCTGCCAAGCATATTATAAGTTGGGGGATTACATCGCTGACAAAAATGCTTGGCTCAACGCTGGTCCAGCTCCACAAGGGCGCATAAACTAATTGATTAGCATTGGAAAATATTATTGGAGCTGCTGAAGATCGAAAAACGATATTTACATTGTATAAATTCAATCTCTTAGTATTATATAATTGCATTGCACATATGTGAGCACCGTTTACCTACTTTAAATCTACCATTTACTGAGTACGTCTTTCATTGAGTTGATGTGCCCTGGCGGCTGAGAGTATGTCATGCTCACTCAAATGTCTCGCTGGTGGTGGCGTGTGTGTTGGATCATTAAGTTCCCTTCAAAATGGTTGAGCTAAATGATGCTGATCCATGCGTCATGTTCGTGAAAGGGCGCCGTCAGTGGGGACTGGTCATCTCTTAGCTGCCATGGCTTATTTTAATTATTTTTGTTTTTATATTTTTATTATGGTCGCTTTTAACGTGCACGATTTACTACATTGTTCTCACATGTATAATTTCAACATAAATGATGTAACGGTATTCAGCTGCATCTGGTTAGACTGGAAGCCGACCGTAACATAATTAGGAAAAGACTGGGTAGATGATCAACATAACATAACATTACTCCTTTAGGTATTCCCCGAATGGATAAGCAGAGGTGTGTAGTAGATCCACACACATTTCGGTCAGCCCCAGTTTTGTTTAGGTCCCATAATGTAATAAAGGGCGAGCCCATTGCCATCGACCGGGCACAAATTCAGACACCGAGCTGCTGCTGAGATTCCTGATGGAAAGACACATTAACATTTTGCCAGACTTGGGAATCGACCTCATGCTCAGTAGGAGCAAAAAAAAAACCTATCTCGTTGGTCACTAGACTAACTACTCAGTTTTTGCATTGAAATTAAATGAACTACCTAATGTTTTTTTCTGTAATTAGATCTTTCGAGACACATTTACGCGTTCGTACGTGTACGTGTTCCGTGTGGTGCCGGGCTTAAAAATAAGCACTTTCTTCCCATGGGTACATACGGCAACTAAGGGACTTACTAGAGAGCATGGGCAGCGGCGTTCTCTATGCATTTGAACACCATACTGCGATTGCCAACCCGCCTCCCAAGCGTGGCGATTATGGCGCCCCACCCCGCCTAAAAATGACTAGCACCAAAAACAAAAACCCCCTAGAGCCCGGCGGCCCACCTACCCTAGCCTTCGGTAGCGGTCTACGTCGTATTTGATTTTAGGGGAGGCGTATGTTCAGCAGTGGACGTCTTTCGGATGAAATGATGATAACATTTACGCGTAAATTTTTGGTCGCCGGCATTTCCTAGCGGACTGATTCCTATGAGACCAAATACCGAATAAAACTCAGAGGCCATGGTCTCTTTTAAAGTCCAAATATTATATTATTAAGATATCATGTCGCACGCTTAATCAAAAAAAGAAATATATCAAAATTGATATTTTTTGGATAATGACAGTTTAAAGTTTAGAACTATTCTGGGTTGAACTTTGTTTACGTATTAAAATTAATTTAGACGTGTTATAAGGAAATAAACTGATTTAAAGGAAAGCTGGGTTAGTTGGTTTTTGTTTAGTGCTATATAAAAGTATATTTTATTTACTATTGACTAGTAGATGATGCATTGAAAAAAAAGTTCCTAGTTATTTCACTTTATGATTAAAATCTACGTGCATATTTTAAATGTTACTAGTCATAAAACATAATACATCTCTTTATTAATAAAATTTTGTTTTACTATTCAACTTAAGTAAGCTTTATTTCAATTTTTAATTAATAAATGTAATAATTTTCTTACAAGAATTCGAAATATTTCTTTGTCTTACAACATGACGGAAAAATATCAATAAATATTATAGTAATGAAACGCATACTTAGAAATATTCTTTTATTTTAAAGGACGAAAGTAGTATAACTCAAGACATTAATGACTTGGCTAACTGAATTAAGGTAGGGACTAAGTTTAAATTTAAGGACATTTTATTATAAATCGAAACTGTTAAGTTTGGATTTATAATAAAATGCCGAGGTATCACCTCTTGGACATTGGAGCACTGCTTCTAAATCATAAATTGCGACTATATTATCTTTGGTAACTTTATTACGATCTTCTTGTTTTTCTATTCTACTCAATGACTTTTCTTCTATGTGTTTATTATATTTATCTTCCAGCTCTCTCTTTTTTTCATCAGTACTGTTTTTAAATGATTCACATAAATCACACTGATCTTTTTTTGGCTGGAAAAAACTTAAATTAAATTCTAGAGTGAATATTTTATAGTATGCTATGTAATTTCCTGTCTCTTTGTTATTTTGTTCTTGTTGTTTAACAAAATCTGAATATAAATCCTTTATTGTTTTGCCACCGTCAATGTATTGGTAGAAGTAGCTCTCACATAGTGTGACTCTATTTTCGGAATGGATTGAATATGCTTCCGTATGTCGTCAAGCAATTCAGGAGGAAGAGTTTTGTGGCTATGGTGTTTCCCTCTCAAATCTTCAAGCATAAAGCCACCGTCACTTACTTTATGCTGTATGGTGTCCCTCTGGAGCGCGTCTACGAAATAAAAGATCTGGGACTGACCTTAGACGTGAATATGACCTTTAATCAGCACATTAATAATATATGTGGCAAGGCCTTCCAATCACTTGGTTTTGTTTTGAGACAGGCAAGTAGGTTTAAAGACAGGAATGTTATACTGACTCTTTATTATTCGTTTGTGCGTAGTAAACTGGAGTATAATGCGCTGGTATGGGATCCACATGAGCAAAAATATAAGCTCATGATAGAACGGATCCAACGAAAATTTGCTCGCTACCTATATAAAAAAATATATGGGTATTATCCCTATTTGTATCCGTCTCTGTTTGTTGTGGGAATGGTAGGTATTAACACGTTAGAACTGAGACGCAAGTGTGCACTTTTGATGCACTACTACTTATTGCTCAATAATAAGATCGATGACGCGAGTACTCTAGCTCGCTGTTCATTGTTTGCTCCGGACCGGCTGCGGCGGTCGCGCGCCTGTGCCTCGCGGTGCCTGTTCGCGGCTCCGCCTGTGCGTACCCATACTGCTCGATATGCCCCCACAACCCAGGCGATCAATCTGCTGAACGCCCTGATTGCTCAGGAGCCCGATGTTGACATATTTATGTATAGTGGTAAATTTATGTTAGATGTTTGTATTAAGTTTTTTACCTGAATGTGGTTGTTGGCTTGCTGCGCGCTTTGGTTTTTACTGTAAGTGCAGCAAGCAATTGTTATATAAATAGATTTTATAGGTTATATCCGTAACATCCAAAGTAGATTTAAAAAATGTCTTACATACCCTTATTTTTTTATTATTAACAGTAAAATTATAGGCTTTATTTGGGCGTCTGGCATTTGTAGCATTTGTGTACATATATTTTGGAGTTATATCTATCATGCAACTGCTTATAAAAACTCTTTGTCTTGTCAGGTCTCCTAAATCCCAAAATTATTTGAATATATTATACCTTTCATCCATTGATATATTATTTGTGCATTTTAATCTACATTTATCTGTGCAAGGCACTTTAAGACATCGGCTGGGAATAACTTTCTGAGATTTCGATATGGATATATACGATTCACCAGTGTTCCGTAGCTTTTTAACTTTATTTTGTTTCCACTTTGCAGGATTTAGAGATCGCTTGCGGCCTGTTTTACTAAGCTTCTTTCTATCAGAATCTGAAACACTATCGTCGTCACTGTCAGATGAGTCTGTTTTGGTGGCAGCATCAAAAAAATAGTTTTTCTTTTTGCGTTTGGTAGACAGTTCATAATTAAATGTAGGGTCATCATCACTTAAGTCTATGTTATCACTTTCATTAGTATAATTTGGTGAAATATTGTCAGGTAGAGTGGAAGTTGAAGCGCTCTGTGGTCTTACACCATCGGCGTATTGTTCAGAATGTTGATTAGTTCGTTTAGAAGACGTAGAACTGTCTGAATCCGAAGATGAACTACTAGAGGAGGTAGAGCTCGATGAAGACGAGCTTGATGTAGACGAGCTTGAAGAAGAAGATTTCGGCAGTGCTTTTTGAATGCTTTGATCGATTTCAGTACAAGTTTCAATGTTTTCTAAGTTACTATTATCATTTATGGATGAATCATCACTGTCATAATCTGGTACGAGGTTTGTTTGCAATGTTCTTATTATTGATGTGTGTGTAGTAAGACTACTATTATCTGTTTTACGGGAACTAATAAATCGAGCATCAATTTTGTTGGCAAATTGATCATCTCTATCACAATCTGATAAGATCTCATCACAGCTACTTACATCAATATTTTTATTTGGGGAAACATTTTCTGCGTTTTCTTTAGCTGTACTGTGTTGATCTTCTACAATAGTATTGTCGATTTTAACCACCAGATTGTCTCTTGAGTATGAGATGTTGCATCAGGTGATACCAATGTAAGAATACGACTTGCTCTCCAAGACGCCATGCTACAAAAAAATAACAATATAATGTTTTTAATATTAAATTAACAGTAATTAAAATAAGGCGCGTGTGCAACTCGGAAAATAACGGATCAAGTCACAGTTTTAAACGTCAATAATAATGTAAAACTAAATTAATATAATTTATATATATAAAATAAAATAGCAAAGTATGACGCGATTAATACCCGTTTTAAAACAGATTAATAATTAAATTAATTCTCTCACTAAGGCAAAAATGGCTTTAGGACGGAAGTAATAATATATATTCTTTGCTTTAGGTTAGTATCTGACAAAAAAGGAATGTCGCAAAAAAAAATCAAATATAAATTAAGTATTAGCAGCAACACTTAGGTTTTCGCGCATATTTTTATGTAGCATTAATTACCTACACAAAAACTTTTTTTTGTGACATTCCTTGTTTTGTCCCTGTACCCTTCAAATTATCGTTTATAAGGATTAGGGTAGGATACAATAATAATAAGACTGGCCTAATTGTATGTTAATTCACTAAACGGCTATTCAGACGATGCATAGAATAAGTAACAATTAAAATATTCTATTCAAATGGAAAGGGAAATAATTTTAAATGTCCCAAATAACTTTTGACGATAATTAATCATAAACAGCAATAAGCATGTTTCATTATTAAATTTGAACGATAATTTAAAACTAAACCGAAATAAGTCATATAAATTTGGACCACGCGTTAATAAAATTTAAACTAAACTGCAATAAGTCAAAATGATATCACAAAGTAGTGACATACTTTTTGTAATAAAGTGAAATAAGACTTAGTTATTCACTTTATGAATAAATTAAAACAAGAAATAAGACTTACCTGTTAATAATATAAAGATTTATGCCGTAATGTTTCGCCCTTTGAATAATTTTGCGATCACCTTGCTTGCATCACTGTTGGCACATGACTGAATATAGCCGTTTACTGGTACCAATCTGTTCGGGCGCGTTAGTCAGAAAGAGAGCGACAGTCCTTTATTTCGTTCATATTCATTCAAATCGAGCGGCGGTTGGAGCGTAAATATTCTTAGCGCTATGTTATTACGTTTTATGATTAAATCTTTAAATAACTTATTTTTGAGTTATTTCTCTTTATGATTAAGCGTGCGATGTGAGTCTAACAATGCAGGGCCATTGTAGGTATACATCCCATTCTGATGGATAAGGGGCAGATGAATGAAGAAAGATAAGTTTTTTTGTATAACTTGAATTACCTAAGGTACCTACTGAAATTCAGTTTTTAAGCCTAGAGTGAAACTCGGAAAATTATGTACTTAGATCAAATTAAAATCATGTATTTAAGCCATGCGGCTGGCAATGACGTAGTGAAAAAACAGCTGGGCTGAATCAATCAGGAACCAACTTCACGAAATCGTTCATATCCTTTTCCTGCCACATTTTGAAAAACAAAAGTTTTTTTAAAGTTTGTACATTGCAGTGTACCTATTATTATTTAGTTAAAATAATAATTATTTCATTAAGTAAGTAGGTAGGTACCTACGGAACATCATTATAGGAACTATGTACACGTTATTACACCTGCGGGGTAACTCCGTAACACACGAACAGTATAATAATATATATATATATATATATATATATCTTTATTTCAGACAAACGTCCATACATTAAAAAAAAATGACCTGAAGTCATAGTAACACAATGCATTTTTTGCAGATGCAGATCTCCTCAATAAACTTGACCGCCTTCTAAATAACTGCATTCGATTCGTGTTCAATCTCCGTAAGTATGATCATGTGTCTGCGCATCGATTGCTTTTAAAATGGTTACCCATACGTCAGCGCAGAGAGTTGAGGGCTCTGTTAATGTTGTATTCTATACTCGACAAACCCACTTCTCCTTCTTACCTGACTTCCCATGTTCAATACCTATGCTCTGCCCATAGCAAAAATCTTCGTTCTACCAACAATCGTCTTCTACGATGTCCTTCTCACCGCTCTGGTTTTATTCACTCTTCTTTCTTTGTCCAGGCGGTATTTCTTTGGAATGCGCTTCCTGTGAATATCAGGATGGCAACCAGTCGGTTATCTTTCAAGTTGAAGGCACGTAAACATATTCGTGAAAAGTTGGCAGTATCTTTGCAGCGCTGATTTGCTGGATTTGTTTTCTACTCTACCTATCGTTATTTCTCCTGACAAAGTTTATTCGGTTTATAATGTATGTATCTATGTATGTTGTATGTATTAGTAGGTATTCATTATCAAGTTATCTATCACGTATGTTGAACCTGCCATGTTTTGTCTCTGCACCACCCTAAGGTTGACTGGTAGAAAATGCCTCAGGCATTAAGTCCGCCTTTGTACAGTATTTTTTTATCTGTGCATAAAGTTTTAATAAATAAAATAAAAACAAAAAGAACGTTAGTAGGGTTATTGGTGGAGCACATAAAAATACAAATAAAACAGGGTGTTAGTAATTTGTTAGTACAAAATCAAGATAACTTACAGTCTATTTCCTGTTACTGAGTAAGTGAACACTCGCCCAGTAAACAGTAAACGAACCGTTTATTTTGCACGCTAACGTTCTGATGACAGCGTTGGTGCTACCACGGACCCTGCTCATCATCGATGGAAGCTCCCACAAACATTTCGGAAGCACTGCAGTATCTGGGTTTCTTCAACACTGCCCTCAGAGCGTCATTGTACTGAACACGCAGGGCATTGTAAGCCCGCCACGTTAAATTGATCCACAGACTGCACGTGTAGAATGACTGACAGAAGGCTCTGAAAAGTAACAGTTTTACATCTGTAGTACCTACATCGTGCCGATCTGCGGGCCAACATATTGCAGCGGACTGCCAAAGCCCTCCTTTCCCTCTCTAAGTCTGCATCATCCTGTAGGCGATCCGTCAGCATGTGACCCAAGTATTTTGCTTCAGTCACCCTCACTAGTGACGACCCCCCGATCCTAATTGGTGGCACATTTGATGGAGCTTTGTTCCCCGCCTTGAATACCATGAGAACACTCTTACTAGCATCATACTTGAGTCCATGCGACATGGCATACGCTTCACAAATGCCCAGAAGTCTTCTAAGCGCACTCACTGACGGGCTCAGCTGAACCATGTCGTCCGCTTATCTAATATTATTTATCATGATTCCGTCTATCGAACACCTGACCATAGCTCCGCTGAGCCTGCCAATCAGCTGGTTAACAAATAGGTTAAACAAACTCGGAGAAGTCAACTCACCTTGCCTGACACCGCATTTCAGAGGATATTCCTGACTAAGCGAGCCGACCCATCTGAACGCATTTTTTTGATTGCTGTACCAGTACCTGAGGAGGGATACCGTCTCCCTCGGCACAGTCGTCTCCTCAAGTAGTTTATGCCACACAATATCATAATTAACCAGGTCGAACGCCCTCGACAGGTCAAGAAAACACGCATAAATCGGTGTATTCCTGTCAGTATAGTACCTTACAGTTTGTTTCAGACACATAATCACCATTTCCGTTGACAGGTTGGGTCTGAAGCCAAACTGCAAGTCATGGATCTGAAGGTGTTTGCTCAGCTGTGCGTTCAAGAGACTGTCGAGGACCTTCGCCACGGTAGTGGCCAATGATATCGGGCGGTAGTTATGCTTGTCAGATGGGTCCCCGGTCTCGTTCTTTACTATAGGAACTACTACTGTTTTCACCATGTCATCCGGAATAAACGAGTGTCCTACACAAAAGTTAAACAGTAGACTCAAGACTCTGGGCAGATGTACACCTGCGTATCGCAAATGTTCTATACTTATTCCGTCATGACCTAGTGATTTTCCACGTTCCATATTTATTCTGACATTCTTCACATCTATTGGCATAATCCGAGTGTACTTATCACCAGGTCTGACGTCTGGTTTACATAAGTTATCACTCTCACAGGGCATTGGTTCTATAGTAAACAAATCCCTAAAAACATTTGCAATATTAGGATCACCTACTACACCATCAACGCTTACAGGAATGCTCGGCCCAGGGTTCAAATGCCCCGTATTTGTCAAACAACCGCAAAAATCTTTAGCTTTGTGCTTTGCTGGCAGTATGTCCATTTTTATTTGCTCGGCATTATCCTGTCACCATTTTGAATTTTTTCTTGAACACTTTACGTTACTCCTACGTAATGTGGTCCTGCGCGCGGCTTCCCTTGTAAAACCCTATAAATGGCTCTCATTTTGACAGTTCAACAACACATTCATTCCTAGTATCGAATCATAATAATAAATTAAAGAAGAGTAGCTTTATATATATACACTCGAGAGCAATGAATCCGGGTCACTTAAAGAATCCTAAAAATCTCGGAAACTAAAAATGCTAGGTTAATGCAATAAATTGTATTTAATAGACAATGTAATACTCCTTAAATGAAGGTATTAAAACTTCTTAGTTATTGTAAAGTTATATCATAAAAAAATCAAATTTGAAAAAGGGCCACTTTCGAAGATGGAACTACGAAATTACAGCATTTGGTTTTGCTTTTGTTTGTAATCTGTCATTTATGTGGGTACATAAACCATGTTGATAGTGCTCTATATTCATTATTCAAGCTGAAATTATGTCGCTTACGCCTGAAGAATGCACCAGAATACTTACAATGCTGGAAACCGGCCGGAGTCAGCGCGATACAGCCAGGACTGTCGGTGTGTCGCTGTCAACAGTACAAAGAGTTCTCCGACGTTACGAAGAAACTGGTTCTAACCTACGCAGACCAGGAACGGGCAGAACCAGGTGTACCACAGCACGAGAAGACCGATACTTGGTGAACACCATGCTTCGAAATCGCTTTCTTACAGGAACTGAACTCACAAATCAGTTTCGACGCCTCGGAGGAAGTAACCCAAGTGCATGGACAGTAAGACGTCGGCTTGCTGAATCTAACTTAAAACCCCTTAGACCTGCAAACGGCCCTAAACTGGAGCGTGGGCATCGTATTTCAAGACTAAGATATGCCCAGAGCCACGTAAATTGGAGTATTGAAGATTGGTCAAAAGTTATGTTCTCCGACGAATCAAAATGTATGCTCTACAAGCACGATGGAAGACACAGAGTGTATCGAAGACCAGGGGAAAGATTCAAGCAAGCATGCATCGAAGAAAAAGTAGCCTACGGTGGTGGGTCTGTACTTGTGTGGGCCGGAATTTCTTCTGAAAGTCGCACAGAGCTGGTGATCATAGAAAACGGCTCTTTAACTAGCGAAAGATATGTGGAAGAAATCCTCAATGATCACGTTGGTCCATTTATGGTCAATTTAGGTGAGGATGCTATATTTATGCATGACAATGCCCGACCTCATACAGGTAGGATTGTGAATGACTACCTTCAAGAGATGAACATTACTCGTATGGAGTGGCCAGCGCGCAGCCCGGATATCAACCCGATCGAGCATGCTTGGGACGAGCTAGGCAGATGCGTAAAACAACGAAACCCTCCCCCAATCACGCTTCGTGAGCTCAAAATTGCTCTCACAGAGGAATGGGAGAATATTCCCCAAAATCGTATAAGGAACTTGGTGTACAGCATGCCAAACCGCGTAAACGCAGTAATGGAAGCACGAGGAGGCAATACGAAGTATTAAAATTCAAGAAAATCGTAATAAAGTTCAAAAATTTCATGTTTCCTATTTTTGTTTTAAGGAGAGATCAGCAGTTTTTTTCTTTATGTAATTTTGTGTTAATAAAATGTATGGTGACTCATATTTTTTTTTACTTTCAGTTAAGGAGTATTACATTGTCTATTAAATACAATTTATTGCATTAACCTATCATTTTTAGTTTCCGAGATTTTTAACATTCTTTAAGTGACCCGGATTCATTGCTCTCGAGTGTATATTTTTAAATCTGCCATCTTTTTCCCAACTTTGTTGGGGTCGGCTTCAAGTCTAACCGGATGCAGCTGGTATTTGTACGATATAAAAAAATTGTGTAGGCAATTTATGAATTTCTTTTTATTTTTGGATTTAATACGACCCTTTTAGCACTTACTCTACTACATTTTCATTCCAAGAAAAAAATCGACTTTCGTCGCATGTTGCGGGAACTATAAGCATATTTTTATCTCACAATTCGGGGCTGTGCAAGGGGTGCATGGTGTAATTTGTCTGTATTTATATGCATACCTAACTGGCAAAAATCCGGGCTGATATTGAGAAAAAGTCAGCCCAACTCGGGCTTCGAACTTCAACAGCAGCGCTGGCGACCTCTACACCAAATTTTTATCGATATCGAAATAAGAAAGCCTACAATTTATTTGTAACGGCCAGCGATAAGATACATTCCAAGTTCTAAGTAGATTACTTATCTGCGTTAGATAATCTATGGCCGAATGTTTATAAACCTACATCGCCGGCCGGCAATTCAGCCAGTGTTTTTTGCACGGTCAAAGAAGGAACTAATTACTACAAAATGGCGCAAGTAAGTACTAAGTTTTTTTTTATTACGGCTATAATTCTGCGTTTTGACATAAAGCTTTCTTCATAAATTGTGTCTGGATTTAGAAGTTAGTTCTTAATGTAGGATCTTTTTTAAATTATTTATCTAACTACTCACCTTGAATTTATTAATATGATTCGATTGTAGGTACTTAATTCAATACCTAGTAATTGATTAAAACACCATCCTAAATGCGTAACAGTTTCAATCGCAATCTTAATAATTGTTAGGGAGTTAATCCTGCTTCAGATGTTCGAAATATTTGTCTGATCAACAACGTAAATAACGCAATGAATGTTGTTGAACTGTCAAAATGAAAGCCATTTACACTGTTCGTGTCGTGTTACGCAATTACCCCACAGGTGTAATAACGTCTACATGTAGTTCCTATAATGATGTCCCGAAGGTACCTACCTACTTACTTACTCAGACAGTTATTATTTAAACTAAATAATAATAGGTGCACTGCAATTTACAAACTTTAAAAAAACTTTTTGTCTTTAACATGTGGCAGGTAAAGGATATGAAAGATTTCGTGAAATTGGTTCCTGATTGGTTCAGCCGAACTGTTTTTTCGCTACATCATTACCAGCCGCTTGTCTTAAATATCGATTTCTAAAAACATGATTTTAATTTTGATCTAAGTGCATAATTTTCCGAGTTTCACTCTAGACCTAAAAATTAAATTTCAGTAGGTGCCTAAGTAATTCAAGTTATACATAATAAACGTTTCAAAAAACTTAAAAACTCAAACTCAAAGCATTTATTTTAATTAAACCATTTACAGGCACTTTTGAATTGTCAAGGGGTCGGTCAGTAAAAAAAAATATGAAGCTAGTTGCCCATTCCAAAGCGTAGTAGGTACCTATGGAGAAGAACGGACAAGAAACTCCACGGACACTCTTTTAAATAAAAAATTGATACAAAATATTGGTTACATCATTCATTTTGAAATTATGCATGTGAGAACAATGTAGAAAGACGTGCACGTTCGTAAAAGCGTCCGTAATAAAAATAAAAAATAAAGAATCATTCAAAAACTTATAATAAATTAAAATAAGCCATGACAGCTAAGAGATGACCAGTCCCAACTGACGGCGCCCGTTCACGAACATGACGCATGGATCAGCACCATTCAGCTCAACCATTTTGAAGGGAGCTAAATGATCCAACACACGCGCCACCATCAGCGAGACATTTGAGTGAGCATTCTTCATTCAATGAGCTTTCTTCATTCATCAGAATGGGATGTATACCTAAAATGGCCCTGCATTGTTAGACTCACATAATATCTTAATAATATAATATTTGGACTTTAAAAGAGACCATGACCATTGAGTTTGTTTCGGTATTTCGTCTCATAGGAATCAGTCAGCTAGGAAATGCCGGCGACCAAAAATGTACGCGTAAATGTCATCATCATCATCATCATTTCAGCCAAAAGACGTCCACTGCTGGACATAGGCCTTCCCCAAAATTAAATACGACATTGACCGCTACCGTAGCCAAGGGTAGGCGGGCCGCCCGGGCGGTTTGCCATAATCGCCACGCTTGGCAGGCGGGTTGGCGATCACAGTATGGTGTTAAAATGTATAGAGAACATTGCTGCTCATGTTCTAGTAAGTCCCTTTGTCGCCATACGACACCCATGAGAAGAAGGTCTAGTGACCAACGAAGTAGTTGTTTTCATGTTTTTTTTTCGTATCGTTCCGCTTCGAGGTCGATTCCCAAGTCTGGCAAAATGTGTCTTTCCATCAGGAATCTCAGCAGCAGCTCGGTGTCTGAATTTGAGCCCGGTCGATGGCAATGGGCTCGCCCTCTATTACATTATGGGACCTAAACTAAACTGGGGCTGACCGAAATGTGTGTGTATCTACTACACTCCTCTGCTTATCCATTCGGTGAATAAAGGAGTAATGTTATGTTATGTTGATCATCATTTGCCCAGCCTTTTCCAACTATGTTACGGTTGGCATCCAGTCTAACCAGATGCAGCTGAATACCAGTATTTTACATGGAGCGACTGCCTATCTGATCTCCACAACCCAGTAACTGGGTAATACGGTACTCCTTGGTAAAACTGGTTGTCAGACTTTCGGGCTTTTGACGATCCGTAACGACTGTCAAAGATCCACAAATGATAGCCGGGACCAACGGCTGTCATTTGTGGATTGCACAACTTGCTTTCCGTGGCACGGAGGGGTCTTGGTTTGTAAAGATGGTCACCCATCCACGGACAAACCACGGTAAACGTAGCTTAACATGATCGATCGACCCGTACGGCTGTTATTACTTAGCCACAAGCCCATCCCACCCCATATTACGTTATTAAAATAAAAAGTATAAAGTAATTCATATTCTAAAGAAAGAACTCAGATCTTTCTAAGGCATTTGACTCCGTTTCAAACCCCACACTGACTTCAAATACAGAAGCACAAGAACTATGCGGTCTTTTGTTAGATATTCTTAAAAGCTCACATATAATTTATTTCAATATTGCGGTAAAATTAGCATTTTGTAAGTTATTACGGAAAGGGTTAGCTATGGGATACCCCAAGGCAGCATTGTAGGTCACATCATAATTGAGTATTTCCAACAGATTGTTTTAAGTAAAATCTCCTGTAGCTAGCTATAATTTTAGTTTTTCATAACATTGCGCCAGTATTTCTCGACCCCGGGGCTGTAGTGTATGCCTTATTTCGACAGGAAAGTTATTATAAGAAGTGCCATTTACCACTATCGCGGATTCCGGTGGATCACTTTTCAAACTTATTACTAAGAGCATAAGGGTGAAAACTGATCGACCGCTGTCCACGGTTGAACTACTTCCTAGAATAGAATATAAGAACTTTATTGAAGGTCATCCTCATCATCATTCTCTTGCTTGTCAAAATTTACTTGGAGTCAGCACAACATGCCTTTTTCTTTCCTAGTCGTCATCTCGGTATTCGCCCCCTTTCTAACCATATCATCTTTCACATAGTCCATCCATCGTTTCTTTGGTCTTCCCCTACTCTTATAGACATCGACAGTCATACTCAAAACTTTCCTCACGACCTTTCCTCATTCCTCCGCATCACATGCCCATACCATGACAACCAATTTCCACACAACTTTTAAGTTTGGATATTGGAGGTGTAGGTACTATATTGTTGTTCTTGTTACACAGCATAATATCAATAGTCCTGGCGTAGGAAGTGATGAGGCGATATTACATATTAAGTTAGTATTACATGAAAATGCTGATTATTTACGATATCTTAAGATAGGGCTAAGAATCAGTAGTTTTTGGAGGCCAAAAGTACTAATTCTGTTAATCATCTAGAATCTAGATTATTGATATAATAGTAACGTCACATAAAGGTCACGTATTACCGTGACTAGTAAATTAAAAGATTATAAAACTAATCAGACAGTGACTTAGGGATTTTCGCTGATCTTATTGCGCAATTTTGTACCCCTGTATTAGGAAGAGATGTTTTTTTTTGTACCCCTCTGGGAAGCTCTTGGGCACTCTTGGCCTTCATCTCACCTGATGGTAAGTGATCATCAGGCCGAAGATGGAAGCTAGCTTCACCCGGAATCTGGTTCCGAAACATAACAATGCTGTTAACATTGTTATTATGGCGACAGACTTATGTAATATGGTGGTAGCTAGCCAGGCGGACTTAGAACAAGCCCTACCTCCAACCAAACAGAGCAGAAAATTTTGGCCCCCTAGGAATCGAACCCGGGACCTCTGGTTCTGAGACAGGTGTTGTAAAAATGCTTACCATATTATTATGTATCTTTAACCGTCTCTGTCGTCTAGTGACTACAGAGACGGTTAAAGATACATAATAATATGGTAAGCATTTTTTGCCTGTATTTCACAACATGTGACCTCCAAAAAGTGCAGATTCTAATAAGCTGTCTTAATCAATATACGGCAAAGAATCTGCTTCTTTTTGAAGAACAAAAGTACCAGCAAATATCAACCATGTTGATGATAAATTGATATAATAACTGTTATTACGTTACGATGACAGTAGACCTATCAAACATTCTCAAAACAAAACTAATGTAAGTTGCCACACATTTTCATTCCAGCCAAAACACTAAAACGTAGATAAGTATAGGTAGGTAAATTTGATAATTTTTGGTCAATATTTCACAACACTCGACCTGCAAAAAGTGCTGATTTTTCACATAATCTGAATCGATAATTTGATAATGATGACTTGTGTTTAACAATAGTCATTCGGTCTAATCGTCACCGGACTAGCCTTCTCATCAAGTGAATAGCAATATTTATATCTTATCAATAAGTATTGATTTGTTTGAGTTGATTAGGTAAAGTTAATAAACATTCTTATCAAACCGGATTGATAATTACGTTGATATAAGTATCAAGATTTGAATGATTTGGAAATCATAACACGTTGTATTTTCTAAGTTTGATTTAGAAATTACTGATATCGGTGAAGGAAAAACATCGTAAAGAAACGTGGACTTATAGTTAATACAGGGTGTAAGGGACAGCCCTCCGCAAACTAAGAGGGTGCATTCAGCTCCTTATTTTGAATCATATTCCACTGAAAATTATCTCAGGAAAATGTTCAATTTTTTTTATCGATTTTTCAGTTACTATTCCTTTATTTCAATTTTAAATTACATTATCTGTACTCAGTACTCTATCAATGTAAATAAAACAGCTAAAATAATAAAAAACAGCAATGGATGTTGAAATTCTCTAACGAACTACGCGTGAAATCAGCTGTTCATCCACTGCGGGGTGGCGGGAAGGGCGTTCAAAAGCCCGCTGCGCTACCGTGCGCTACGTTCGTTTTGCCACGGTAGCGATACATTGCGTTTAGGGTAATCAAACAAATCAGGTTTATTGGATTCCCATAACGTTCCTGAAATAATTTCATGTACCGGTCATCTTAGTATGATATACTGAATTCACCCCATCAGTCTGCGGAGGGCTGTCCCTCACACCCTGTATAAGTCTGAAATCACCAACCCGTCTTGAGCAACCGGGCTGATCAGTGCTCGTGCCTTCTCTGTATGAGAAGAGGCCCTGTGCCCTGCGGTGGGACAGTAATAGGCTGGTATTATTACAGGCTGAAGTTGGTGTTGTTAATAAAATTGCATATTAGCAGCTATTACATTATGCAACCAAGCGGGTAATCTTTTAAAGAGAAGCCACGTGAACTTCATAAGAAGATGTCTGATTGGCAGAATCATCCCAGCGCTGATTTGCTGGATTCGTTTTCTCCTCTACCTATCGTAATTTATCCTGACTAAGTTTATTCTTTTAATGTATGTATGTATTAGTGTTTATTATTTTTCAAGTTGGCAGGTGCAACATAAGTGATAGAGATATCACTTATGTTGCACCTGCCATGTTTTTTCTCTGCACCACCCTAAGGTTGACTGGTAGAAAATGCCTCAGGCATTAAGTCCGCCTTTGTACAGTATTTTTTTGCCTGTACATAAAGTTTTAATCAATATGCATTAACATGTGTTTAAATATTTGCCAATTACATATGTCATATATGTAATTGGCAGATATTTACAGTCTAAACACATAATTGTCTGCATCGTTCGTTAGAATCGGCCTTCACACAGACAATGCATCCTGTGTTGTCTTTATGTTTAAAAGATAAAATCATTAGTAGTTATTCTTGATTCATACCTTGCTTACTAATACTGGTAGGTAGCTATTAGCTGCATAGGTATATAATTTCTTTATTTATAGCACAATGCAGGTACTACCTTCACACTGCTATTGACTTATTTAACTACCCAGTACCTTTTTTTCTTTTTTTCTGTGATGATATCCTCCATCTTGGGAGAACGAAGGGTTATCTTAGACTCCTACCGAGTAAGACCGCACTGATCCTACTAGTACCATGAGTTGGAGGCCCGAGAGATACTTGTACTTACATTCGCCGCGCCCCCGACTGGTATCAGGCTGCCATGCCTAGCGGGCGGCAGATCCGATGCGGCACGTCCTCCCATAAAGGCGCGCATAGAACAGTGCGTGCCACACCCAGTACCCACCCTACTTCTTCACTCATATGATGCTAGGCATGGTAAAAATGTTAGGCAGTCAGCAAAAAAAGGAAAGTACATAGTAGTAGAATAGCTTGATTAAACCTGTCCCAACAGACATCGTGAAGCTCAACCCTATTTTCGAGAGCTCAACTATCCGACACACAACATTACCACCGATGGGACTTGCTACCGTGAAATTTGCCAACATTGCCCAAGGAAAACTTTGCCCGAAGAACCATTTATATCTCTGATGTGCAAATATTATGGCAAAATTGATTGACTTAGGTGGAAAATAGATGGCAACACTTTTAGTGCAAGGTCAGGGTAACATTGGTAACATTAAAAACTTTTCATAGTGTCGTTTACATTTCTAAAGTAAACGCCATCTTTACCAAAAATATGTACTGGTTTTTATGTAATTTGCTTAAAGGACATATCTGCGTCAAAAAATCAATGTGGGTAAAGTTGGCTAAAAGTCCACATAACTTTGCCCGCCAACAAAATCGAACATCATCAACAACGAATCAATGGTGAACAATAGTATATTTAGCGATACTTACACACGCACATCATGATCTTACAGTTGTAGATGATGAAGGAAAATACTTACGTCTCCATAGAAAAATAGTTTTCAAATTGTAATTATTCGAAAAAAATGGGCAAAGTTGGCATGTTTCACGGTATATTACGCAAGTGATTCGGGATGTTTTTCAGTTGACATGTCAATTATTCTCTTGTATATCTATATCTATCGATTTATACAAAAATCTATTGCCGTGTGTTAGTCTCGCAAAAACTCGAAAATAACTCAACCTAATTGTTTTTTTCGCCTAATTACTGGGGGTTTAGGATAAAAGAAAAATATGAAAAACTCAAAGGAACAGCCGAAATATCGAAAATGGGGTGGTAATTAATTTACTATACAGTCACGTGTGTCGGTGCTCCTTTAGTCTAATAGTCTTAGTAAACCGCTCACCGTGTCCACTCAACAAAATGGAAGGCTAGAAGGTGTGTTTGTAGTAACTATGCTAATTAAAGCAGCAAATACTTAGGTTTAGAAGAACTACGAATTGATTGCTAAGCAAACTTAGCTTGATTGAATAATTAGAATGGAACTGAGTTTACTGTTTCATTGGTTTAGTGAACTCTAGAAGTGAAAAGTGCGGTTCCTGAGCAAGAGGCCCTGAATACATTGCTATTGGCGTTTCCCGTTAGGAAATTCTCTTACGAGTGGGTTTGTGTTTAGTTGTATTAGCGACAATAAGGTTGCCGCCTATTATAAATAAAAAAAAAAGGTTTATTTAAAGAAAACCTAAATAGATCTTATGAGTCAAATATGGATTACCTAGTTTAGTTGTGCCTAAATATATAGTTCAATTTAATATACTATAATTAGAATATTTGTGCTGATTAAGATGCACATAAACCTTCCGTAATTAGTTTACCTATTGTTGACCTCTACCTGAAAGTTGTTCTCGTGACATTTCAGGCCTGTGCCTGAAATGATTAAACATATCTAATACTATCGCATTAATTTATCAATTGATATAAAAATCAAAATTAAATTGTTTTATCAACAAATCTTAGCAAAACATTGCCTAAAAACTTGCAGTTCGCAACGCCATAAACATATTCGATTTTATTTTACAGTAGGTAGATTGTTAAACTGATATCAATATTTTTAACACTGCTAGATAGGTAATATTTAAACTTGATTTGACAAAGTAAGACACTATTACATAAATTATAGTTATACAGGGTGATTGGAAGATGGGTGCAAAGTTTTAAGGCGAAGATAGTACAGACAATTTAGAACCATTTAAGCCATGGTTGTCTTAAACGAAGTCTTACCAATTTTTTTAAACTTAATTTTTAAGTTTTTTTTCGGAAATATGTCTAATGTTCACAGAAACCTAAAAAATGTTTTGCTTGATTGCTTACACATTACTTTGATTAAATAAATAAAAAATGAACTCATATATCATTCAATTTGGCCATAATTATGCAATTTACATAGAATTTTGGGAATTTCCGAAAAAAAAAACAAATATTAGGTAAAAAAAATTGGTAAGACTTCGTCTGAGACAACCATGGCTTAAATGGTTCCAAATGGTCTGTACTATCTTCGCCTAAGAGCTTTGCACCCATCTTCCAATCACCCTGTATAATTGATGAGCAGTGGCCCAGTGGTAGGTAAAGGCCGCAACTTTTACGAGTTGTAGGTCGTAGGTTCAAACCCTGACAGGCGCTTTACTTTGTGTAAATTATTTCATCACCATTGCTCTCAAAACCATGAATTAAACATAATTCGTGAGTGAGGAAACCGGCATGTCCTAGTACCGACAATTCGAAGACTTGTGACCTCTAGCAACCCGCTCTAGACGGCATCTACAAAGCCGCGGGCAAACGCTAGATCTTACTAAGTAGCGATATTTGACGACTTGCCTGCTTACACCAAATCTTGCCACATCATCAACTGCCCAGTTGTTCGCCAACTATGTTGGGGTCGGCTTCCAGTCTCACCGGAGCGACTGCTTATCTTACTACATAATTCTAATCATGCCTTTTTTTTTAATTCCAGGTAAAAATCCCAACATTCAAGCTGAACAATGGAAAGGAGATCCCAGCTATTGGCTACGGGACTTGGTTGGGAATGGACGAGACGGTAAGAGACCTTCAGTTGCCCGAGCATAGTTAGATTATAGTTAGATTGCACTTAGCCGTAGTTCTTGGAATGCCCAGAGGGCCCAGTTACAAAGTGACATTTTATCAGCGACTAACATGTGCTTGTGACTACGTCCGCGTGAATTTTCGGCCCCCAACTCACCGCGTTGCATCCGATCGTGCCCGCGTTTTTACTTCGTTTTCACTTAGCATTCTTTCTGACGTTTTTCTTTTAGGTCGGCTCCTAAGGATCGTATCGTGATATGTTACATACCTTCCTCGAGAATTGGGCTATACAATACAAAAATATTTTTTCAAATCCGACTGGTAGTTCCGGAGATCACCCCCTATATGCAAACTTACAAAGAAACAAACATTATGAGTATAGCCTAGCACTTCGCCCGCGATTTTTCTATATTATCTAAATTATTTATTTCGTTAAAAGTAATAATCGGGTCCAGTTTCCAGTTTTAATATCATAGGAATAAGATTTTTCATAATCCAAACCAAATGCCCCCTTTTCACCCCATTTTGAAGATTACACAACTTTGCTTTCGACTATCGATATTTACCTAAACACGCTAACAAAATCTAATCACGCTTAGAAAATCTTCACACGTCTGCGAAGTTTACACAAAAAATAACAGATTTTTTAATATGATATTAAAGTGGTAGCCACCTAACACAAATAACTGATTCCTTAATTTGATATTTGAAGTGGTAGCCACTTAACACAAATAACTGATTTCATAATTTGATATGTCCACTTAACAAAAATAACTGATTACTTAATTTGATATTTCAAGTGGCTGTGGAAGTGTTTCACAGACGTGTGAAGATCTTCTGTTTTATCGTATTTAGGTAAATATCGTTAGCCGACACCCATCACGTCTGCAAAGTTTTACTAGCTAATTTAACCTGACCTTTGAGACGCCCGGGTAAAAATTTTACATGTGCATGTGATGTAAGACTCATTGATAGTTTTATCTGTTGGGCAACTTTGCCCAGCTTCACCTGGTCATTGTCAACTCGACCCATTATAAACAAAATGACAATTTGTAATACATAAATCAATGTTCATACTTACCTACATAAAATTATTACTTATAATAATTATAATTATTCTATGTATAGTTTTTAGTTAATTTGTCATTATAAACACCCTAACTTTAGAGTACAACATTTTATTTTTTGTACACAGTAAAAAATGTCTCTATAGCTTTTTATTTTGGAAATAAAGAATTGCATTTGACATTTTATTGTAATTTTTATTCTGTGACCTTTGTAATTAGTACCCATTTTAATTGCATTGATATTTTATTCTATTCTAATTTGATTTATTCTGTTGCAGTATAGTAATTTTATTTTATGTAATATGGGTTTTGTCTGAATTAAATGAATTTTATTATTTATTTATAATATTTCTTTTGCATTTTTAAGGAAACAAAGGGCCCGAACAAGCAGTTTGAGGTGAGTAACCTTGGTACAGGTTTTGCCTGTAATGTGTTTTATGCTTTATTTGTTACCTTAACCCGAAGTTACACAGAGGAGCTTCGCTTGGTGCCACGCTTGGTCAGTAGAGTAGCGCGAGCAAGTGGCAAATGGGGAAGGTCGGTCAAAGCTAATTGTAGATGGCGTGACCATCGCTCGGAATAAATTTAACATTTCTTCCATTTACTCCATTTCGTTAGTTTTCTTTCAGTATTTCGCTATTGTCGGTGATTTCAATGTTTTAAATCAATTATATATATGACGTGGAAAGTGTCAGAATTTAAAACCTTAGTTCCTCGTAATCAGTTTTTTTTTTTTTTTAAAAGGCCTACGAATAGCTTTGTCTAGTTATCTGCATGAGAATAAGGTTTGTATTTGAATGAAACGCGTACGTTTCTTAGCAAGGAAAAGTCAAAGTGACATAATCTGTGAAAGCACTAAGCAATAAGCGAAGCATTTAACTGCTGTGTGTCTTCGACCTACCTAAGCTTGCACCGTTGGTGCAGTGACTAAGCGATTGACTGCTACATTATGTGTCGCAGGTTCAATTCTAATACATACGAATTACGATGGAACCTACATAATGGTGCCGATTCTCTTATCACAAATGCGTCTAAACTAGACTAAAAATCACCAAAATTTAGTTTACTCCTGTCAAACGATGATTTCCCATTCTGAAATAGACTAAAGTGGCAAAACTTAACTATATTTTAGTTTGACAGCACTAAGATTGTACTGAGATTTTAATTTAGTGAACATGACAATTTTGCTATTCTGAATTTGACGTTTTTCACTTAAAATTTTAATTTTCTAACAAATTCTGACCATTTTTAATCGCCACTGAAAATGGTGTGGAATATTATTATTTGTCATGAACTAAAATTCACACGATCATCTCGACTTCGGGTGCAAAAACAGTACTGTACTGGATTTTTTTCTTTTCTTTTGCTTATATCTCGAAAATGGTGGGTCCTATCGCAAAAATAATGAAAATTTCGACCCCCTTTATAAAACCCTTATGTTACCCCTAATACTCAACACGTAACTATTTTTTTTTTTCCATACAAAAAGTGAAAAATTCCATATAAAACACGTCGAGGCTGCCACCACTGCGCGCCTCCGGCTCTAAAAAAATTCTCGGGGTAGGGCAAACAAGTATGTACCACGTGGAGTCGCAATTGTCAAATTCGATTTAGTAGTGTCAAAATATTTTTTAAATTTAGAGACTTTTTACTACAGAATAGCGTTAAGATTCTCATAGGCAAAAGTAAGGAATTTTAGTGATAGTTTAGTTAGTTTAGTCCGGTGTACAATAGAATCGGCACCAATGGGTACCTAAAGTTAGAACATTTAATTGATATGTATATTGACTAGTTGACTATACCTACCAACTTAAACTATCCGTTTAATCTGTCTTAATCTGTCATCCTTTGACAGTTGTATGACATGGCTATAGAAAGTGCAATCCACGACGACGCGCCCCACTCCGCTCCGCCCCGTACTAAAGTACAGCTTACAGTACAGTAATCGCGGAGTGGGGCGCGTCGTCGTGGATTGCACTATCTGTAGAGTGTGACAATTTGCTTAGCAATTTCCCTGACTGTTATACTTTGTCCCGGGTATGGCTGTTTGTGTTTGTTACATTTTTGTTTAAAATCGGACCCACCAGTAAAATCTTTGAGCGCTTTGGTATATATTGAAAAAATATGTATTAGGGAATGTATAAATGAATGAAACGCACCGATCCCAGCGTGGTTCAACCTGCAGACTCGATAAATCGAATGAACCCCAAGAGCCTCATGTTTCATGGTGCTACAGAGACCATTGCAAATCAAGGAGTAGACCGGGGGGCGCGGTAATGGTAGGGAAGACGTGCCCTTGGGATATGGTAGAATTAGCTTTAAATTAAAGAAATTTTTATGTTCTTAATCATTTTTAATAGTTTTTTCAATAGATACGATTTTCGTACAAGCATCAAAATATTTTAGCTTTAAGCCGCGTCCTAAACGAAAGCAATTGTGGCGCGATTATGCATTCGTCTCGCTCTTTTGTATGAATATGAAATACTCGCGCGCTCAATCAAGTCGCGTGTGTACGTAATTATTCATACAAACGACCACGTCGCTCGCGTACTCGTGCGACGGTCGCTTTCGGTTAGGACAAGGGATCATCACGTGACAGACACAAATACAGACATACATCAAGAACAAAAGTTATTAATAAATACTCTTAAAACAATTTCCAGTTTGGATTCAGTCCCAACGGCATTCCTAAGATGATGGATACACTCTCCTACGCCATAGACATCGGGTACAGACTCATAGACACTGCCCACGTCTACAGAGTGGAGCCGGATGTAGGCAAGGTCATAGAGAAGAAGATCAAAGAAGGAGTTGTGAAGAGGGAAGAACTTTTTGTTTCTACTAAGGTTGGTATAAATATTTAAAGTTCTTTACTTAATTTGAAACGTGGACACTCACGGTACCTACGGCAGGTCCATAAATTCAAGGTCGATGAGCGAGCTATGGAACGGGCGATGCTTGGAGTCGCTCTGAGGGATCGAATCCGGAACGAAATTCGTCGTTGGTCAGTCATAGCCTGTATCAAATAAAGAAATAAACTCTTTAGGGACATACAATTATGTGCTACCTGTCTAAAGTTCTGTCTCGTTCTGTCCTACTAACATCAACATCAACATCTTCTGTCTTTGCAGGTGTGGCAACACTTCCACCGGGAGGCTGACGTGGAGGTGTCGGTCCGAGGGTCTCTGCGGCGCCTGAATTTGGACTACGTCGACATGGCGCTCATGCACTGGCCCATGTCTATTTCGGTGAGATTTTCCATCTAAGAATTTCATAATAATATATTCTTTCATTCGGACTACTTATACAAGTACAAACAATCCATATAGTATTAGTTTTTTTTTTTTTTGTGATGTAAGTCATCAAATAACTTCTACCGCTCTGAGTGGAGCGGGAGGGCGTGTCAGACCCTTACTAACTCAATACCCACCCGTGTTCCTTCAGTTGCCTGTACGTTGCCAGGGGCCACGGTATCCCTTTCGGACTTTCCCGCAACCCCGGCAGATAATATTAGTAACAATGACTTAAAAACTATGTTATTAAACGTGTACAATCTAAAACAATTAAATATGACGTAGCCAAACACACGTTGCCACGTGCCTTCGTACCCAGTGCCTTATAAAGGGACTCTCTACTTTGTCTAACAATGTGTTTAGGATGCTGTTGGAGCTTATGCGCCTACCCATTATTGACGCTGTTATTTTCCTTATAATGCTTCCGCGAACATCTGCTTTGGGCGTTAATTAGTCCACGAAAAGTACAAGACAAACCGCGGGCTACGCTAGCATAGCTCACGAATCTGCGGCGTGTTTTCAGATTGCTGCCTGAGGTATGCTCACGTAGAGACGGGGGAGGTAGACAAAGGCTAACTCAGTTTGACAATTTTGTCAATGGCACCCTCCCCCGTCTCACCGCTCACATACCTCAGCCGGTGACTAGCAGTCGCGCACGGACTGTAACTGAACTATGAGGACTAGCTAACCTATCGATAAATCCAAGCCAAGTGAACTCTAGCGCCTTTCTGCCTCCAAATTTAGTTTCCGTCGTTTTAAGGTCCAGGCAGCGCGAGACATGCGCTGCTAATACCATGAAAATATTTGATCCAGGTTAAGCCACACAAAAGATATGAGAAAAAACTTAGTTATTAGGAATGTCAAATGCCTCAACCTGAGTCATGTGTCACATGCCACACACTGTTTGGATGCACCTTTATTTTATTTTATTTTTCCTCCAGATAGCAGTGTAACTATTTTTTTACCTTGTAGCGAGAAAAGTTACAAAATGCATTACTTTTAAAGTTTAAACCTTATCTAAGGATATGTCTGTGTTTGAACTGCTGTTAAATTCTTACTAAAAGTTACAAATATTTATTAAAACCCATTTTCTACCTTCCAGCAAGACGGAGTAGACGAGAAGATCGACTACCTGGAGACGTGGCGAGGCTTCGAGTCCGTCCTGAAAAAGGGGCTGGTCAAGGGTATAGGGGTGTCCAACTTCACCGTGGAACAGTTGGACCGGCTGCTCAAGAACTGCAAGGTGCCGCCCGCCACCAACCAGATTGAGGTAAGATATCTGGGGAGCTGGGAAAGGACATACTAAAATCAAATTTGCTGTAGGAAGACTGGTCAAGATTTGTTAACCACTCGAATGATATAATATAAGATTACACGCAACGGCCATTACCGATTCGTCCAACAACCAGTGCGAGAGCGATGCTCCTGAACAGACTATGCCCCATCAGCTAGAGTGTCCAAAATGTCCGTTCGCAGGTGAACGGACCGTGACCTTTGACGAATGAGGATCTGAGCAACGCCTCTGACGCCGCAATAAATATCGCCACCTACTGGGCTCAAACAATATAGGAAACACAGATGTACGTGCGGAAAGCTGCCATGCTTAAATTGAATTCGGCTGGTTGGACACACTGCCGAATTTCAGACGATCAATGGGCCAAACTTACGACCCAGTGAGTCCCGCTTAATGGCAGACGACATCGCGGCAGGGTCAGACGGAGATGTCGCGATGAGCTGGACTCCTTTAATAGAGGTCCTTGGCAGCTCTGGACAGAGAAAGGTGGAAAGAGAGTAGGGGAGGCCTTTGCCCAGCAGTGGGACAATAATGGCTCGTAAAAAAGGGCATGTATTTAACGCGGCGACAAACTAATCTGATTTAGGGTTTTAAAAATAATTAAAATGGGTAGCAAAAAATAATAGGTTGGTAGCTACAAGCAAGTAGCATTTTAAGTATAAAGTAACAGCTTTATATTGAGTTGTAAGCTACAAAGCTTAGTGAATTTATTGTTAAGCGAACACAAGACAATGGCACTAGCCGGCCGCTGCTGCGGCAACGCTCGCTTCGCTCGCTCGGCTCGTGCGTTGTGTGGTCAGAGTTCTAACCTAACTTAACCTATCTTTCAGTCATTTTCATTTTTAGCCAAGGTTTTATATGGAGGCCTATAGTTGCCTATAATACAATGTTTGTTATCCCTCTGTTAATATTAGTCGCCATGTCATTATCAAGTTGTTGTGTCTTTAAGTTGTTAGTCGCCTGGAAAATAATTTGCCATAAAAATAATATGTAGGTCGACATCAAAATAGAGATTTTATTAGATTTGTAGAAACTGGAGTTAATAAGATCTTGTCGATTTTTAAACACCTAATTATAGATAAATAGACTAGGTAACTATAGAACTAATTCTAAAGTAACTTGTCTCCTTAACTTACACCATACACCATTGGAACCGGTCGGTAGTCCGCAGCAAAATATTTCGTGTTTAAGCGAACGAACTTTTTCAGATTGAAATCTTTAGATGGATTTACTTCTCTCGAGAAACGGGAGCATGAAATATTTAGATTTATATGTATGAACTCAAAGTTCAATCTATAAGATACAACAAATACTTTACTGTAACTTTTTAAACGGGTAATCATACAATCAATCGGGTTACAACAGCAGTAAAGCTAAAATTTACGCAATGCACAATCTTCAGCCTCCCACGATCTTCTTCATCTACAAAGTCCTTGAATTCCATCAATCTTCTTCCAGGTGAACCTCAACCTCGGCCAGACTGAGCTCATAGACTTCTGCCGAGCGAACAACGTGATGGTAACCGCCTACTCCCCGTTCGGAACCATGGTGCCGACCCGAAGTGCCCCGAACAGTCCCGAGCCGAAGCTCAACAACCCGACAATGGTGGCCATCGCGAAGAAGCACGGGAAGACCGTCACGCAAATCACGCTGAGATATCTGGTAAGAGGTTTCGAGTTGTTGTGAAAAACAAAGTTATTATTTCTGCAGTTGTAAAAATACCAATTAAGTAATTAGAAATGTCATGTCATGTAATCTTAAAACTATAAATACAGAAAACAAATTATTATAATGCCAAAAGGGCCTCAGCTCACATAATGTCAGATGACAACACAAAGTGTACCACCTGACGCTGATTTTCAGCTGCAACCCACGAGTGTCATACGCTAAAAACGCTATCTGTCAGTTAAAATAAATAAATTAAAAGTAATGTAAAATAAAATAAACTTATACAAAATCAAATAAAATGTTGTGACATACATGTGTGTGTGCGTTGTGTTGTGATTAATGATTTTTGGAGTTATCAACCGCTCACTTGAAATTTTTTTTTTTTTTGTGTGTAAACTTCACAGACGTGATGGGTGTCGATCTAAACACGATAGAACAAAAAAAAACAGATTTCCTCAACTCGTATACCTACTTGAAATAACAACAAAACAAAAAAAAAACATCTTTAAATTTTTATTTTGTCGTGTTTAGATATACCTATCAAGTGTGCGGAGTTTTGCTAGATAGGTTAATTTGACCCTGTATTCAACATTTTTCTCCATTATAATTACGTTTCATTTTTATTTACAGTACGAACGCGGACTCGTCTCCGTACCAAAAACGGTGACGGACTCGAGAGTCCTAGAAAACGCAACCATTTTCGACTTCACCCTGGACAAAGCTGATGTGGAGGCCCTAGCTAAATTCGACAACGGCTTCCGAACAGTCAGACCCGTCTTCTATCAAGATTATCAAAATTACCCGTTCGACAAAACCTCTGAGAAAATGGATATCCCTGAGTCGCTTCGTATTTGGAAGAATGGACTCAATTTGGATATTGACTAAACTTTACAACGGGGTAATTGCGTCACACTAAAAATTTCAATGACTTTAATTTTGATAAGTCGACGACATTCATTGCGTTATTTACGTTGTCGAGCAGACGAATTTTCAAACATATTCATGAAGCAATGAATTGGGAATTTCCTTCAAAATTCTTAACTCAAAAACAACTTTTAAAAAAGTGTGTTACGCAATTGATGCTGGCTATTGTTTAGATTGTCGAAGCATTGTCAGCTTTGACCAAAGTAATAAAAATAGTGTAGGTATCTACTATATTGATAGATGTGTTTCTGGGTGTATAATTATTACATAAGAATCAATGTTTTGTTCTTCTAAGTTTAATAAAACTGCTTCACTCCAGTAAAGGTATTTATTATTTTGTTAATACAATAACTCTGCTAACTAATTATATTAATCCAGTAAACGACCAAATAAAATGTAAAAAACCAATTGTGCGTCCGACCTCGATGCAACAACGAACAAGAATGATTTTCAAATCCGCCCCCGCCACTACCTTCCACTCATGGTATAATAAATAACATACTTATGTTATTATACCATGCTTCCACTGACTGCTGTTCCAAAGAGAAATCACGAATCGAGTCGTTTCGGTGTTGTCAGCACAATAAGTCGATTACAAATAATCTAATACAAAAATAAATTTAAAATATTATAATAAATTGCGTCAAATAATCCACTTATAAATCAAAACCTATAAGCATACTTATATATTAATAAAAAAAATCTTTTTACCTTTTTGAGTTTTATTTAAGAGGGTTAAACGTTATTGTGTCGCAAAACAATCAGACGACCCACCTAATAACTCCGTTGGTTTAGGTGCACTAAAGGTAATAAAATCCACGTGACGAAAGAGCTGTCAAAGGCGTCTGGTTAACCGACTAAACGTATTACCTACTATCAGATCCGTTGTCATGCAATGTCACAGTTGGACTCTTCAATTAAGCAACGTTATAATTCGTTGAGGTTTAGGAAAGCTGTGTTTTTTCTTTATAATAGACATTACAAAATATTTTATAATTATTACAAAAATGTAACAAAAAAAATTGATCCAGCAACATCTACGAAGATTAATGATAAAGCTTAACATACAATAAAAGATTAAACTATTGTTAACGATAGTTTCGACAGTTTTAGATAGATAATCTAAAATAACATTTAATTTGGTTATAACGTATTGGTAAACAAGAAAGTGTCATCTATAAATACCCTTTTTACGATTTGTTTACTTTTAGTTAATTACCTAACCCAATGGAGTATAGGTAACTAGGTACCACTAGGTGGGTTGCCTACAGTAGGGCCTCGCCATACGGTCGCCGCAGCTGATACACTCAGCCTATCGCAGTCCGCTGGTGGACATAGTCTGCGCCACAACACCCTGTCCTTCTCCTTAAGCATCTAGTCTATCCCAGCCACCTTCTCAAGTCTCCAGGACTCATCTGCTCCACCGGCCATTGGTCCTTTTACAAACATGATGGCCAGCCCACAGCCCAGTACCACTTCAGCTTGCTTTCTCTGCAAGCTATGTCGGTCTGTGTTGAGCTAGATAAGCATTTTATAGTGTGCGTTTACAGACCTCCAAATTATCAAAACTACTCTTTAATTGAGTCAGTACTGGAAGATGTTTTAGCAAAACTTGCAACTGGTAATGAATCAGTAATTATTTGTGGTGACTTTAATATTAATATTTTAGAAAATAATTCAAATAGCAGTAGATTATTAAGCCTCTTTAAATCATTTAATCTGTCATATGTGTTTTTAGAACCAACGCGAATAACGTCGACTACTGCCACATGTATTGATAATGTCTTTTGTTGCTGCGACTATTTAGATAAAGCCATTGTAAATTATCTCCCTTCCGATCACAGCGGTCAAACCGTTATTTTTGAGTCCAACTCACCAATACAAAAAGTGCAGATTCAAATTAGACCAATAACATCGGGTAATTTAAATAAGTTTAATAGCTTCTTAATTAGCAAGTTATGTGGTCTGGGCCTAAATATGTCCAATGTCAATTTTATGTGTGAACAATTTTTTTCACTAGTGTAAACAGAGTTCAATAACTCTTTTAAGAAAAAAACTAAAACTATTTGCCCTACGTTTTTATTCAGTGACTGGGCAACTAAAGGCATCAGGGAAAGTAGGGATAGATTATTTGAACTGTATGGCCTTAAGCCGTATATTAACACGGAAACTTTTAATAAGTATGTTGCTACTTACTCTCAAACTTTTAAAACTATCTGCAGAGCAGCTAAAGCGTCTTTCATTAGCAACAAGATTAAATCAGCAGAAAATAAAATAAAGAAAGTTTGGAAAATTATTAACAATGAAACGAACAAGAACAAAAGTCATAAAACTGATTACACACTGGACACATCCCGCGGTCTCATTAGCGATAAAATCGAAGTTGCTCAGGAATTTGCAACTTTCTTTACCAATATTCCTATTAAAACTACAGAAACAAGCATCACCTTTGTACGTATTTTTCTGTTCTTATAATCTTGTCTGTTTTTTTTGTGTGTACATAAATGGTTAAATAAATAAATAAATAAATAAACTTTAAATTCCTCCCCCTTACATGCTATTGATTTATTAAGAGCGAATGTTTCAGCCTGTCCTTTAGAATTTAAATTTAATCATATAAACCCTGTGGTCGTTGTTAAGGCTTTTAAGCAACTTAAGATCAAAATTACCGAAGATCTGTGGGGCATGTCTACTAAAGTTTGTCTATCAATTATTGAGACAATTGCACCCTATTTAGCTTTAATATTTAATTTGTGTGTAGATCAAGGGGTCTTCCCGGATTTAATGAAGTACAGTAAAGTTATTCCACTTTTCAAATCCGGGGACAGCAAGGACACTAATAATTATAGACCCGTATCGGTTTTCAGCAAGGTGTTTGAAAAAGTAATGTTAAATCAAATGCTCAATCATTTTAATCGTAATAACATCTTACACGCGATCAACAGTATGGTTTTACCAAAGGACGTTGCACAACTGACGCCGGTGTCACTTTATTGAAACACATATTTAACGCATGGGAAGAGGCACAGGATGCAATAGGTATCTTCTGCGACCTATCCAAAGTATTTCATTGCGTTAATCACGAAACACTGCTCTTGAAACTTCAGCATTACGGACTGGCAAAACTTGCGCTTAACTTAGTAAAATCATATTTGAATGATAGACTGCAGCAAGTTCAAATAAACGGTGTAAATTCATTGGGTTTAAAAGTCAAAATGGGTGTACCACAAGGCTCGATATTGGGTCCATTCCTCTTTTTAGTATACATAAATGATTTACCTCATTTACTGAAAAACCGACCACAAATGGTGTTATTTGCTAATGACACATCACTGATTTTTAAGGTAAACAGACTTGCACAGGAGCTTGACGACGTAAATAACGCTATGCTAAAGGTCCTTATTTGGTTTACTGTAAATAATTTAGTATTAAACGAGAAGAAAACTAAATACATAAGATTCGCGTTACCGAATGTTAGAAGTAGTGAATGTCACGTTTTACTGAATAAGGAGACACTAGAATTCGTCGAAAAAACGGTTTTCCTGGGAATCACGCTTGACTCAAAACTACAGTGAGGTCCTCACTTAACATCACTTGCAGGGCGGCTAAGTTCAGCCGCTTACGCTGTTTGGAAAATCCGCCAACTAACAGACGTGGATACCGCGACACTGGTCTATTTTAGTTACTTTCATATCATCATGTCTTACGGTATTTTGCTGTGGGGACGGGCCGCAGATATTGATTCTATCTTTATTCTGCAAAAGAGGGCTGTTAGAGCCATCTACAACCTCCGCAGACGCGAATCTCTTAGGGAACTGTTTAAGCAAATTAATATCATGACGGTACCTTGTCAGTATATATATATGAAAACATGTATGTTCGAAAAAATCTACATCTCTATAATAAGATAAGTGACAGGCATAATTTTAACGGGATCCTGCCGTTTTGCCGAAAAGATTTTGCCAAAAAATCACTACCCAAACAAATTTTTGCAACCTTTTTTTATACCAATGCAATGTTTGGAATTATTTTAGTACGCACATTTTCATTTGGTCAAATTTTTACTTGGCAGAATATGATCAAGGATAATGTCATTTAGGCATTTGGTCTTTAATATAATTATTTATTACAGCAAACAATCTTTAGACAATAAACGTTTCGTCATACGATTTGGTATGACAAAAATATAAAGGTTAGGTTAGGTTAGGTTAAAACTGTGACCTACGCACGAGCCGAGCGAGCGAAGCGAGCGGTGCCGCGGTAGCGGCCGGCGAGTGCCAAAAACCAAAGCCAAAAACGACTAGATTATATAGAAAGAAACTATGAAAAAAAACAGGCTACCCGAAACTGAACTAGTTACACGAAATTTTTTTTTTTTTTTTTTGCGTAAAATGAGTAATTCCAACTGAAATATTTGACTACATAAAAATGGGTAAAAGTTCTAGTTGGTAAACAAGTTATTGTATAAACGTTCACATGCTAAACATTAGGTTTGCGTTACAATTATTTGTAAAGAGATTTTTTGCTAAGTAATAATTTGGCAAATGAAATTATGCGAAAAATTGTTTGGGAAGTGATAATTTGGCAATTTCTTTTCGATGAAACAAGGGAGACCCAATTTTAACACAAGAAATAGGAATAAATTAGATCAACCACGTTTCAGATTGTCTAAAGTACACACTTCTTTTATGGGGTACTGTGTAAAATGTTATAATAAAATACCACACGATATTCTTCAACTAAATGAGGAGAAATTTAAAACTTGCATTAAACGCACACTATGTAGACAAGCATACTATAAGTTGGATGATTATATCGTAGATAAAAATGCTTACCAGCTAAATGCTGGTCCTGCTCCACAGCCACTTGGGCTCACTAGTTAAAAAAAAAATGGTAGAGTTGCTTCCCCTTTTTATTTTATTTTTTATTTTTTCTGACTACGAACATAATGTTTAATTTTTATTTTTTTATTTTACCATATTTTAATTATTGAATACTCCAATAGATAATATTGATTTTCTTCCTTTTGGTGGTAAAATTCTTTAAAGGTTACAAATACATTGCAAACTATAGTTTTGTATAACTTAGACGCATTTTTATTTTCAATTTTTGTAAATGTGAGTACCATGGAGTCGTTTACTGTGTTGTATTTTGACTTGAAAAAGCAGGGTAGTTGAGAGTATGTCATGCTCACTTAATGTCTCGCTGATGGTGGCGAGTGTGTTGGATCATTCGGTTCCCTACAAAATGGTTGAGCTGGATGGTGCTGATCCAGGCGTCATGTTCGTGAACGGGCGCCGTCAGTTGAGACTGGTCATCTCTCATCTGCCAGGGCTTATTTTTAATCGTTTTTGATTTTATATTTTTTTTTAGATTGTTCTCACATATAGAATCAACAAGAGTAATGTACCCAGGATTTTGTAATTTCTATATTTAAAAGAGTGTCCTTGGAGTTTCTTGCCCGTTCTTCTCCATAGAGATCTACGTTTTGGAATGGGCAACTAGCTTCAACTTTCTGACTAACTGACTCTTTACAATTCAAAAGTGCCTGTAAAGGGTTTAATTGAAATAAATGCTTTGAGTTTGAGTTTGAGGTAACTCCAGTTCTTTTCCGGATAACTTCACTTCTGATTTAGCCTATATCAAAGGAATAACAACAACTTCCAACCGGTAGATTTGGAAATCATTGGGGGAGGCCTATGTTCAGCAGTGGACGTCCTATGGCTGAAATGATGATGATGATGATGAAAGGAATAGAGGAGACAGCATAGGGAGCAGTAACGGCTCCGACTTACGAGTTTGTAGGTCGAACCTAAGCAGGCGCTTTTTGTTAATATTTTCATCACCATTGCTTTGAAAATAGTGTAGGAAAACATCATGAGGAAACCGGCATGTCCTAGAACCAAAAATTCGAAGACATGTGACATCTACCAACCCGCACTGGGCCCGCGTGGTGGATTACAGCCCACTCCTTCTCGAAGAAAGGAGGCCTGTTTGTGTCCCAGCAGTGGGTACATTATAGGCTGAATATGCAAAGGGATAGAAGATGCGTTGCCATCCCAGAGAAAAATCTGAAATATCTCATAAGCCTGTAATTACACCGGGACCCATACTTTCAATGCTGCATGACCGCTTCGGATCTAGTGAGGGGCAAACCGGGGCCTGTTCCCCGGGCGCTATCTTCAGGGGACGACAAATTCAAGCGTAGCGGACAAGTTCACCACCCAGCACACCGTTAGATACCTTGCAATAAATGAGATCATAATATAACCTTTCTATTTATTTATTTTTCATAGTTTTGGTGCCCCTGATGGATTGGCGCATTATGGATCGATAAAATTTGATTAATAAGGGGTACCTTATAGCACATCCCCCATAAAGGATTTCCGGGGGGCGGCAGATGGCATTTTTAGCTCCGCCTCAAAAAATATCTAGACTCGGGGCTGCTGCTTGATGGCAGAAATCTCATTGCGGTAGGTGGTACTTCCCCGGACGATCTTCAGGAATCTGTCCCACCACCGACGAGGAAGCGACTCCTACGACTATCTATCCACGTACAAAAGATTACAGCTCCCGCGTAAATAAGAGATATGTCGCAGGTATATTGTCAAAGCCGTGATAATACAATTTCACTAGTGATATTATAATTGTTAATCGACTTCATTTCTTACAATTTAACGGCCTTTTTTAGAAACATTGTAATTTCACGGGGACACTATAGTGAATCTAGGTATATTATAAATGAAGTTGGCAGTGGGAGACGTCGAGCGTTCTGATTGGTCAATTCTTTTTCAATCGCCATTTGCTAAACAATAATAGTAAACACTGGGGCGTTTGTGCAATTTTCTGTCTGAAATTATTGTTTAAATTGTGTTTTGTTAATTTCTGTTATCAAATATTTTCAAAATGTGTGACAGTGAACATTTGGAAATGATTGAAACTTCAGATTCATTAATACCAAGTGAAAAACAGAGTGAGATTGTGGCACGAGAAGATTTTTACATAGAGCTAAGAAAACATTACAGTGAGCAATCTGATAAAACAAAAAAACCGGAATGGAGTATGAGCAGGATTTCACAGGTAATAAATTCAATAGAACAATACAAATCAAGAAAAACACAAAAGCTTATGACCACTAACCAGCAATACCACTATGCATCGAAATATGATGTTTTGGACGTGGGAAAGGAAAAAATATTAATTATGAAGCGCAAAACTGTTTCTTCTCCAGTGATGGAAGTTATTCCCAGTGAAAAATATTATGACATTTTAATGGAAGTACATCTAGCTACAGGCCACGGTGGGTGCGATAAAATAATAATTATATGCTCTGAAAGAGAAGAAAATAGTGCCGCAGTTTGCAATAAAACTATTCGTGAATTTATGCAAAACTTGCATGACAAAGAGAAGTTTCCCGAAATCAGGTATTGTGGTCCGACCTTTAGTGACAAATGATTTTAACAGGAGGCCACGCCATCCACAAAGCCAGGGCAGCGTCGAACGCTGCAACCAGAACGTCGAAAACATGTTGAGAGCCTGGATGAAAGATAATAACTCAACAAACTGGTCAGTTGGCTGTTATTTTGTGCAATTCCAGAAAAATACGTCATTGCATCGTATAATTGGTAGAACACCTTACAAAGCATTGTTTGGTCATGAACCTACAATAGGGTTGGCTTTCACTCATTTGCCAAACAATGTAATCAGAAGGCTAGAAAACGAAGAAGATTTAGAAATAGCTTTGGGACAGAAAGACGACATTACAGGAAATGACAATGGTAAGATTTTATAATCTTTATGTATTTCGGTTGGTTTGTTCTACTTCCACTCAGCAAGAAACCAAAGCATTTTGAATATTATGTTATAGATGCGGAGAGACACAGTGACGCAACTTCAGAAAACAACAACATATCTTGCGAACAAGAAGATTTACAAGCCGAAACCATTGGACAAGTAGAAGAGCACTTAGTGATTTATGAAAACAATAAAAACTATGGTAAGAATATTAACTATATTCTTATCATAGTTTTTATGGTTTTTTGCGCCAATTTTTTTTTTACCGTTTTGATATTGCGGATACTTCTTGGTTACGCCAACATGGTGTGCGTGTAATACTTACTTATAAATAAATATAATGCTTGACGTTGGACATGAAAACCGACAAGGTACGCAAAGGAATGGCTCGCTTTGTTGAAAATGTCTGGCAATCGCTCCTGGAGCGGTGTTCCTGCCGCTCAACCTGTATGAAGTTCTCTGCTGGTCGCATCGCACCGTGACTATGTTCATGTCACGTGAGCAACAGAAAAAATATGTCAATATGGCGTCTCTGTCGAATCCGCCGCGCGGGCGTCCGTTGATTATCCTACAAAAAGGGATTCGGTGTGCCGCGTCATCGCATCTCAAGCTAAGTGATTGCTGAGATTGTCCATATCTTCGCTATAAATAAACCCGCGGGTCCCTGGGCCCATATCAATTGGAATAACATTTTGAACTATGAACTTTGGTGTGTGAAGTGGGCTTTGAGTGCAGTTGAAGCAGTCCCTCTGGAGCTGATCGCAGACGTGGCCAGCAAGGTAGGCCTTCCTGAGTTTCCTCAAGGTTTTCGTACTGTTTTCCGTCAGGCTATTTGCAATTTGTAGATTATAATTCAAATCAGCGACCCTCTATTTTGGAGGTACCCGCAGCGTGTCGTTTCTGACCAGTAAATTCAATTTTTTTTAGAATCGAACGTTAAACTATACGCTCCATTTGGTCCTTCGAGCCGGATAGAATTTGTCCTACAAGCTATAAAAATCTAGAATTTTATTTACGTAATATTGCATATCGTTTTAGGAAACTCGACCTTATTGCGTTATACGTAAAGTCTAATATCATCTGCATTCTTTATCGAAGTCCCGTTACATTTCATATTTTTAGTTGTGTAAATTCACCTTAATATTACTAAATCATATCGAAAGTCATATACTTATTTACTATTACAGTGATTTGTGTCGTGAAATAAGGTATTTCCCAAGAACTACGCGATATAAGCCAACATATTTTTTTTTTGTGGTTCTGAGGGTAGATTTGTATACTGCGTGCACGACAAACAGCGTGGTTGGGGTTCTCACAACGTTGACCTTGAGTCCGGGAACCAAAATCATTGTGGAACGGTCATTGTAATTTTGTTACAGATTGATTTAGTTTTTATTTAACAGAAGTTTTGTAGGTAAATGTTATCCTATTGTATTAACTCGCCTCGTATTGTACGAGTATTTAATCGCAATACAGTCCACACCGCATTTGATTAAATTATTGCAATTTAGTTAAATTATTCGCATTTAATATACTTATTTTAAGATTACAACAAATTTATTGTTCATCTACCTCACGCTACGGTTGTGAGATCGGATAAGTTATTTCTGTATCACACCTACGTAAGGTAGGTTTTCGCATGGTTGGATATTATTTCCATACCTACTAAGACTAAAAGTTGTTTTTTGAACTTTGGTTTGATAATTCGCATCGCACCTATAAGTTATTTAGGTTCAGACGGTTTAAGTACATACTCTTGTGTTCATTCCGTTTTGAGTTACATATAGCTAGTAAATTAGATACTTATCGAGATACTAGGTATCTACCTATATTCCCGCATCGTATTCTTTTTTCTTTAACTACACTAATTGATCCTTTGTTTTAAGTGGTTGCCTATCGGAAGGTGTCGTACGGGACATATTAAATATACCTACTTACCGTTTCCGAGAGGGTTAATCGTATTTATAAAAAGTTGTTATTGTAGTTTATTGTATAGCCCTCACTAAGTTATTGTGATAGGTCATTCGCACGGTCGGAGAAGTGATTCCGTACCTATTTGTTTAATTGTGTTGTTTTTGTTGAACTTCTGCTAACGCGATCCATTAGGGTTCCGCGTGCTAAGGCGAAAGTTAGTTCCGTACACAATTATTTAAAACTGTGATTTATTATTTAAATTCAGTTTGTTTACCGCACCTTGTTGCCATATTTGGTACTAGGGTTCCGCAGGTTAGGAGAAGTGGTTCCTACCTATTTATTGTTTTTACCAGAATCAAGCATTTGTTTCTTTTGTTTTGATTCACAGTTTTCGTACTAACTTGTTAGTTTTCCGTGTTCTGAGATATCAGTGGGTTCCGAATTGATATTTTTGTGTAAATTTATTATTGAGTTTTATTGTAATTTAAAATGGAAGATTTACAAAGTAAACTAAAAATGTATGAGGGCAAACGCGCCGCATACTTTGCTCGCACACAAAGGTTATTTGATTCTATAATAGACCTTAAGACTGAAAAATCGCAGGACACTTTTATTGCGCAAGCTAAATTAATCGATTTAATTCGCACTGAATTTATAACTGCTCTTGATAATATAAACATTATTTCAATGAAACTTAATCCAAAATATGAGGTTAATTATAGCTCATTGTCTTCATTTGACGATATGGCGTGCGAAATCAAAAATGTTTTGAGCTCCCTAACCACAACAAAAGAGTCTCCTAGCTCGACTAAGGCAGGAGCTTCGCATATCAAAATACCTCGAATTGAACTACCTACCTTTGATGGTGACATTCAGAACTTTCCATTCTTTTATGAGACATTTAAACGGGTGATTCATACAAACCCCGATCTCTCGGATTCTGATCGCATTCATTATTTGTTAGGTCATCTCAAAGGCAAAGCCAAAGGCGTGGCGGCCGGTATTGTACCTGCTGCAGAAAATTATCGTGTTATCTGGGACGCGCTTATCGCTAAATACCAGGACACGCGCGCTTTAGCCGTTAGTTATTTAAATCAGCTTTTTTCTTTAAGGTCAGCTGGTTCGTCGCCCGCTAATGTAGAAAAGGTTTTTGATAGATACACCGCTATTGTGGCTGGACTCAAACAATTAAAAATCGACAACATGTCTGATTTTATCTTCATGTACGCGGGTTTTAAGTTATTAGACTCCGACATCGCAAAACATTACGAAATGTCGCTTCGCACGTTAAAAGATCCTCAAAGCGTCGACTACGATTATTTCGTGAAGTTCGTACGAGAACAGGTAAAAATTCTTTATCGCACCGCGCCGCAGAAGCCTGAGCGTTCGAATGCTGGCGCCAGCGCTAGTGCGCCCCCCGCGCCCTCTAGTAGGGTATCGCAGGTGTATGTAGCTACGTCACCTAAATGTTCGCTTTGTCAGTCGGTGCACAAAAACTTATATAAGTGTAGTGCCTTTTTAAAATTAAATACGAATGACAAATTTAAATATATCAAAGATAATCGTTTCTGCGGTAATTGCCTTAGTAGTCAACACACCGTGTCTAAATGTCAATCAACATTCTCGTGCAAGAAATGTAACGGTAAACATCATTCCCTGTTACATTTTGATCAACCACCGCCTCCACAACCGTTACCCGCGCCGACAGTCAGCGCCGCGCCGTCTGCTAGTGCCGTAGACCAGTCCCCGGATCAGGATCGCGTTTCTTTATGAAATCATTCGGCTTCGGTTCATAATAGTACTCGCACTACGGAGGTTTTAGCTACTGCGAAAGTGTTAGTGGTAGGTAGAAAGGGTAAGGATTTGGTTGTTCGCTGTCTATTGGACCCGGGTTCTCAGAAGAACTATATTACCACCCGATGTTGTCGTATGCTTGGACTACCAATACGTGACGACTCTATAGTCACAGTTAAAGGTATCGGGGGTACTTCTCAGTCGGTCCGCGGTTCAGTCGACTTCACATTTAGCTCGCGCCTTCGCGCGCAACCCAAGTACTCGATCGAGGCACTGGTTCTCGACGAGATAACAGGACAGCTTCCATTGTGTCCGATAGATGTCGCTGATCTCAATCCTATCGATCCGCATCTATTCGCTGATGATACTTGGGGAATGCCGGGGAATATTGACATCCTGCTTGGAGTAAAGTTGTTTGCTAAATTATTGCAACCAAGTAAAGTTACTTCGATAGCTGGATATCCAGATGCATTAGAGACTGTGTTAGGATATATATTTATGGGAGACGCGCCTATTTTAGACCCTCCTACCGCTACGATGTCCTTTTGTGCGACGTCTTCTTTGGAAAACTGCGACTTGCGTAGATTCTGGGAGATCGAGGAAGTTCAGGCTTCCTCAATCACAAGTGTGGACGATAAACACTGCGAGCAGTTTTATTGTTCTACCACTACTCGCACCCCATCTGGCAAGTATGTCACTGCTTTGCCACTGAAGACGGATGCTTCTGCGCTGGGAAATTCTTTCGAAATCGCTCGTCGTAGGTTTCTTAGCCTCGAACGTAAATTTAAATCGCATCCTAACGTCAAACTTCTCTATGATGACGTCATTAAAGATTATCTCAAAAATAACTATATTTCCTTAGTGGAAGGAGTTTTTCCAGGTGAAGTCTCGTTCTTTATCCCACACCATGCTGTCATTCGCGAAGACAAGACAACCACTAAGTTACGCGTGGTTCTTGACGCAAGCGCGAAGTCAGACAATGGTACCTCGTTAAATGATATCCTTTACGCTGGCCCTGTTCTTCAAGCAGACCTGCTAAATATCTTATTGAACCTGAGACTCTTCGCTGTAGCCATAACTTCTGACGTTAAAGCTATGTATCTTAAAATAGGAATTCGTCCTGAAGATCGTTCGCTTCAGCGAATACTCTACCGCTTTCACGAAGATGAAAATTTAAAAATCTTTCAGTTTTCAGTTCTACCTTTCGGCCTGAAGTGCTCTCCTTTTGTCGCGATTCGCACTATTCAACAATTGTGCAAGGACGAAGGGCACCAATTTCCTCTGGCCAGGGAGATACTGAGCCGAGACATTTATATGGATGATATAGCAAGCTCTACCTTTAATGTAGAGCAAGCAATAGAGTCATCTCACCAACTGATTAAAATATTTTCACTTGGAGATTTTGAGTTGACCAAATGGTCAAGTAATAGCGCTGAAGTCCTACTGGCTATTCCCGAGTCATTGCGACTCTCGCACAGTGTCGATCTCAGTAAGGATCCGACCCTGAAAATTCTTGGGCTACGCTGGTTTCCCGACCATGACTATTTCGCATTCCAGGTCAACCCTGATGTTCGCCCTTGCACAAAAAGAAATATCTTGTCGTCTATCGCTCGTCTTTTTGATGTATTGGGATTAGTCGCGCCCATGATTTTGTACGCTAAGTTATTGATCAAGGATTTGTGGCTTGTCAAAATAGGTTGGGATGAGGTCCCACCGAATCGCATTGTTCGCCTTTGGGAACAATTTCAAGCTGAGTTACCTGAAGTTTCTCAGCTTAAATTCGCACGTCATATTGGCGTTATTGAAAATTGTAAGTTTTCCATAGTTGGCTTTGCGGATGCCAGTGAGAGGGCCTACGGTGGTGCTGTCTATGCCCACGTAGTCAAACCAGACGGTGACATTGTCGTCTCACTGGTATGTGCAAAGTCCAAAGTCGCTCCTCTTAAGGTTATTTCGCTAGCTCGCTTGGAGCTATGCGCCGCACTCCTTTTATCAATTTTGATTAAACGAGTTGTCGATATTTACTCCGCCCGATACGCCCTTGAGGCTGTCGTAGCGTTCTCAGATTCAACCGTAACTTTGAGTTGGATTCATTCTTCGCCACATCGCTGGCACACTTATGTGGCCAATCGCATCGCTAAAATCCAAGAAAACTTGTCGGCGGAACACTTCTTCCATGTCAAGGGATCTGAGAATCCAAGTGACTGTCTTTCTCGTGGTTTAACACCGGCCCAGCTAGTTCACCATCCACTGTGGATGGGTGGCCCGCCATGGCTTAAAACACCCCGACACGAATGGCCCGTGAAGCCATTTGTGTCCGGTGAGGTGCAAGAGCTGCCAGAGATGAAGCCTGTGGCTCTACCCTCAGTTACGAAAGCAGACTCTTCTGATACAGATACCAGTTTTGACATTCTGTACCATCGTGCGAGTAGGTTTTCCTCTTGGATGAAATATCTAAGGACAATTTGTTTCGTCTATAAATTTCTCAAACGTCTCCCGAAGGGACCCGTTACCGCGTCGGACCTGGAGTTCGCTGAATTAGTAGTGTGGCGATTTGTTCAGCGGATCCATTTCGAATCAGATCTCGATCGCATAAATCGTAATCAATTATGTTCAAAGCCATTACAGAAACTTAGTCCGTTTCTGCATAATGGACTTATTCGCGTTGGTGGACGCTTAGCCAACTCTGAATTAGACTTTGATTCGCGTCACCAAATTTTACTTCCTCGACAGGACCACGTAGTGGAACTTTTAGTTTCCCACTATCATGTCAAAAATTTTCATACAGGTCCGAACTTGCTTCTGTCTCTTTTGAGACAGAGGTATTGGATTCTGTCCGCACGACGTATGGTTCGTCATATAACTTTTAAATGCAATACTTGCTTTCGCGCTAAGCCACGACCAGTTTTTCCAATCATGGCTGACTTGCCGCAGTCCCGTGTTGAAGTCGCTCCTAAAGCATTTTCACACACTGGGTGTGATTACGCTGGACCGCTCATGATAACGTCTGTGCGCGGCAGAGGCCAAAGGAGTCGTAAGGCTTATATCTGCCTCTTTACGTGCTTGACAACGCGTGCTTTGCATCTGGAAGTTGCCTCAGATCTCAGCACCGCGAGCTTCTTGTCAGCACTAAAACGGTTTATTTCTCGCCGTGGTCCCATCGAGTGTCTGTATACAGACAACGGCACCAATTTCATTGGTGCTCGTTCTTATCCTCGCGATCTCTACCAATTCTTGTCGCGAGAATATCGCCCCTATTGGGAATTGGAACTGGCGGAGCATAAAATAACTCTTAAAACCATCCCATGTAGAGCTCCACACTTCGGTGGATGCTGGGAAAGTGAGGTAAAGAGTGTCAAAACGCATCTTCTGAAAGTCGTCGGTCAACAAATACTCACTTTTGATGAGCTTAACACTATGTTAGCTCAAGTCGAAGCTTTGTTAAATTCTCGACCCCTCTATGCACTTAGCTCAGATCCGTCAGAACCTACCGCTCTAACACCTGCTCATTTCCTTAATACGAAACCGCTTGTGTTTTTACCCGCTCGCGAAGTTACTGAAACGCGTTTACACCTTATTTCACGATACGAGTTAACTGATCAACTCGTCCAATCTTTTTGGAAGCAGTGGCGAAATGAATATCTGCACACCCTCCAAACAAGGCAAAAATGGAACACTCCCTCTAACCCAGTGCGGGTTGGTATGGTCGTTGTTTCAATGCAGGATAATGTCATGCCCTTGCATTGGCCGTTAGGTTTAATTACTGAAATCTTTCCGGACAAAAAAGGGATATGTCGAGTTGCGTCAGTGAAGGTACAAGGTGGAATGCTTCAGAGCAGACCGATTGTTAAGTTGTGCCCTCTCCCTACTCAGTAAGCATTAATTAGCTTATCTTATTTAAGGTTAGGGTTAGGACAATTTTATTATATAACTAAATTTTCTTTATAATGTAACTTAATTTTTTGTTAGGTTTCCTCGCTAGAGGTAGAGTTTTCGCGACGATATGCAATTATAATATAATTTTGCTTTCTTTGTGTTTCGAAAGTAGGATCTTTCAACCCGGGGAAAATGGTTACGCCAACATGGTGTGCGTGTAATACTTACTTATAAATAAATATAATGCTTGACGTTGGACATGAAAACCGACAAGGTACGCAAAGGAATGGCTCGCTTTGTTGAAAATGTCTGGCAATCGCTCCTGGAGCGGTGTTCCTGCCGCTCAACCTGTATGAAGTTCTCTGCTGGTCGCATCGCACCGTGACTATGTTCATGTCACGTGAGCAACAGAAAAAATATGTCAATATGGCGTCTCTGTCGAATCCGCCGCGCGGGCGTCCGTTGATTATCCTACAAAAAGGGATTCGGTGTGCCGCGTCATCGCATCTCAAGCTAAGTGATTGCTGAGATTGTCCATATCTTCGCTATAAATAAACCCGCGGGTCCCTGGGCCCATATCAATTGGAATAACATTTTGAACTATGAACTTTGGTGTGTGAAGTGGGCTTTGAGTGCAGTTGAAGCAGTCCCTCTGGAGCTGATCGCAGACGTGGCCAGCAAGGTAGGCCTTCCTGAGTTTCCTCAAGGTTTTCGTACTGTTTTCCGTCAGGCTATTTGCAATTTGTAGATTATAATTCAAATCAGCGACCCTCTATTTTGGAGGTACCCGCAGCGTGTCGTTTCTGACCAGTAAATTCAATTTTTTTTAGAATCGAACGTTAAACTATACGCTCCACTTCTATTTTTTATAGGTGTGGATAAAGAGAATATAGCAACTGAAATTGAAATACATGCTGAAACTCAAAACCAAGTTGAACATACTGATACTTTAACCATAATTTCTCAAGACATAACAACTACTCCGTATTTGAGTGTTATTGAACTTCAAGAGGCGCTTATGGTTTTTAGTGACAGAAATGATCCTCAAATGCAAAATCCTGTAACGGACAACTTTAATTTGAATAGCCACAATTCTAATTCCATCTTTGTTTTGGAAGATGTAGCGCTCGTTTCATCTCCCAATATAGTTAATTGAAAAATTCAAATTGATATGACATATTTGTAACAGAGAAACTACTGGGGCTCACACATGTCATAAATGTAAAAGAAATGTACATGCTATTCGTGGTATTTCGAATGGAGATGAAGGTTATGGGTCTCAGATATTGTGTAATTTATGTGAGCAAGAGCAGTCAATTATTGAGCAAAGAACAAAATCTTATGATAATTTGAAAAGGGCAGCAGAAAATATGATGGAGAATTCGTCCAAAAAATTTAAAGAAATCAACATTAATGCTACTGTATTAGTCGAGGTTCCGAAAGTTGATAGGGGGCCGTTAGACAGTAAAAATCTTGTAGCAAAAGTCATAGACAAACGAAATGGACTTTATCGTGTGGGTACTTCAGCTGGCGTTATTAAAGACTGGCTGCCAAGAAATGCTATACAGTCCTCCCCAGGAGCGAAGTTAAATGATGATTATGATCCCTGATAAAATCTTACCATTAAGAAGTATATTATCTGGTACTTCTCAATTCGGTGGACAGGGATGTAAGATGTGCAACTGCAGTAGATCTAAAGTTCAATGTACAACCAACAGATGCGCACGTAAAAAAAAAATGTCTTATGCTACTCCAAATGCCACAAAGCTGCAGATTGCAAAAATAAGTAAGGTAAGGCGGGGCAAGCGCGCCGACGCGACGCGGTGACCTACCATAAAAATATCGAAAACATCTTAACTTCGTACAATAAAGTTTGTGATTTTGTTAAACGTGTCTATTTATTTATAACTCTAGTATTGCAAAATTGACACTGGAAACGGACCAATCAGAGACGGCATCATAATCTAACGACCAGTGAAATTGTCAAAATATCATTGCCTTACAATAGCACTAAAGTGTCCCCGTGAAATTACAATGTCACTAAAAAAAGGCCATTAAATTGTAAGAAATGAAGTCGACTGACAATCTACCGTTTAATTATAATATCACTAGTGAAATTGTAATATCACAGCTTTGACAATATACCTGCGACATATACATTGGCCTGCAAAACTAAGTATCACACTTTTAAAATAATTGCAATTACTTTTTAAGTACACAAGATTTGTACATAAAAACTTCATAGTCGATAACCTTCTTATAAGAAATAGCTAAAAAAAAACTTTAAAATCAAAAGTAATCCTTTTTGAATTACAATTTTACCATTCATTTTTTGTTTCTATTTTTGTTTTCAATTTTTTTTCTTGATCGATGAGTCTTGTTACAAAAGCTAAGTTAGACAACAGCGCATAAACTTATTTATCATGCCTCTTTCACCTCAAGAATGTGATAGGATCATTACTTTTCTGGAACTAGGCATCAGTATGCGTCGTACTGCAAGAATGTTAGGTGGGACGTTACGAACGGTCCAGAAGGTGAAGCGAAGGTAGGTATGAAGAGACTAGAAACCATTTGAGGAGACCTGGTAATGGCAGACCCAGGTGTACTAGTGCCTGAGAAGACCGTTGTATTGTTTCCGCTGTGTTGTGAAATCGCCACCTAAATGCAGTTTAAGTCCAGCAACAGCTTCTTCAGACCCGAAGGGACTACATTAGTGACAGTACAGTGAGAAGAATACTGGCTGAAGCAAACCTGAAACCCCGAAGACCAGCGAGTAGCCCCAAAGTCTCGAGAGAGCATCGAGTAGCGAGACTGCGATACGCCCTTGAACAAGGGGATCAAGAAGAATGGTCAAGAATTTTATTTACAGATGAGTCTCGATTCTCACTTCAAACTTCTGATGGAAGGCGAAGTGTCTACAGGCGACCTGGTGAAACTTAAAAACTGAGAACCATTCTTCTAGCCAAAACATAATACAAATGAGTTTTTTTTTTTATTATTCCACTAGTCTAGATATGATTGTATGACGTAAACTCAAACACAAAACATTTATTTATATTAAACCATTTACACATTACATTTACTTTTGAATTTTCAGTGGTCAGTTAGTCAGATAGTTGAAACTAGTCGCCCATTCCAAAACCATAGATCTCTATGGAGAAGAACGGGCAAGAAACTAAATAAAAAATAAAAAAGACAACTATGCAAAAAAAAAACTAAATTAAATTTATTTATTATTTTTTTTTTTTTTTTTTTGTTAGCTAAATTTTTCATTTTATAACTGAAAAATTCGCACTCCAGAGCCACAAGATACAAGCGACGCTTAGTTTGTGGTTCACCGAATATGTCACATTGTATTGTTACTTTTTGATGAATAAACTTTATTATTATTATTATTTCCTTTATTTAATATATTATATACATATACATAATTTACATTTTCAAATATTTAAAAAATAAACAAAAACATTTAATAATATAAAAAAATATTATTATTATTATCGGGAGTGTTATTTTTCTCAGTTCTTAGGCTGGTTATAAGTAGAATCATGCAGATTGTTACTAATAAATTTAGCTAAACCTCTTTCTTTACTATCTGCGAACATAACTGAATGATAACAATCATGACTACTGAAAGATGGACGACTACCAATCTCAGGCTGTACCATTTGAGATAGATCTTGTATTAATCCAGATAGAGACAAACTCTCAGTCTGGGACGGGTCTTCCGTTACCTCAGGCTGGACAGCATCAAGGTTTGAAACCTTCTGGCAAGTACAAAAATAAAAACAAACCGACTTAAAAAAAAAACCAAAATAAAAATATTTTTCTTTTTTTAGTAAGTATTTTTTTTTTTTGGAATTCGGTTGATTTTTTTAAAATTTAGTTGGCATTTTTGTCGTAATTGGGTTTTACTTTTATTTTTATTTAAATTATTTTGTGGTTAGGGATCATTGAGGGTAGGTACCTAGGTACCTCTACCTACCCTTAATTAGATTATATTAATATAACATCATAACATGATGCGAGATGACACGAACAGCCGTTAGTGACTGACAGTGTAAAAGTGTGTCGTATTTGATTGCTGAATTCGAACTGTCTCGCCCGCGGAGGCTATACAGTGGCCCGCTAATACGGGCCCCTCGATGTGTTCGCCAATAACGGCCTGCGGAATTGACACAGGCAGCTGCGTCTGTGTGATTGGCTATGAATATTTCTGTAGGCGCGCCACGACGCTAAATCATAACATATTGACTTTCAAGAAAATATTTTAATTTAAAGACCTAAATAATACCTTTTCGATTGACCTATGCTTGTACACTGGACACTGATTTTCATGGATAAATAAAATAGGTCGAAATTGTTCCAAAACCGAATTGGGGCACCCCGAATTTACGTAGTCTTTTGGCTGTTACCCCTAGAGTGTATATAAAAATCCGGAGGCGCGAAGCTGCGGAAGTGAACATGGGTGCCTATCCTTTGTTACGCAAGGGCGAAGGGGTTGTACTTCCCGTAGCGCCGAAGACGTTGCAGAAGCAACCTTTTTCCACACATAGGTACTACTTATATCAAAATTTGTTCGATTTCGATATTTGGATCTTTCGATGTAACTTTTGTAGATATTTAGATTTTAGATATATTGGACGTAAGATATTTAACCATTCGATAATATAAACTTTCGATATTTCCATTTTCGATGTTTTGAGCAACGATATTTTAACAGTAGGTATTTTAATCTTCGATAATCAAATACGTACCCGTTTGTTATTGTCAGGAGAAGGTTTTAGGTAGGGTAGGGTAGGTAGGGTGTTAGGGTAGGTAGTGTAGGGTAAGTAGGTGCGCCGTAGATAAGTACTTAGTGTTACCCGTGTGAAGCCGGGGCGGGCAGCTAGTTCTTAATATATTTATTTATTACTGTACCATGTGTACAATAATAAATTGTAATCATTGGAATCATTAATACCTACATCTCTCTTAGTTAGATTTGTTTCATAAGAACAAGTTTCTCATTATAATTCAGTAAATATTATATCTGTTACGGTCGGGAATCATATTTTGATCAAGATACAATGTAACACCGACCTGCAAATTACAAAAAAAAACAAAAACATTTTAACAATTAAAACAACAAACCCTATATACGTGTAAAGTTCAATGAACTACATCATTGATGAAGTACCTAAATATACCAGTCGAATTTGTTTACGAAAATGTGTTGCGTAATTAGGTGGCAAAACTCGTTTGGCTTGTTTTTTTATTTCTCATCAACAAAAAGAACTTACTTAGCTAAGCAAAATTTCGATCAGCTATGGGGCTACTGACCTCGGATATACCTACATAGAATATTACCAGCCTGTACCTACCTACCCACCTATCTGACAGCCTCGTTGTTCACTAGAACAACGAGGCTGTCAGATAGGTGGGTAGCGCTTGCGACCACTAGGTCGCAAGCGCTACTGCTGAGCATGAGGTGCTGGGTTCGAACCCAAGGTCGGGCATAGGATTATTGGGTTTTTCCACCAATCTTTTAACAGCTGTTTTATATGCTGTTGGATAAAGCAAGTTAGTAACTGAAAATGTGTCATATTCAAGGCGACAAACTGTCGAAATGCAGCACCTGTACCTGAACATCCAGAACACAGCAACGCTGATTGGGCGACAGGGTAGCCCGCGGGTCCAAATGCCTCCTGCCGGAGGCTCTATGCGGGGGTCGTGCGGTCCATGGCCCTTTACGGGGCACCGGTGTAGGCGCGTTCCAGGAGGCGGCGCGCGGCGGCCAGCCCGCCGGTTGAACGCATCCCAGATCGTTGTGGTCATCCGGCTGGTCCGGGGATACCGCACGGTCTCCGGTAAGCGTCCTTACCGGATTTCCGCCATGGGATCTAGAGGCAAAAGTCCTCGCGCCACTCCTAAATGTGAGTGAGGACTTTTGCCTCTAGATCGCGAAACGAAATGTACCCGAGGCGAAACGCCAGGGTGTAACCCCGCTTCCGCGGGAAACACGGCACAGCGAAAGAACTCTGGCGGGATCTAATGCCGTCTCCTCTTTGAGGAGTGGCTGGAGAGGCGCCACGGCGTCCTCACCTTCTGACTGACGCAGGTCCTCACCTGACACGGTTGTTTCGGGAGATTCCTGTTCCGGATAAGGCGGGTGGAAACGCCTGGGTGTCATCACTGCGTGGATCGCTCGGAGGACACGGTGGAGCATATGGAGGAGGTTTTCCCGGCTTGGGCAGAGCATCGCCGTGTCCTCGTGGAGGCGATCGGTGGCGGTGATCTCTCGCTTCCGGCCCTGGCCCAGGCAATGGTACGGAGCGAGATGGGAGGCCGTCACCTCCTTCTCCGAAGCAGTAATGCTCGCGAAGGAGGAGGCGGGACGCGTGCGGGAGAGGCAAATTTCACGCCCTCGCGTCCAGCGACCGCAGGAGACACCCTAGGCGATTCCCGGCCACAGACACATAACAAAGCGATCCTCAATACTACAGGTCAATACCTAATTACCTACCGTTAAGCTACGCTTGCCGGGGTTGGTCCGTGGATGGGTGAGCATCTTTACATATCGAGACCCCTCCGTGCCTCGGCAAGCACGTGAAGCCGGTGTTCTCGGCTGTCATTCGTGGATCTTTGACAGTCGTTACGGGTCGTCAGAAGCCCGAAAGTCTGACAACCAAGGGGTATCGTGTTACCCAGTTACTGGGTTGTGGAGGTCAGATAGGCCGTCGCTCCATGTAAAATACTGGTATTCAGCTGCATTCGGTTAGACTGAAAGCCGACCCAAACATAAGGATTCGTTAGGGCCGTTATTTTTGGTCGTATGTCTCTTCCAAGAAAGGCAAATCTAAGTACCCTGCTAATATTTAAAAAAAAAATGTTTCTTCCGATGACCCCAAGGAAATATGCAATTTGTTTTCAACTTTCTTTTGTTCGGTATATGAACCCTCTACCTTTGACCCAGACATATGGCAACCGTCTAATTGATATGAAGACAATTCGCCATGTATCTCTGAAATCTACTTGCCAAAGGAATACGTACAGCATTGAAGTCACTGAATTCTTCTAAAGGAGCTGGACCCGACGGCATACCACCCTCCTTCTTCATAAGTACAGCTGACCACTTGTCTTCCGCCTTACATATATTTTTTTATAAATGTTTGAAGGACCGTCTTTCCTACAGTTTGGAAACGAGCCTCTATCACCCCAGTGTACAAGAGTGGTGATAAAAATAATCTAGAGAATTACCGGCCCATTTCCATTCTATCCACTTTGTCAAAGGTTTTTGAACGACTGGTGCACAGTGCGCTATATCCTCATATCCGTCATCTTATCATACCCGAACAACATGGTTTTGTCAAACGTCGCTCTACCACCACTAACCTCATGACCTTTGTGAACTATCTCTGAAAATATGGACCGCCGGTTACAAGTTCACGCTGTTTACACGGCTTTTCAGAAGGCCTTTGAAAAGGTGGATCACACCCTGCATATGGAAAAAATTGCCTTTAATAGTATACGCGGCAACTTACTCAGATGGTTTGCTTCATATATTTTCATTAGGACTCAAAAGATCGTCATTAATGGGCATGAATCAGACTCTATAGTTGTTGAATCCGGGGTTCCTCAGGGATCAGTATTGGGTCCTTTTCTATTGTTTACTAATGACATTAAACAATGTTTTGTCAGCTCGCATTTTCTGATGTATGCAGACGATGTGAAAATTAACACCTGTAAAAATATTAGTGACTGCTATTATTTACAACATGACCTTGATAGACTTTTTGAATACTGCCTCAAAAATAAACTCTCTTAGCCTTCCCAAATGTTGCACAATTTCTTTTACTAAAAATAAAAATTGAATCAAATTTAATGATTAAATAAAGAATACAGGACTTAATGAGGTTCAATCTGTTCGTGACTTCGGTGTAACGCTTGACTCTAGTCTACATTTTGATGTTCATATTGATAATATTGTAAAAAAAGCCTTTCAGATGTATGGACTGGTGATGAGATTTTCAAGTGGCTTTGTACGACCCTCTACATTCCTAATATTATATAAAACCTTGATTCGGTCGCAGTTGGAATACGCCGTCCAAATTTGGGATCCTCTATATGATAAGTACAAGGATAGGCTCGAAATTGTGCAGAAAAAGTATTTACATACTATGAATTATAAATGTTTTCATCCTAAAGTCTCCTATGAACAATTACTGAAACGTTGTAATGTTCTTAGTTTGGAATCTAGACGACTACTCGTACTTCTGGGTGTAATCATACTGCATGGTATATGCATTAATAGATTCGACTGCATTCCGTTGTCAAATACATTACATTATACAGAGTGTCCAGTAAATAGCACGACATACTGCAGGGGGTGATAGCTTGGGTCACTACCTATCAATACAACACTATATATTATGTTCAGCAAAATCTTACATTTTTTTTTCACCACTGTAGGTTAAACTTAAGTGATAAGAAAATAGTTCTGTGAAAATTTAAACAAAAAATAGTATTTCTTGAAAACATTCTTGTCTTTGATAGAAAAAAGACTTATCAATGAGTAAAGTAACTATTCACGAATAATTTGATGTAAAAAAAAGTACTAGAAAAGGATTTTTTCATTACGAGATGCTTAAAAATCTGTTTCAAGGTAGGTAGAGATTTTTCGGTATTTCGGAAAATTTTGTAAAACTGTAAATCCGTAAGATTTTGCTGAACATATATTGTGTTGTATTGATAGGTAGTGACCCTAGCTATCACCCCCTGCAGTATGTCGTGCTATTTACTGGACACCCTGTATAGTACCTAGAGCTGTCATGCTTCGTGGGATACGCGTGCCTCGACTATTTCACCCAAATTCTTACAGGACTAATGCTGGGGTGCGCGTGCCTCTTCGTCGCCCGTTGATGCGTACAACGCTCACTTTATAGAGCTTGACATATTTGCTCTTTCCAAAGATCGATTTAAGGTAAGAGCAATAGAGTTACTTAATTCATAAGTAGGTATATAAAACATGTCCCAAAATTCAACGATGAGCCGGCACCAGAGGATGGACCTACTAATGACTACTCGAGAAAAAAAAAGAAAAAAAAAATACCTCTACTTTTTTTTTAATTACTTAAAAAAATGGAAATTCTTCGAAAATGTATACCCCTTATGACACTTTTAACTACCATGACCACAATTTTTCAAATATTTCAGTTTTTTTGTTTGTATCGGCAACCTAAGTAGTACTTCTATTCACCATAATCTTTGAAAATTACAGAATTTTCGTAGTTTTATACAAAAAAAACAACCAAAAAAAATTATTTCCCTAAAATTTTGAAAGATTTTAACGTTCAGTACACTTTAAATACCTCATCGTAGTGTAAAAAAAAATATGGACACTACTATGGCAAGTTTTTTTAAAAATTAGCGTAACTAACCTAAATTTTAAAATGGTATAATACTTTAGGAAAACTAGCCACAAAAAAATAATGACACTTTTTCTAATCAAGAACCAAATTTCATAAGTTGTTGTTAATAGTAATCACTTCTACTATGTGCCCAAAAAAGATTTTTGTTATTGGAAAATGTTTAATGAATGAAACAAATGGTGTCAATAAATGTAAATTTATTGCATTATTAATAATATTATAATAAATGTTCGAACTGTTTACCACCGGCATTAATACAGGCACGACATCGCCTTAAAAAAGATCGTTTTATTCGTCGTATCTTCTACTATTGATATGATCCGCAGCCTGAGTGATTTTTTGGCGAAGGTCGTTCAGTGTTGCAATGGGTTTCGAGTAGACTCTGTCTTTGAGACAACCCCAATAGAAGAAGTCCAGGGGGCTTAGATCGGGTGAACGGGGTGGCCATAAAATAGGACCAAGTCGCCCTATCCAACGCCCTGGATACTCTTGGTTTAAGTATTCTCGCACAGGACGGGCATAGTGAGCTGGGCAACCATCATTTTGAAACCATATGTTTTGTGGATCACTAATGGGCATGTCTTCTAATAATACTGGCAAGTCATTTTGTAAAAAGTTCAAATAATTATTGCCATCCCAGTTTCCTTGTAATTCAAAAGGCCCAATCACTTTTCCGTTTAATATGCCCGTCCATAGGTTAACCTTGAATTGATATTGGGATTTGTCTTGTCTCATCAGGTGCGGATTTTCATTGCTCCAGCTATGTAGGTTGTGAAGATTTAAATAGCCATCTCTCTTGCAGGTTGATTCATCCGACCATAGAATATTATCCAAGAATTGGGGATCTTCTCTGTGCTTTTGCAGCATCACACGGCAAAATGCGACTCGTAGTGGATAGTCCCGCGGTAATAACGTCTGCACACGCCTGTAGTGATATGGGTGAAGTCTGTGACGTTTTAGGATTCGATGTGCAGTACTTTTTGGGATTCCCGTAGCTATTTCTATGGCACGTACCGAGGTAGTTGAATCATTTTCAATTTCATTGAGAACTTCTTCGTCGCGTTCCGATCTAGGTCTTCCAGCATTTCTCCTGTCAGATGGTAAACGGCCCTCCGAAAACGCTTGATGCACATTAATAAATACTCGATAATTCGGGTATCTTTGAGCATTTGGGTACCTTTCTCGATATAATCTGCTAGCAGCGCTACCATTGCATCGGCACTCTCCATAAATGAGGTGCATATTAGCGTATTCCAACGGTGTGTATGGTAGCGGCATGATAAACGCTAAACAGTCCAAAATACGCCAAAAGTCCAATTCACAAAACACAGTCCAGTTCAAAATAATGCCAGGTTAGTACAGTTTGCAGATCACTTAATCCAGTCCAAAAAGCCAAGCCAAAAGTCGTTAGTACGAGAGTCACATCAATTTAATACGAAACGGTGCACAGTAAACAAAGAAGCAGAGCGTACTTACTTTGTACTTTGTAGAGAACAGCAACATTCCTACCTGCCCTATTGTTATTTAACAACAAACATCTATCTATCTCTCTCTAACGTATAATCGCTCTCTATCTATCTCTCTCTAACGTATACTATCTATCTCTTTCTGACTTCTGAACTTCACTGACTACGCACATGTCCCTTCCAAATTCTAAGAATTTGCGAAAGAAATCTATTTTGGGCACACAGTAGAAGTGATTACTATTAACAACAACTTATGAAATTTGGTTCTTGATTAGAAAAAGTGTCATTATTTTTTTGTGGCTAGTTTTCCTAAAGTATTATACCATTTTAAAATCTAGGTTAGTTGCGCTAATTTTTTTTAAAACTTGCCATAGTAGTGTCCATATTTTTTTTTTACACTACGATGAGTTAAAGTGTACTGAACGTTAAAATCTTTCAAAATTTTAGGGAAATAATTTTTTTTGGTTGTTTTTTTGTAATTTTCAAAGATTATGGTGAATAGTAGTACTACTTAGGTTGCCGAAACAAACAAAAAAACTGAAATATTTGAAAAATTGTGGTCATGGTACTTAAAAGTGTCATAAGGGGTATACATTTTCGAAGAATTTCCATTTTTTTAAGTAATTTAAAAAAAAGTAGAGGTATTTTTTTTTTCTTTTTTTTTCTGGAGTAGTCATTAGTAGGTCCATCCTCTGGTGGCCGGCTTATCGTTGAATTTTGGGACATGCTGTATATATATTTATTTATTATTTCCCCTTATTTTTTTGTTGTTGTGTATTCGTGGACAATGTTGTGGGTTACATGTGTAGTAACATAAATATGGAATAGATTGTATAAATGTATTTCTTACTATTGTGCTATTGTGTCTCTAGTTAAGCTTGGCATGTAACTGTTTTTGACCCTAACAAATAAAAAAAAATAAAAAAAAAAACGAAGTTATATCCTACTTTGGCTCAAAAGACCAAAATCTTCTTTTTTGTTTCCAAGTCAACTATGGCTTTGACGGAAGAAAAACTATTTTTGTACAATTTCGAAAAGACTTCAAAAGAATTAAGTCAAAAGACTAGGCAGATTGTATTTTTGCGTAACTTAGCAATACAGCTAAGTTACGCAAACCAGAAGTAAAGATAGTCTACGCACGAGTAAGTATATCAATCGATAACAACAAAACATTGTTAAAAGATAGTTTTTATAACAAGTTAATAACTACATCTCACGTAGGTTACTTGTTAACCTTGGAACCTATTGTTGGGAACAGACCTGCTATAACATGACGACTTTCATCTCATCGTTCGTAATAAGTTACCGTAAATAAAATAGGTAAGTTGTTAGTTTTAAATGCTTCCTTTGGTAACGTTGTAGGTATTTCCTGTGCGTGTTCCAAATAAAATATGTTTTCTTTCTTTTTGCTTTCTTTCACTATCCTCCGCCAGCGGCTTCGCCCGCGTGATAACTTTATAAATTACCAGCACTTTGCCCGCGGCTTCGCTCCCGTGATCTTTTCCAGTGGGACCCGTTATTTTTCCCGGGATAAAAAGTAGCCTATGTTACTCCCTGAAAACCAAGCTTTCTAATGGTAAAAGATTTTTTCAAATCGGTCCAGTAGTTTCGGAGCCTATTCAATACAAACAATCAAATCTTTCCTCTTTATAATATTAGTATAGATAGCATGTTACTCAGTGATAATATAGCATTCTACTGGTGAAATATTTTTTTAAATCGGTTATGTCGTTTTTTAGTTTAACCGTGCGTACACTGTGTGACCTTTGCCAATGTACTAGTTCGATTCTATACCTATCAATTTTGCAAACGCGTCCTTAATTCCGCAATAACATACACACCTACATAAAGTTGATATTTGTTTGAGTGTAAATAACATAAATTTGATTTAAATATCGAAAAACTCTCTTGGAACCAACCAAAAAATTGCTTGAAATATGCTGTATGTGAGTAGGTAAAATAACGACGTGCTCAAATAAATGTTGTCCAATTACACTTGAGAAATCTTTTGTAGTTTACCCTACATTTGAATTTCACCTTTAACCCTTAGCAAACAAAGTTCAAAACCCAATATGCTAAAAAGTTCCACTAGCTCTCTTATTGTATCTATTTTAATTTTAAACCTTATGAAGATGACGATAAGGTTCAAAATCATAATGCATGTAAATATAAGCTAATTTGAATGTCCAGTTTAAGTAAATCAAGTGAATGGGTCAGTCTTACTTAGCCCGAGCTTAGAAGATGACGTTTGTTTTTATTTTATTATCTGTGATAGTTGGAGTGGTGAGTTTTTATTAACATAATTAATTAATAATCTATATATTATGCTGATAGTAAAGCTAAAGTTTTTTTTTTTTTTGTTTCGTCCCGCTATTCTTTGGAACTACCAGTCGGATTAGAACAATAATTTGCGTTTGATAGCCCAATTCATTCAAAATCAATCAACATCAACAAAAAAATACATTTTTATTTCTTTGTTTGCTTCATTAATAGAGATCGGATATTCGGATGCATATTTACCTAAAGTTAATTTTTGGATAAGAAATTATGGAAGTGGCTTCTTAATTTATTTTTTCTTAACTTAAATCCCGGAATTCAATAAAATCCGGGAATGCAAAACTAATCGAATACATGGTATAAAAACGACTTATCAGCCCTCTTGTGAAGGTTACTTTTGCGGTGTTAGCATAAAAAATTATATACCTACTGTAAACATTTTTTAATGAAACTCAAGGCACCAAGTTGTTTTTCACTGAGTGCTGTGCCAATTTGGCAACCTACTTTTCAACAGTAGCTAACATTTTTATAGTCAAAAGGTTAAAAAAAAACAATTCTGGAATCGCGAGATTTTTGCGATCGATACAAAAGTGCATTCCATAATAGCCAACACCTGAACGTAAGTAAATATTCATTCAATTCTATCATCAGAACTCTAAATCTGTTGATCCCGGAATCCCGGGATTTTTTCGATATACAAGTGCTTTCCATAATAGCCGACCCCTCAACTTTAGGTAAATATGCATCCGAATATCCGATCTCTAGTCATTAATGTGTACCGGAATACGTATTTTCTTTCCTTCTTTACCCTTTTTAATTCTTGAGGACGGTTATTAGGCTATTTTATATCACGCTACGAGGCTTAGGAGCTGGGAAAAAAAAGGCAGAAAGAACCGAGGGACCGTGGGACGCGGAAAAAAAAATTTACGTGGGCTACGTCGCGGGCAGGGCTCGCCATAGATTGACTTACATAGTTTTTTTTACTAACAGTTACATAAGAGGGCACCGAGATTTTTATACAAACTAACTTGTTTTATTAAGCTTGCTTGTTTGAAGTAGTAACAATTAAATTAAAATGTAGGGAAATATATTTGGTATTATTGAGGATATACAGAGTGTTAAAGTAATTGCGTGCCATAGCTTAGGGGTATGTTCAGTATCGTTAAAGGAAGACAGAAAAAAAAATACTTGGAATAGGGATGATGACTAGGTCAAAAAAAAGAAATTCTATTTAGTCCGTCAGTCAGATAATTTAAAAATATTTGACACGTATTTTTTGCTTTATCATATAAATAAAAAATGACTTAGATACAACGCATTAAAGTTGGGGAGTGGGGGTTGATACGTCACAAGTATGGATAAAATCTACATACAAGTGACGTCATGGCACATTATAACTCAATGTATCGCCCTAATCTTTTGATACTGTAAAAAAAGAAAAAATACGTGTACGTTATTTTTTCATAATCTACATTACGGACAAAAAACATTTTTTTAGTCATCATCCCTATTGTACGTACCTACCTAGTTACCATCCTTCACCCGGCGTCATCGAAGTGTTGTGTGTATTTAATTGCGTTCGATAGTATGTAGGTAAATCTAGGAAATAATTAATTAGCATTTAAACAAAATAAAAACATTACTATCGCATCTCCGTACGAAGGGAAAATCCAAATTGTAATTTACATACCGTCGTAGAGTTAGTTCGATTCGCGTTCGATAGTAGGTAAGTAATTAAAGCATTTAAACAGATAAAATAATTTTAATTCTAAACGATTGCTATTTTAAGTTCATAGGAGCAAATTTTTTTTTTCTGGCTTCCTTTATCAATACTGAACCTACCCGTAAGCTATGGCACGCAATTACTTTAACACCCTGTATACTAGACATTATGCGCGATGGAAACACGATTTGATAAAGTTATCTCGATAGAATAAATACGCAAAGTTACCTCTTATTGAGTAAATTTTTCCTCTATTTTAGGTAGGTACTACTTTTTTAAATAAATAAATAATTTTATATTATGATTAGTTTACTAAAATAAAGTTCATAGATGACTGGAGCTTTTATGCGCGATAGTTGTTTTATTTAAGTGCGATAATAATATGATGAAAAAAATAACGAAAAGCATTGAAAAAGTACACTATTTTCTTTACTAAACTTTAGAAAAAGACAGAGACAGAGACAAAGGCAAGTGGTCGGTACGCTCTTAATTCTGCAAGCGAGAACTTTGCTTAAGGGTCCCCGAAACGATGAATTGCCATCAATTTCTAATGTAGGTTGTAATATTGGCTTCAATTGCATTTGGTAGACGATCAATTTGTGCATCATCATTCATCATTTCAGCAGAAAGGCGTCCACTGCTGGACATAGGCCTCCCCAAAGCACCGCCACATTGACCTTCGTTCTGTGTTTCCCACAAAGAAAGGCCTTTTGGGAGGCCTTCCAACGCTACGTCTTCTGGTACGCGGTCGCCACTCCAGAACCTTTCGGCCCCATCTGCCATCTGTTCTGCTAGCAATGTCGCCTGCCCACTACCACTTAAGTTTGGCAATTCTTCGGGCTATGTCGATTACCTTGGTTCTCCTGCGGATCTCTTCATTTCTGATTCGATCATGTAGGGAAACTCCAAGCGTAGCCCTCTCCATTGCACTTTGGGTGACTTCCTTCCTTGAGCCTTTTAATGAGGCCCATTGTGAGCGACCACGTTTCAGTTGCCATAGGTCAATGACTTACGTCTTTAGACACTGTGGTATGTGGGACGCAGATATTGTGTAGCTTCCCGAACGCTGCCCAGCCGAGTCGGATTTGCGCATCAATGTGCATCAATCACGTAGGTAATAATAAGTTGATAATTGCAATTGATCTTTTTCCCCCTAATATGGTAGGGGATAGGGTCCCCCCCCAAGAAGTTAAGTAAGTAAGTGTTTAAGTTCTCGAGAATATTCATTTGGAACTAAAAGTAAATAGACTCGCGTCATTTTCCGCTACTCTCATCCGATTCGAGTAGCGGAACATGACGCGAGTCTATTGAATTTAACTACAGCGGTTTCGCTGCTAAGGTTTCGCAGCGGAGGTGTGCTACTGGGGTGAACGGCTGCAAAAAATTCGTGCGCGAAAATCCCTTGACGGACCGCTACGCGCGATGTAATTTGACCATTTTAAGTTAATGGATTTGACCCGGGCTGACCTCGCTCACAAAATATGCTGTAGCTTTGATTCTATTGCTTCAATTTACATTCTGTAAACAGATTTGGGTTCACGAACAGTGAGGCCACAATAACCGTTTTTGGTAAAATTGCTCAATCAAAACATGGGTAGAATCGAAAGATGATAATTTATTCGTATTAAGATATTAATCCTTATCCAACTAAATAGTTTCATAATCAAGGTTTATTATCATCACGCTATGACCCTTAGGAAACCTTAGAAAACGTTAAGTGAAAAAATATATAAGGGCGACTAGAATCTTTTTTTTTTTTTTTTTTTTGACTTTCAAAAGTGCCTTTTTTGTGCCTAGTTGAAATAAATTATTTGACTTTGACTTTGACTTTGAATTCCGCCTGCGCTGTGCTGACGGGCGATTCAAAGGAACAAGAAATTTCACGCGGACGAAATCGGGGGTAGAAGCTATAACATAATACAAATAGTCAGTCAAATAATTTATATCGATTAGACTTTCAATGAAAAATGGATATATTAAACTTTTTTTAGAAACACTATAAAAATAGGAAATGGTAGGCTTTTTTATTTAATATCTAACAATAAATTCGCTCTCTAATACAGCGATACTTCTATATTCTTATAATTCTTATAAAACTACAGCTCCTCATAATTTTCAGCTGTGTGACAACAAAGATGGCGGCAAGGCGTACAGGATTCCTCTGAACGATGGCAGCTACATTCCAGCATTAGGACTTGGAACCTTCTTAGGTTTTGATGAAGTAAGTTAGAATATTTAAAAAATAACAGTTATCGTCTTTGGGAAAGATTCACAGCTTGCGATTCGTACAAATATAAATCTTGTTCTTAAGTTTGTAATGTTCATATTCGTTGCGAATGTGTGCAAGCGTTTCGTACGAATAAACTAGATGGCGCTTATGTAATCATCTGATTTCCTAAGGTTATTGTTATACAATGTGGAGACAACAATACGACAATAAATGAAAACGCTGGCAATACTAATGCATAAGAGTATTTTGGAACCATCAAATAAATCCTAGCATCGAAATTTTAAAAAAAAAGTTTTTTCCAAACAAACTAAATAGTAGTGATGGGCTGACTGTGGGTTATGCCAAACTTTGACTAGCTATAGTGACTAAACAATAGGGTATTACACCCATTTTTGAAAAGTGTCTCAACTAGATTCTATTGTGCTAATGAACAACTAAAAAAATCAAAAAAAATTTATTCAATCGATAAGTGCCATAAAAATGCATTTAAATTTCGCATTTTCAAATTTCGCGCGTAAATTGATGAAAACGCTGGACGCAGTGAACGCCATATTGCTCTGTGGTCATGGCGTCAGTTGGCTGTGTAAACAAATGCAGTGATATTTTTTAAGTTATAAATTTGTGTTGTCTCCTTTTACAATACCGTCCTTCAAGGTATTATTTCAATAAAAAATACGTTGGTTACGAAAATAATAAAAAGCATTTATAGATTAAAGGTACGCTGATAGTTGACAGTTCAAACTTTCTAAGTTTACATAGCCGTATGACGTAATAACATGGCGACTACTATCTAATGGTGTTATGAAACAGATTAGAAAAGCTGAAACCTTTGAATCGAATTTTAAAATTTAGTTTGCTATTTTATGAACTAAAACTAACGTTTTCCGACTGCTTTTTGCCTAAGCTATCTCAATAATATATTTTTATATTTTTTCTCATAAAGAGTATAACACCCTATTGGTTATGTTTGATTGAATTTTCGTATGCAGAATAAGAACGTCAATACATACACGCAATTTAACTTATTATGTGTGCGCACACATAATAAGTTAAATTGCGTGAAATATATTTTTTACAAGATAATTATTACCGTTGACAAACGGCACAGCAGTTTGTTGGCAGACGTATCTATACTACATAAAAGATAGGTTGATATCTGCGACATAATGTCAAACTGACATTCCTAGGGTAGTTTATTCATTATGTCGGCATGCCCATAAAGTATGACATTGACAGTTACTGTCTGTACTATTATAAAATTCACGACTTCATATTCATAGGCGGTGATTTTACTGACAGCTGTCGCAGAGATCAAGCTATCTTTTATGAAGCTCCAGACACTACACCTATGTAGTCGTTGAGACACTATTTCAGCCCTGCAGAGTAAACATGGCCTCCCGATGGCCTCACCTTTCCCGATCCCTGTATAGCTCCTTTTTAGGGTTCCGTAGCCAAATGGAAAAAACGGAACCCTTATGAATTCGTCTTGTCTGTCTGTCTGTCTGTCCGTCCGAATGTCACAGCCACTTTTTTCCGATACTATAAGAACTATACTGTTGAAACTTGGTAATTAGATCGTATTATGTGAACCGCATTAAGATTTTCACACAAAATAGAAAAAAAAGAATACGTACCTCTCATTCAATCAACTCAAATATAAAAATAAAAAAAAACCTTTGATTTCATAAACATAAACCTTATGCATAAACCTTGAACCATTATTTTCTAATAATAAATCTGTAATAGGTGCCTAAGTAAAATAATAATATAATAATAATTACTTTTATATTATGTTACTTGCTGCTACGGAACCCTTCATGGGCGAGTCCGACTCGCACTTGTTTGTACATGTAAAAATATTTTTACTTAACATTTTCCACCTTTAACATAGACGCTCTACGAATAATAAGTTTTATTACTCATAGGGTAGGTATGCTAAACTATTCATGTAATTCTTAAATGAAACAGAAAAAACATAAAAGTTATTTAAATATTCACTAATTTGGCTTTGACAAAATACATTAAAGAGGTACTTATGTATTTTATTTTTAAAGGAGATTTTTGTGATAGAACTATTTATATCAACTGGAAAGATATTAAAAACAGTTTTAACTTAAAAAAATGTACATATTCGACCATAACCTTTAAGAACATTAAAAGTGGACACTACAATACGGACTTACAATTTTGTCCAGTTTAGGTCGAAAAATTCAGATTTGACGCACATTTGGGCGCGTTTTAGAGTATTTTGGATTACTTTTCTCAGTACTTTTGGCGTTGATTTTTTGCTAACTTGTATGTATTTTCTGGTGTGCAATAAATATTGTATACATAAATAAATACACACATCAAAAGTGTCTAGGGATCAAGTACGTTTAAGAGTATTATTATTTAAACTTTTTTGGATCGTTATTGATTATTTTTAGTGAATTTCACTATTTGAATAGAGAATTATCTTTAAATTTTGATTAAAACTTTCTTTGGATCGTTATTGATTATTTTTAGTGAATTTCACTATTTGAATAGAGAATCATCTTTAAATTTTGATTAAAAATAGAAAATCAACTGTCAATCAGGATTCCTATATTTATGCGTGTAATAGCGTTTTTACAAAACCAGGTTCCAGGCAACGTACGGTGGCTGTCGCTCTTGGCACTACACAGAGCGTCATAAGCCGCCTCTGGACACGCTATCGTTTCTCGGGCAGCGTGCCCGGACCGGTACCTACATCCAAAATACTCCTCGACGGAATCTCACCATGACCGTTATGATGTTGGCTACGAGGCTCCACAGCTCTTCAGGCTTGCTGATAAGCGACCAAACCATCCGAAATCGTTTACGTGAAGTGGGTCTGCGTTCCCGAAGGCCGCTGAGAGTTCCACCTATAGCACCCCGCAATCGTAGGGCCCGTTTACAATGGGAACACAGAAATTGGGAGGAAGAAGACTGGCGTTGTGTTTGCTTTTCCGATGAATCTCGTTTCGGTATGAGGCCGGATACAAGACGTTCTCTAGTTTGGAGGACCTGTAGACGTGAAAAAGTTTAAAATTTTGTCAGGAAGTTCATTCATATGGAGGCGGAACAATAATGGTTTGGGCCGGTATTTGGATCGGTGGAAGAACCGATCTCATTTGGATCGGGGCAACCTCAATGCTCAGATTTATGCGAAGAGGATTGTTTTAGACGTGATCATCCCTTTGCGAAGCCTTTTGGGTGATTCGTTTCGACTAATGCACATGCGTCCACACACGGCTAGAGTCATAACACGCATTCTTGCCGATGCTCGCATCAAAGATTTGCCGAGGTCTGCTCAATTGTCAGATCTCAATCCAATTGAGCACGCATGGGATATGCTCCAAAGAAGAGCTTTGCCGAGTATGGATGCCGTGCATACCCCACAACAACTGTTTCACTTGTTAGAAAAAACATGGGCGGCCATTCCTCAAAGTGATTTTGATGAATTGATTTTAAGCATGCAGCCACATCGCTGTGATTGTGTGATTCGTGTCAGTAGTGGAAACACAGATTATTATTTTTTTATTGTAAAGATAAAATCTTCATTTAATTGACGACATAAACTTAGGTTAATTACCCACAATTTGCAAAAAAAATATTTAATCATGTAAAAACGTCTGTGTAAAAGAAATAGAGTACGGGATAAGTTATTAACTTAAACATAGGAATTAAAGTTAAAAGCCGGTCTGGAAGACTAGATTTGGTAAATATGAATTGTTTTATAGTTAAAAATGTACTTGAACCCTAGACACTTTTGATGTGTGTACAACTGTACATACTAATTCCATGCTCACCATTTATCTATTTATTTTTATAGAATGGTCAGAAACCGGTGGAGGAGCACGCAGTAGAATACCCTGTCACCTGGGCGCTAAAAGCTGGATACAGGTAAAAGATTATGAACTCTAACCCCTTTAATATTATTGTGTAGGTAGATCCTGCTAACCTGCCTATCTTATTAGGTAAACATAGATTTTTTGAAGAAATCTCTCTCGTCGGTGTAGTTGTTGCAACTAAACTACTAAAGGTACAATTCCGTAGACGACCGCAGGTGGCAACTGCAGGCGACGTGTCGCCGCGACACGACTGGATTCTATGAATTTCTATGAAATACCTTCCGTAGCTAGCGACACGTCGCGTCGTCGCTTTCATAGAAATACATAAGAATAGATACGACACGTCGCCTGCACTCGCCAGTGTCACCACCTGCGCCTGCGGCTACGGAATTGTACCTTTTTCTCATAATAACCCAGAGTCTGGATTAGTGACAGTAAACTCGACATACATTGGACTTATACAATACTTGTAGGTACATATAATAAAACAGTAACTTACCGACCCAGACGACCCCATAACCCTCCTCCAGGAGAGCAATAGGGCCACAAGTACAGTGCACAAGAAACACAGACACCGACCCGCATTCCGACCTCGCCGCCGAGGTCCTCCGCGATCGCGACCCGCCCGAGTAAATAATACTCCCCACCGACCCTTGCTCGCAGAAGCGCCAGCCCGCGTTTTGCTGAGAAATGTAGTCTTAAATTCCCCGATTAATAATAATGAATCATCTTTGATCCAGCCTGTCCCAACTTGCTGTCCTCCCCCCAGCGACGCCCTAAGCCGAGGTCCGTACCCCACAGGGGGTGCCCTTAGCGAGCGCTCGCCTAGTTTTAATTTAGAATAGTTTTGCCCCTGGCTGGAGGCTTTGAGTTTAGTAGCTTAAGGCAGCCGCAGGATTGTCCGGTTAAGTAGTCATCACCTCAGAGGTGAGCTACGAGATGCTCTAGTTAAAAAAAAAAAAAACAGTAACGAAGGATTTTGTGCGTTTGTCTGTTTGTCTGGATGTATATTCCGTATTGGCGGAAAAACGGATGTACGGATAACATGTAGCACACAGTTTATAACCTGGATTAACCGTTCACTGGGATTAACACATAGAGTACTGCGTACGTTCCCGTGGGATAAATTCCGACAAAATGTGGGTGTAGTGTACCTACCTACTAACATACCTATACAAAAGTTCTGCCCTGGGTGTATTCTACTTTTGGTACACCCCTGTTCTTACCTCTAACGATATCAGGCGTAATGTTATGCAATGTTGGCAGGATGATAGACACTGCAGCTGCCTACCACAATGAGGATCAAGTGGGTGCAGGAGTGAGAGCTTCCGGAGTACCTAGGGAGAACGTCTTCGTAGTGACTAAGGTGAGAACCATCCCTACACCACTTTATAATCGTTTACCTATAACTTCGCAACCTTTCGAATCGTTTTTTTTTCGCCTGTGTTAATATATACCTACAAAACGCTACAAGGTTTTAATGGACATTGTTATTTGAACTATCGCCGCCATTTTATTTTTCAATACTTTCACAAAACAATGGCACAAATGAGTAACAGCCACGGCAAGTCATATTTTTAAATGGTTTCTTTAAATGTTAAATGGTTTTTCTTTGGTTTGGTTTCTTTTGGTTACTTTCGCGTTGAGCGATTTTTGGTAATGGTAAGCTTATAGATTCGGTAATGCTTTAATAGAGAATATAGATGGCGCCAATAACAATACTAATAATAATTCACCTTAATTCGAATAGATGGCGCTAAACAAGATAATGATGATGATGAATAATAATATTGTTTGTTTTATCATTACAACAGTTTTAAGTTTTCATTTCTGTCGGCAGTCCCCATGACTGGCCATTATTAATTATTTTTTTGGGAATCTCTTGGCCTTCATCTCACCTGATGGTACGTGATGATCAAGTCGAAGGTGGAAGCGAGCTTCACTCGGAATCCTCAACTTTGGTAATGGTAAGCTTATAGATTCGGTAATGCTTTAATAGAGAATATAGATGGCGCCAATAACAATACTAATAATAATTCACCTTAATTCGAATAGATGGCGCTAAACAAGATAATGATGATGATGAATAATAATATTGTTTGTTTTATCATTACAACAGTTTTAAGTTTTCATTTCTGTCGGCAGTCCCCATGACTGGCCATTATTAATTATTTTTTTGGGAATCTCTTGGCCTTCATCTCACCTGATGGTACGTGATGATCAAGTCGAAGGTGGAAGCGAGCTTCACTCGGAATCCTCAACTACAGAGGAACTGGCTATCTTACCTCTAACTGCCGAAACACCACCATGCTGGCAATATTGTTGTTATGGCTACAGATTTACACAAGCCACCAACTAGACCGAGCAGATTTTTTTCCTCTGCTGATAATCGAAAAATTACCGCTAGACCGCAGAGGCGATTAAGTTTCATTTGTTTATTCTGAAAATTGGCAACGTCGCAAATAGCTGTCAAATATTTCGCTGTTTAGATTAATTTGGCATTATTACTGTACGGAAATAAGAAATGTGGCTAACTAGCGAACTACAATATTGATTATGAAATCCAATAATTACATTTCGTAACACCGAATACTTAGTTTTAGATATAAAAAAAGTATTTGGAAACCTTCCAAATGCCTTTTTTTACACCTAAAACGGGTACTTACTTACAACATATTTTTTTATGAATATATTTTAATTTCATTAAACGTTATTATTTATTGATTTATTCACAATTTTCTAAAATAACATCCTGGAGCAACCTGTACTTAAAGAACTGTAGAGCAGAGGTCATTTATTGGGATCACGGATCGTATCATCATCAGCGAACTGAAGAGCCTATGTCGGCGAGCGTTTGAAAATTTAAATATTTTTTCTTATTATATTTTTATGATTACTGGCAACTAACCCTAACCGTGTGTTAAATTAATATCGCCATTGTAGCGGCACGGTGCATCATCATTGCATTTTCCATTTGCAGCTACCTTCGCACGAATCTCGCGACGTGATTTCTTCTCTGAGGAACTCACTGGCTCGCCTGAACATGACCTATGTAGATCTGTACCTCATTCACAGCACTGTCACTCACAAGGTTTGTAGTTTTTTATTTTTATTATCATAATGTGACGCCTGTATTCCCTGAAGATGTAGGCAGAAGTGTACGACGAAGTGTGAAACGTACCCCCACATTTCGCTAGCTATGTTTAAGTCTCATGTAATAGGGATTAGGGGGTGGTTAAACAACATGTAAAAAAAATCAGGAAAAAACAGGAACAAAAACAAAATAATCTCTTCATATTTCTTAAACGGCGGCGGCAGTCGTGGAAAAAAAATGTAGTGAAAATTTGCTATTTTATATGGATTTGGGGTAATTTTGGTAGTAAAAATGTGAATTTTAAATAGGAATAACAATTTATAACGCGCTCATCCCTAGCATAGCATAGAGTAGGGCCCGAGAGGGGTGGGTGTGGGCGAGGGGCGGGAACGCCACCGACCGCGGACCGCGGCGCGTTCGCGCCAGTGAGTCGCTAGACGTTTGGCGAGTAGGGTTTAGGACGCTTATGTTGTATGTACTCAGTGTCGGTAGGGCTCCAGAGCCCGTACGCACATTATTGTGACTATTAGAATACAAGTGTTAAAGGTGCAACGCGTTTTTTTTCTTCTCCTCCTCCTAACAATGAACATTATAAGTGGCGCTTCCAACTAGTGGCCTGAATCCAGTTTAAACCGGTTTGTGCCCGACTGTCCGTTGAATCCGTGTGTTCGTGATCTTGTTTCTTACGTACAGAAGAATACGGTGAATAATTATAGAAGATGCCGCGGTTGCCACCCAAAGTACGTACAGCTACGGACGCTAACGCGAGTGACGCGCAATCCAACTCGGAAGATGAAGCCGCAGGACCTTCGCCTGTACTCATGTCTGGGGACCAGTTGACTTCATTCCTTACCGCCTTCGCGAAGACTCAGGCGGAAGCGAATCGGCATCTGGTCGAATCCCTCATGGCATCGTATGCAAGAGGACCCCTCGCAGGCTCCAGCGCTGCGATCACAGCACCCTCACCGACACCGTCGTTGTTAACAAGTAAGTCTGGCAACATGTCTAAGTGTACGTCACGCTTCGATGGTCAGACCCGAGATCCCGAAGTCGTAGAAGCGTTCATCGACTCAGTGGAGATATTTAAAGAATGTTCGTCGGTCAGCGATGACCTTGCACTACGTGGTCTACCCATGCTGCTCCACGGCGAGGCTGCAGTATGGTGGAGAGGGGTCCGGACCGAGGTGTCCTCGTGGCCCGAAGCCGTCAAAAGACTACGATGTATGTATGGTGTTCCACGTCCTGGCTACAAGATCTTCCGTAACATATTCGCTGACGAGCAGAACGGAGAGCTCGCGGATACATTTATTGTTAAAATACGTGGTATGATCTCTAAATTACCATACGTGTTACCCGAAGAAGCGAAGTTGGACATGATATACGGCTTATTAGATAAACGTATTCGCAAACGTTTAGCACGGGATGCCGTAGTCAGTATCGAATCCCTGATTGATAAGTCGCGAGCAATAGAAGAATCGCTCATGGAAAATTCTAGTACGAGCATGACTTCGACGCAGACGGCGCATGCGCGATCGGCGCGCGCCATGCCGCCGGCGCCACCGCCCGGTTCGCGAACGTTACGCGTCGCATCGGAGAGCGCGAATTCGGCGGGAAACGCCGGGTCAACACCCGCGCCTCTGCCGCGGAGTACCGCGGTCGCTCAGCGGTCGCAGGTCCAGTCCCCGCATCGTTCGTCGTCGCCTTCGATTCCAAGTGCCGATAAAAGTTGCGCGAGTAAAGTGAAAAGTGATACGACTGATAAAAAGCTATTTTGTGTTTATTGTAAGTCCCGTGGTCATACTCGCGATTCGTGCCCGAAAAAAGACTCTAAGGACTCTGTTAATAGTAATAAGTCTAACTTGTATTGCTATGGTTGTGGCGAAAAGGGTTATATTCGAGCTAATTGTCCTACATGTAAAAATAATATTGCGACTTGCGATGTTGTAGATTTAAATACGCCACAATCGCAAAATAATGTATTTTACTCACTTAATACTTTATGTAATGTGAAGTGTAACGATACCAACATTTTAACTCAAGGCCGACCTATTTTAAATATTGAGATTTGTGGGTACAGTGGTACAGCGCTTATAGATACCGCCGCCCGGCGCAGTATCGCAGGTTCAACGTTGTACTCACTTTTGTTACGTTTAGGTATTCAATTTAATTCGCAAATTATGTCGGTTAAGCTTGCCGATGGTAGCGTACGTAGTAATAATGTTTTGTTAGCGTGTATAAATGTCAATTGTATGTCTATGTGTATACCTGTAGAATTTGTTATATTCCCGGACGCCTCAAATAACGAGACTCTTTTAGGGATAGATTTCATTACGAAGTTTAAGTTGGTTTTGAATTTTTCGGCTATGACATGGTTCACAGCTGATCGGCCTCAGGTCATTCACCCTCTGCTAACAGAGAGTTCACGCGACGTGGTGCAGTGTGCCTCTGTCAACCTATTGAGGGAAGATGAGGGCACTTTGTTGACTCCGGAGGAGCGTTCCAGCTTAGAAGATCTACTCAGTGAGTATTCTGATATTTTTGACTTAGTCGGGGATCCGACGCCATTCGCCGAGCATCACATAGATACGGGTGATCACCCCCCTATTGCGGTTCCACCATATCGAGTCACGCCGGCGAAGAAGGAAATGATTCGCGCGGAACTCGATCAGATGTTAAAAGAGGGGATCGTTGAGGAATGCGAGTCTGCCTGGTCTGCACCAACTGTTCTGGTACCAAAGGCTAACGGTGGGTATAGGTTTTGTGTAGACTACAGGAGGCTCAATGCAGTGACAAAAAGTGATGCGTATCCTATGCCACGCATTGACGAGTTGCTGCAGTCAACTAAGAAGGGTTGCGTGATGAGCTCCTGTGACCTTCGAAGTGGTTACTGGCAGTGTAGTATCAGGGATCAGGACAAAACGGCATTTGTCACACCGTTCGGTACGTATCGCTTCAAGCGTATGCCGTTTGGACTTAAGAATGCGCCGGCTACGTTCCAGAGGCTTATAGACAGGTTTCGTTCGGGTTCCTCTCTTAAGGATGTTACCGTACTAACATACTTAGATGATATACTGGTGATATCAGAGTCGTACACCCGTCACCTTTCCGATCTCCGTGCGGTATTCGACCGTCTCCGCTTGTTTAAGCTCCGTGCGAATCGAGACAAGTGTGTCTTCGCCAGGGAAAAGGTTAAGTACTTGGGTCACGTGATCTCTCAGGAGGGTATATCACCGGATGGAAACAAGGTACGTGCTGTTCTGAATATGAAGGAGCCTACGTGTCTTCAACAAATGCGCACTTTCCTTCAAACATGCTCTTGGTTCCGCAAATTTATACCAGACTTTGCGAAAGTAGCTGAACCACTCACGCGCTTGACCAAGAAATCGCAGGTGTGGGAATGGAGCCTGGAACAAGGTAAGGCTTTTGAAGCTCTTAAGAAGCTGCTGACCACGTCTCCTATTCTGGTCCAAGCGGATTACACGAAACCATTTCTACTGAGGACTGACTCGAGTAATTATGCCTTGGGTGCAGCTTTACTCCAGGGGGAGTCACCCCATAATGAACATCCGATAGAGTACGCTAGCCGTCTGCTCACACCAGCCGAGCAAAACTATTCGACTACTGAAAGAGAGGCTCTCGCGGTAGTCTGGGCTGTCGAGCGGTTCCGCGGCTATATCGATGGTCATGAAGTCCGGGTGATGACTGACCACCAACCCCTGAAGTGGCTATTTTCCCTCAAGTCACCAAGTGGCAGGTTGGTTCGCTGGGCCATGAAGCTGCAAGCTTTTGACCTACGTATCGAATATACCCCAGGTAAGGCAAATGTACTAGCCGATACTCTTAGTCGACCCGTGACAGAGGATGGGCTGTCACCGGGATGTGACATCTGCCCGGTTGTCGTGGACGTACCACACTGGGATGCAACTTCAACCCGAGAGGCTCAGTTGGCTGATCCGGAAGTTCTCAAGATCATCCAGGACTTGGAAGGGAAGGATGAACTTGCTGTTACCCGCTGGACTGAGAGAGGCTATCTCTTAAACCAAGCTGTTTTGTATAGGTATGTACCTGATACTGATTCTGAGGAGCCCCAACTCGTCATACCAGAAACCCTGCGAAGCAAAGTCATGTTCGAGTGCCATGACTCGCCCACTGCCGCTCATGGTGGTATCGACAGAACAATGCATCGTATCTTGCAAAGGTTCTACTTCCCTGGTATGAGACGGTTTGTAACTCAATATCTTAAAACCTGTGTCGAATGTCAGCGGTACAAACCGTCAAACACTAAGCCAGCTGGACTACTACAGACTCCAGTACCTGCTCAGAGGTTTGAAACCATCGCAATTGACCTCTTTGGCCCGTTACCCAGAGGACCGCAAGGGGAGAGATGGATCCTCATTGTGGAGGACACTGCCAGTAAGTGGGTGGAAGTCTTCGCGCTCACGGAAGCTACAGCAGAGATATGTGCTAAGACGCTGGTCAACGAGGTATTTATGAGATTTGGTCTTCCTCGGCGCTTGATCTCTGATAACGGAGTGCAGTTTATAGCAGATGTCATGCAGAAAGCCATGTTCGTTTTAGGTGTAAAACAAAGTCTGGTGCCTCTTTATCATCCGGAGTCAAATCCGGTTGAGCGAAAGAATCGGGACCTGAAGGCTCAGCTCGCCATCTTGGTTGAAGGCCGTCACCAGAACTGGCCAGAGGTATTGCCGTTTGTACGGTTTGCTTTTAATAGTTCTCTCACTAGGTCTACAGAGCATACGCCTGCTTACCTGACTTTTGGGCGTGAGCTGCGGTCCCCTTTGACCGTTCAGGCGGATCTAAGAGCCGTCGTAGAGTCCGAAAATTTTGTACCCCAAATTACACCGTACTTGCTCAAGCTCGCAGATACCGTCTCGACAGCCAAGGAGAACATTGAGCGTCATCAGGATGCGCGCAAGGTTTATGCTGATCAGGGTCGGTCGACTCCTGAGGAATATATCGCAGGTGACTTGGTGTTAATGAAGACGCATGTGCTCAGTAACGCCGCAAAGGGTGTCACTTCCAAGTTCAACCCGAAACGAGATGGACCGTACGTCATCTTTAAAAAGGTGAGTCCCACTACTTACTTATTAGCCCACAAATCTGGTGAAGTTTTTGGTAAGTACCACGTCTCGGACTTAAGGCGTTACCATGCTAGAGAGGGTGAATGTCCGGAGCCGGTCGTTCCGAAGCGTGGCAGAGGTCGTCCGCGCAAAGCTATTGCCTAAGTTTTGGACCTCGTTATTCGTGGTGTTTGACCAGGTGGGAGACCCTCACCTGATCAAAAGGGGGAGTGTATAACGCGCTCATCCCTAGCATAGCATAGAGTAGGGCCCGAGAGGGGTGGGTGTGGGCGAGGGGCGGGAACGCCACCGACCGCGGACCGCGGCGCGTTCGCGCCAGTGAGTCGCTAGACGTTTGGCGAGTAGGGTTTAGGACGCTTATGTTGTATGTACTCAGTGTCGGTAGGGCTCCAGAGCCCGTACGCACATTATTGTGACTATTAGAATACAAGTGTTAAAGGTGCAACGCGTTTTTTTTCTTCTCCTCCTCCTAACAATGAACATTATAAATTTAATTTTAATAATAATAAGATTTTTTTTAGTTTTTGGTTGTTATTGCAGTAGGCTTTGTGCCCCTTCTTTTTTTGGATCGGACAGGGCGTTTTTTTACATAATAATATTGTATGTAAGTATATTCCTATATCGTAAAGTGTTAGACGTATATTTAGTTATTTGTGGTATATAAATATTTGTTTATTTTTTTAAGTTACGCAGTGTGACTTTCAAAATAAAAGTCAAATCATTTATTTCAATTACCTATAGCAGTGATAGCCTAGTGGTGTGACCGTTAGACTGACAAGTCGTAGGTCTCGAGTTCGAACCCAAGGCACGCACCTCTGACTTTTCGGATTCATGTGCGTATTATATAATTATCACTTGCTCAAAAAACGGTGAAGGAAAACATCGTGAGGAAACCGGCATGCCTGAGAGATATTTCTCGACGGCATGTGAAGCCAAGTCAGAGGCCCGTGGGCGGCTTTAAAACTCTGACACCAGGTTAGTTTACTAACCACACGAAAAGAAGAAGAGATTACCTATACACGTAAAAGGCACATTTGAAGGTCAAAATTTACAGAAATATATAATTGATTCTACTTCTCCCCTTCCAAAAGGTAGTACATAATAATATTGTACTCGTATGTAAGTATATTCCTATATCGTAAAGTGTTAGACGTATATTTAGTTATTTGTGGTATATAAATATTTGTTTATTTTTTTAAGTTACGCAGTGTGACTTTCAAAATAAAAGTCAAATCATTTATTTCAATTACCTATACACGTAAAAGGCACATTTGAAGGTCAAAATTTACAGAAATATATAATTGATTCTACTTCTCCCCTTCCAAAAGGTAGTACGGTATCGTATGCAGAAGAATGGGCAAGACGCTCCGCCGTTACTGAGGTCACCGTTACTTTACTGCCTAATATTGGTCTTGGTGTTGCAAGAGCGGCCAACGAGCGACTCTTAATTGGCCTCCTGGGTTTGACCCCCTTAGTCAGACCATGTTATTTGGATTTTCCGTAAGGAATTTTTCGGTAACAGTCTGAAGCGCGCTGTTGAAGTTTCAACTTCCAGTGCTAAACCAAGCGTTGAAAATCCAACAATTCAATCAATTCAATCCGAATTTCCCATCTGCAAAAATTACCGAACTTTCATACAAAGTTTAATCTTCAATCCAACCCGTGTGCGTGTAGGAGATATATTTTTAAATATTTCTTCCCTAGTGCTCACCTTCGTGAAAAACGAATTTTGTGCAAATATTCAAGGTTAGTCATGTGTCAGTGAATCTAAGACTTTTGAAGCGAAAACTTCTTTAGTGAGCGATTTTTGGATGGGAGTAAACTTATGGATTCGCGTCACCACGCGCTGTAGTGCTGTAACATAGAATAAAGATGGCGCTAATACCAGTTTTAAGTTATCACTTCTGCCGGCAGTTCCCATGACTGCCTATTTTTTTATTACCTGAGTAAGATTCATTTAGGCGTTGTCTGGTGTTAGTATAAATTGCCATAAGTGTTGCTTCTCCCCCATTATGTGCAAGGGAAACTCTCTGGAACATTTATAGGCCAAATGCTTAGACCATTTAGAGGTAAAATGGTCTAAGGCTAAATAAAAATGTGAAAATCTACTATAGGTATCACTCGATCTACCTACCTGAAGCTAGATCGTATGGACGTGAACTTTTTGACTGCTTTTAGGAGTACACAGTACACATGCACGAAACTCGTTTTTACTACGTTTCATAAAATCACGTTGACTTAACGCATTTACAGCCGCCACGTCATGCCTATAACAAGATACTTATCCAATCTAATTGCAGAATGCAATTAAAAAATGTTAATGATTGCATGTCCAGATTCCAGATTTACCGATAAAAGTAAAAATTTATGAAAAAAAGTATTGAGGAAGAAATTGAAATACGAAAATTATAAATTTTCTAATCTTTGAATTTCAAAAAACCTGATGTCGATAAAAAAAATTGAGAACGATAATTAAGTAATTCAAATGATAACGATCATATTTTTTTTTTCTTTTTGGTTGACATGTTTCTTATTTATTTATCTGAAACAATATCCTTAAAGCCTCGTGCAGACTAGCGCGACCCGACACCGGTAATTCTCTAACCTTTTGGGCACTTTTCCCGCTGACACCGATGCGGAAGAATTTTTTGTTGCCCAATGAGCTCTTCTTTTATTTTCTTATTTGCAAAGTTAGTTTTTATACACTTGTATATATTGTTATTATTATAATAAGCATGTTAAATTTTAAATCATGTAAATACCTGAACTGAAGTTTTCTTAGAAATTTTTATGCTATAGTCGCGTCGCGCCTGTTTGCACGGAGGCTTCAGGCATGTACGCACGAAGGAACAAAACATGGTGAACACGAACATCGAACACTTTGTTCGCATGTGCGTCCCACTAAGAAACGATTAAATCACATCATATTTTTTTACATTAAAATTCATTCTTAATCCTAACTGAAAAATGCAAAAAAAAAAAATTTTTTGTCTAATAATACAATTTACAGCACGTGTGCTGAAAAATTGGGTTTCTTTTTAAAAATATACCCAGATCTTGGCACCCAATATTTTGAAATAATCTATCGGAAATCTTTAAAATCCTATTGAAACAACTAACTAAAAATACCTCATAAAACGTATATAAACTAAGATTTAATTACAATTATTATAGTAAAACATTAGAAACAGAATGATAAATAAATTGTCAGTCAAACTTACCTCCAATCATAGCCTCCAATGTGTAAAAATGGCCGAAAATCACCAACTATTGCAGACCGACTTTTTGAATACCCTGCCGGCTATTTTTATGTTTACGTATTGAAAATTTTACCACTATAAAAAGTAGAATTTCCCAAGTATATTTTTTTATTTTTCAATACAAAAACCAAAAAGAGAAAGTTAAATTTGTAACTTATTTGCCTAGGTGCTGATAATGAGTGGAGTGCTAGCAGTTGGGTAGGTAATTCACCCTACTGATTATTTATGTCTCGTTTTCGTCGAAAGAAACCCACTTTTTTAACACGCTTTTATTAGGTCGACCTGTATGTAACTATGTAATGGAATCTAAGGTAACTAATTTAACCATCTTCCAAGGGTCGTAGCGTAATGAAAATTGGCAGCTGTATGTAGTTCTGATGACAATACAATAATATGGTACCGTCGAACTGATCTGATGATGGAGCCAGAAGATATGAACTGGAACTTCATGATGGAAAATCGTTTCATAGCTGTTTTGGATTTCTTAGAAAAGTCTTGTAATGAACTTTGACCACAATTAGGTTTCAAGGTCTGATGACGAAGCCATTTTTGTTTTTACGTGCATTTATAAAGGAGTGTTTTTCTAGTGTTTTTTAAACTATTAATTTATTATTTACTCAAAACGGAACAAAACACCGATTTTACCGAAAAAACATCTGACAACGCTGGTAAAAAACCTGACAATATGACACCGTAAGTACCTACCTCGAATACAGGCATAATGTGTCTTCTTTTTTTTTCTTTTCAGCCAGATCACAGCGGCTACGACATCATAGACTACCTAGACACCTGGAAGGCCATGGAGGAAGCTAAGAAGCTAGGCCTAGCCAAGTCTATAGGCATATCAAACTTTAACGTTAGCATGATAGAACGTCTGCTGGCGAACTGCGAGGTTAAACCTTCGGTGCTTCAGGTTGAGGTAAGAAAAACTAATAAAACACTATGAGCTGTAACTTGTCCATAAAAAAGACAGTTTCTACAAAAAAAAAACATAAAATAAAATCTTTTTTTTTTGTTTACACAATAAGAATTATTTATAAAAAGATTTTGTGTCCAAAAGGATGGTTGTACAAAAAGATATGGTGTCCAAAAATATGCTTTGCCCAAAAACATAAGTTTACACGGTTCAAAAAATATAGGTACTTGATCCAGAAAACATCTAAGTTTTATAGTGTTCTAGTATACTGCCTATCTAAAAAGACTAATTTACGTTAACATCACTTCGAAATTCGTACGGTGTCTCGTCGTGAATCCGTGATGATTTACTTTAAAAACAAATGAGTTTCCTTTCGAATTGTGTGCGCTCACTTGATGGAGGTACCAAGTGAGTTTTATAATAAATGTAGCTTAACGAGTAGTGTTAAGCTACATTTATTATAAAACTCACTTGGTTGTTAATCATTTCCTTACAGAAAGGACACTAAAGGCAACTTTCTTGGTAATAACGAATAACCCTTAATATTGAAATGAAAAGAATTACTTGGCATATTCCAATTTCAATGTCCTATACTATTAAACGAGCATTTGAAAGCTAAACGAGAACAATATAGGGGTTTACGGGGGTGAAAAATTGATCTAGCTAGGTTTCTTATCTGGGAAAATTTGTTTTTCTGTATTTTCACCCGAGCAGAACTCGGTCGCCCAAAGTTTAGAACAAGATGGCTACCTTAGAATAATGACATGGCAGAATGGAATTAGTAAGTACTTACTATCATGGCAGCATGAAAGTACTACATTAGTGTGTACTATACATGGCATTAGTATGAATTATCCTATAATATTTAAATGAGCATTCTCTATTTTCACCCGAGCAGAGCTCGATCGACTAGGTAAAATCTAATCAAATACACAACGCTACAAGGTTCTTTTGCCAATCGGAACTATCGGTGCCATCTTGTTTTGTAAGGACTATTTCTGCTTGCAGCGATCGGCGGCTATAGAACCGGGGAGGCAACAGATATGGTCATCGTGTTCACGGGATTTTGTTTCCAAACTGCTTAGATATTATGTAGTTCTTCGATAGTACCTAACCCAAATTTTCCAACCATTTTCCATCCCCAGGTAAACTTAAACCTAGCCCAGAACAAGCTGGTCGACTACTGCAAGAGCAAGGGCATAGTAATGATGGCCTACACGCCCTTCGGTTCTCTATTCAGCCAGGAGTCTGCGCCGCCAGCACCCAGAGCCGATGACCCCACACTTATGGAGTTAGCCAAGAAGTACGGGAAGAGTGTGCCGCAAATTGTGCTGAGATATTTGGTGAGCTTCGTTTTTATTATGTAGAAGGAGCAAAAGACGAAATTATTAAATTAGTATAACGCGCTCTATGGACCACAGGGCTATTCTTTAAAAATCGCATTGTGAAAACTTAGGTGTACTTAGCTTCGGCGTCCTCACCTTCCGCCTGACGCAGGTCCTCACCGGACACGGCTGTTTCGGGAGGTACCTGTTTCGTATAAGGCGGGAGGAAACGCCCGGGTGTCATCACTGCGTGGATCGCCCGGAGGACACGGTGGAGCATACGGTGGAGGTATGCCCGGCTTGGGCAGAGCACCGCCGTGTCCTCGTGAAGGCGATTGGTGGCGGGGATCTCTCGCGTCCGGCCCTGGTCCAGGCCATGGTACGGAGCGAGAGGGCATGGGAGGCCGTCACCTCCTTCTGCGAAGCAGTAATGCTCGCGAAGGAGGAGGCGGAGCGCGTGAGGGAGAGGCAAATTTCGCGCCCTCACGCCCCTAGCCGCCGCAGGAGGAGACGCCCCGGGCGTCGGGAATCGATCGCGGATTCCCGGCCACCGTAGGCGCGGGCTTGCGGACGGTGAGCAATGGGTAGCTCGCCGTCCGGTAAGGACCAAGCCCGGGTCGACGGCGCGTTGTGTTCCACGCGCCTCAAAGAGTGTCAGCGAATGAAGGGGTCCGATGAGACCATTGCCTGCCGGGGTTGCGGGAAAGTCATTTGATGATTTCCCAACCAAAAAAAAAAAAAAAAAAAAGGTGTACTTAGCTTGAAATGAACTGTTAATCCCAAGCATCAGTTCCGTCCCTAGTGGGATGACACTGACAGTTCACTTCACTTTTGTTTTCGCGGTTAGATTTCTACAGAATAGCACTACAGATGGGAAAGCAGCCGGTCGGTATTTTGCAAAAAAACTCATCGTAAAATATAAGCTGTCAATATTGTCAATAGCTCACTTCAAGCTCACATCACATAAGTTTACACGGTGAGATTTGACAGAATAGCACTACAGTTGTATGCAATGTCACTTGAGCACGAGGTTACGGTTCCGAACCTTGCCAAGTACCTGCCATGTGAGGTTTTTTCTCCCAGCCTTGGACACCGAAAGAAAATTTACGATAGAAAACATCATGACGGACTTATGACATACCTATAACGCAGTGAGCAAACGGTGACATAAAATCTTTGTATCTTCTCTATATGAGAACAGGCCTTTACCTTTTGGCCCTGCAGTAAGTTGGACAATAATTGCGGACTTGTTATTGATGTGTAACATCTTTCTTCTCGTTTTCCTAACACAAAATCAAAATCTACATTATATAAATAAGTGGTTAAAATGATGAACCTATTTGAAAATAGGGATTAATATTAACAGACTGACCCAAACAACTATAGATTTTTGTATTTGAGATAGATAAACAATTCTGCTAGGTAGGATACATTATTATATATTCACGCAGGCGAGAGTGGTTTTTGCGACGATTTTAGAAAGCCCGTAATTACCTCTTTGTAGATATATACTCAAGTACCACTGTGCGAAATCAGGATGTGTCGCTAGCCAAAAATATCGTGTCATTGCAGAAATATCCAAACGCCTAGGTAAAAGTTCATAGCAATATGTCATTTGTTTGCAGTTTTTTATACCTATTGACGTAGGAGTTGCACGAATATATTTTCAGGATTGTAAAGATATGAAAAGGACTTGAAACTTTTTTCATATGAAATACTAATATTCAGCTATTCAGCATTACATATTGCAAGGTTCCATGTTTATACATTGCTGGGGCAGTCGTCTATACTTCCATTTAGCCATCTCCTTTAAGACTAGCACAAACAGTTAATGAGTCATGTACTTACGAGGCCTGTCATTCGATGTGTGTGTACCTAATATGTTACATAAATAAAACGGCGAAATGTGGGTGTACCTACACTACCTACTACAGGTACACCTCTGCCCAACCCTTGGAAGAGACGAGACCCTTGGGGAAACAAGGCGTGATGTTATGATAAGTGTAGTTTATTATTCTGCTGTTTCAGGTGCAAAGGGGAGTCGTCCCTATCCCCAAGTCCGAAAAGAAGAACCGAGTGGAAGAGAACATCGACGTGTTTGACTTCGAACTGACCAAGGAAGAAATGGAGACTTTGAGTAAGTATTGAAGACAGAATTGTAGAAGTCAATCTGCAGACTTCGAATTTGGAAAGTCTGCAGATTCATTTCATTAGTTGATTCTCTATCGAAAATATTGTTCTGCAAAAAATTAGACTTCATGCTAATTTAGCAGTCACTCTGCTGACTTGCTTAGCGTTTAAAGTCAAACTGCAGGCTGCTGAGTAAATAATTGTAGAAAGAGGAACCAACAAAACCTAAATAGATCTACCGACTTTGAATATTGAAAGTCTGCAGATTTACTTACCTATTTCTCGAACTGAATATAACTTCAATCCTAATATCTAGTGCAAATTGTGGTTCGTAAGCTATACTGCTGAGTTTACTCGTACGAAAAGGTATAACAAAACATTAGTTTTTCATTTCAAATTATTTATTTATAGGCAAATTCAACAAGGACTACAGGGTAGTGTTCCCCAGTTTCTGGCAAGATCATCCTTACTACCCTTATGAAAAGGTAGATGTACCGGCTGCCGATTTGTTCAAGAAAAAGGAGTAAAACAGTGACAGACAAAAAAAATAGAAGATTTTTTTGAACTATGCTTAGTTTTTTTGCCTTGGGGTACTTAAATAGTGTCAGTATTTCCTATGCAAAGCGAAGTTAGACTAATTTATTTAAACTTACAATAAGCTTTTATAATAAACAAACCGTGGGCCCGATGGCATTTCCCATCGGCAAAAATGACAAACTTCCACACAGGGGAGTTTATGGCGCCACTTCTTCTTCCCAGCTAAAGTACTAGGAAGTGGTGAAGGGTGGGCGTTTTGGGGGACTGTCGTAATTTTGACGTTCGAAAGGTGCTGATTCTCAGCCTAGTTTGAATAAATGGCTTTTGAATTTTGAATTTCCATTTGGTTGGTGGTAGGGTTTGTTCAAGTCCGCCATCTTATCTAACTCTGTCGCCATAACAACAATGTTAACAGCATTCTTGTGTTTCGGCAGTTAAAAGTAAGGTAGCCAGTTCCTCTGTGGTTGAGAATTCTAGGTGAAGCTCGCTTCCACCTTCGGCCTGATCATCACTTACCATCAGGTGCGTTGCAGGTCAAGAATTTCCGTAGTAGTGGTTTAAAAAAAAACTTTCTGCCCCTACTTAAGATTGAAAATGCATCCCATATAAGGGTTATGGGATACATTTTCAAAACTCCTTGTTTAGTACTTACTTTCGCTATATGAAGCACTCTAGTGCAAAACTTTGTGCTTCTAGACCCAGCGGTTATCAGGCTCCTGCAGACAGGCGCGATACGACAGCGCGACCCAACCCAGTAGAACAATTTCTATGAAAACTTCAAAGAAAAATTGTTCTACCTGAATCGCGTCATGGCTATGCGTTTTCCGTCAGGCTATGTCAGTGAAAAAATTTAAGAATTTTATTACATACCGTAATCACGCCTGTATTCTTCGAAGGGTTAGGCAGAGATGTAGGTACCTATAGTGCACCCACATTTCGCCAGTTGTGTTTAAGTCCCATGTAATAGGGAGCGAGCCTATTGTCATCAATCGAGAACAAATCCAGACTCCGGGTAGTAGCCCGGAGTCTGGATTTGTCTGAGAAATTCCTGATGGAAAAACCCAATTTTATTAAGTAGATAATAATAAATCATTTATTACAGATCATATAATCCATCCATCCATCCATATGAGCTTTTAGTAGTGTCGGTTTGAATGTGAACTCTCATCGGTAGCACACCTCCACGGCGAAACCATAGCAGCGAAACAGGAGTAGTTCAATTCAACTGGCTCGCTTCATGTTCCGCTACTCAAATCGGATGCGAGTAGCGGAACATGAAGCGAGTCAGTTCAATTGAACTACTGCAGTTTCTCTGCTATGGTTTCGCGGCGAAGGTGTGCTACCCGCCTTAAGTGGTCATGACTCGATCATGTCAAAATTACTAAATAATTAGCACTGAAATACTTGACAGAATATTATTATAATTTTCGTTTTCCCCAATGGAAAAAGGGACTGGGTTTAATTTATATTTTTGACAGAATGAATCAAAACAAAATCTTTTAGAATAATAACATTTTTTTATTTGTTTTTTTTTTATGGAACATATTTTATACACATTAATTTAACCATTATACTGTACAATTAAGGATAAAAGAAATACTAATTATACAATAAAATACTTAAACTTATCGCAATGGTATAAAAATCTGTATTTTATCATGTTTTAATTGACAGAATTACTATAGTATAAAAGATCTACACGTTATAAAAAATTATGACTCAGTCTCCGAAAGTCTGATCAACACAAAAGTTGAATACGCTGCGTAACTCATGTTAACTGATTTGACAGCTGTCAAACTCGTATGAATTATGCGCTTTTATAATTTTCTAACGTGACAATGTTATCGTGAACGTCCACGTCCACGTCACGGCATCACGATAACACGGGGAAGTAAAATCTATGGAAATTTATTGAAGACACTTTTAAATTTCCGTCCACGAACGTTTTTAACGTGCACGTATTTCCATAAATTTTATTAATATCGTCACGGTAGAAATTTTGATGGCTGTCCGAAATAACTAAAGCCAATCAAATCAAAAGACATGAGATTTAACCGCGTATTAAAATAGACAGTCAAAAACTGGGAGAAATAGCCATTTAATCAGCGAAAAACTCTGCACTCTGCAAAATGACTTACACATTATTTTATATCACTAATAATACTCATTGCAGAGTTGCAAAGTTGTTTAGTTGTTTAGAGCATAATGAGACACGATGATTGAACCAGCCAGCATATTTTTATTTGTGTAATTACTGATGTAGTAAATGAAGCCATGACCTTTTCGACACCTTTCAGCTAAAAAAATAAAAGTTGAAAAAAATACTGTTTCCTGGGAAACTTGTACTGTATTGTATTGGAGCATGAAGTATAAATATTAAAATTATGTAGTTAAGCAAACGGGTAAAAATCTCATAGCAAAAATTAAATGCTGATAGGTATCAAAATCACGCCAAAAACCAACGCTCTAAAAGTCTGCATTACACTCTAAAAGTCATCAGAAGTCTGCAGATTCAAATTATTCCTCGTATCTTATGAATTCACTCTTCAATTCGTCTTCTTGCGCCAGCAGGCACTTCGAGTTGGCTTCGAAATCGCACTGCTGGGTCTGGTCGTTGAAGAATAGTCCATCGGAACAGAATGCCACTTGGGGTACTCCCGCGACGCACCTCCAGAACCTTTGGCAGTCACCCCTGACAAAATAAAAGGGTTTTTATTAGTCTCTCATATAAAATGTGACCGCTTGGCCAGGAGCTACACGCTCAAGCGACACGCGTCTTGTAACAGCCTGCGGAAAAACAAATGACAAATGACTTGCGGAGCGACAGAGAGAAACAGATAACGCGCGCGCGCGTCTCTCGAGGCCTTGAACTGTGTCTGCCTCGGAGACGTAGAGCCCACCCAAGGCCCGAGACCAATGGTTTGATCCGGGGCCACTTTAGACCAGCGTTACTTTCTAACCTTCAGATGATTATGTATGACTCCTTACAAATAGATTGCCGAATTGCAGTAAAAAGAAAAGAACGTTTGAAATCTAGACACAATGTCATCTGAAAACAAGTGGTATTTTTGACAGATTGAGACTGAAAATATAATGCCAACACTGATAGCTATATGGGGAATTGCCCCTCAGAAATCCCTCGTGACCCATGCTATTAACAATTTTAGTTTTTGGGTGGTTAAAAGGTTATGGTACACCTGGTGGTAAATATGAAAACATTACAGGAACATTATACAGGCTGATTCTGCCATCCCTTGCCTTGCCTTGATGATGATGGGATAGCTCTGGGATGCCTTGCCATCTCAGACACCATGTGGAAATGTTTCCGCAATTTCACCAACACCCTACCCCATTAAGTAACACAATTTCAATCAAAATTTGAATCTTTTTGAAGGATATTGATAATCCATTGCTTCGTATGTTCGAAAAATTTACAAAGAACGTAAATAACGCAATGAATGTTGTTGAACTATCAAAATGAATGCTATTGCTTCTGTAAGTGTGTTATGAAATTATCCCGCAGCCACATATTCATGAACTTATTCCACAGCTACAAAAAGGGTGCAAATAGGCAGGGCTTCTCTTTGAAACCAATTGCAAAGAACATGCTACTTACTTGTACGGCACCTGTCTCGCTGCATTATCAGCTCTTGCGCAGTTGAGGATGCTGTTGTACTTGCCGTGCTCAGGAGATATCGGTCGCACGCTCGCTACGGTGTCTGCAAAGAAAAGACAGTCTTATTACTCACCGCTGAAAGTTGAAAAATTCATGGTGGCTATTATAGTGTTATGGACTGTCTTTTGAAAAACTATGCTCGTCTTTCAAAGTCTTTGTACTGCAGTATGTACTTAGATTCTAGCAACAGATGTCAGACCTCCAGAAAAAATAATTCCTAACAATACGAGCTATGGATCTTGGATAAAACCGCTTTCTGTAACAAACTACTTAGATATTACCTGCGCACTGTGGGAATCTACTTGCAAGTATGTATACTAAAGTCTAAGTTCGTTTTTTTTAAATCCAGTAGACTAATTTGACAGGTGCAAATGTCAAACTCCAAATTGAAAAAAACCAACAACAATCATTTGAAATGTCAAATTAGTCTACAGGATTAAAGAACGAAACTGTATGTCTAAATCTAAACCATGAATTATATCTGTGTGCCAAGCTCCATCCAAATCTTTTCATTATCAGAGGTGGAGGTCAGAAGGCATTCGTCCATGTTACATACTGGTGTTGAACTGCATCCGGTTAGACTGTAAGCCGACCCCAAAGCAGTTGGGAAAAGGCCAGGCAGATGATAATGTGTGATAGAGCATTGTTTAGGGTTCCGTAGTAAACCAGGAACCCTTATTTATGTAGTTTCGCCATGTCCGTCTGTCTGTCCGTCTGTCCGAGGCTTAGCTCAGACTTTTTGTACTAGAAAGCTGTAATTTGGCATGGATCACGATGACAAAGTGATAAAAAAATTTTAGGGTTCCTCCGCTACACGTAAAGTGGGGATGATTTTTTCTCATCTATCCCATGGTGGGTGTTGTTGGAAAGAAAAACATTGTGAGTTTGTGAAAACCATTTTAGGACTCCGGGTTCAGTTAGCAAAAAACCCCCCTCCCTGCCAGCTAAATTGTGTGTTCTGGATATATGAAAAAAAAATGTTTTCCAACTACAAAGTTAAGTTTGTCTTGAGATATTTTCATCCCAACTGCGGAACCCTTCATTGTGCGGGGTCCGACACGCACTTGGCCGGTTGTAATCAAACATTTTTACAAACTTATAATTTTCATTTTATGAGTATAGTTGGAAGTTGTCCTTACCAACGGGGTGCTGTTCCAGCTCATCAGAGAAGAATCCGATAAGGCTATCAGCCTCGTCTCCAGACCCTTCATCTTCATCTTTAGGCGTCCTAAGTTGGCAGGTAGTGGCCCACGCCCAGTTGCAGACCTGGTGGTTAAAAAGGGGAAAATTTTGTTGATCCTCAAAAAACTTAAAGACCTTTTAATGATGTACGCTTTTTAATAAAGATGCGTTTGTGTTGTGAGTTTTGCAAATGAGTCATCGATCTATTTTGTAAAAACCTCATCGTGAAAACTGAGGGTCAGTTAACAACGAGACATGACGCGACGCGACGATGCTTGAACAGTCCAGTGGTTTCGCGCTGCGCAGCGCGACGTCGCGAGGCGCATCGTGAAATCGCTGACAGCCCCACGCTTCGCTGCTTCGTGAGGCGTCGCGCTACGTCCCGAGGCATCTCGAGACGCAGCGCGACGCCACGAAGCATTTTTAATTATCTCAATTAAATGTGTATCTTTTCGAGTAGTAAATAAAGTTATATTTTGTATCACTATCTTAAAAAGTGCGCGCAGTTTCGCTTCGCGTCACGTCTCGGTGTGAACTGACCCTAAGATGAATTGATAAGCTTTACGTGAGCTGTCATTTCACCGAGTTTCACTTAATGCTTGTCATTCTACCTAAAACGAGCTGATAAGAGGTTATGGAAGAGGATATTTTAATAACCTGAAGTTGAAAATCGAAGATCAGTCCTCCCGGGCAAGAGAACTCTACCTCCTCGCCGTGAGCACACATGTAGAACTTCGTGCAGTCCGTGAAGTGAGGCAGAAGTAAGAAGATCTGAAAAAATAACGTGATTACAATATATAATTAGCATGGAGGCTGAGGATACCGTTGCGCACGTGCTCTTTAAATGCGCGGGCGTCACCCAGATCAGAACAGAACCCCTCGGGTCACCCAGATCATCCATAGATGTTCTAAACAAACCAGGAGACCTAATTATCTTCTGGAGAGAGGTGGGCTGGTTGGAACAACCACCAAACGGCCGCTATGGTGCACGCACAATGGTCCACCTGACGGACAGAGTGCGGAAACCAAATCCCATAACATAAAACATACATTTTAGCATTCAAAGTCCAAACATTTATTTCAAGATGCCATTAATTAAAATTAAGGCACTTTTAACGTTTATTTACAAGAAAATAGAAGTGATTTTAGCTGTCCCTTCCAAAAGGTAGTTTCTTATCGTATACTATTTCCAATTACCCACTGCTGGGACGCGGGCCCCCTCGCGCCACCACGCGTCCCCAAGGCGGGTTGGTAGATGTCACATGTCTTCGAATTTTTGATTATAGGACATGCCAGTTTCTTCACGATGCTTTCCCTCACCATATTGAGAGCAGTGATGTGAAATTATTTACACAAAGTGCTTGCATGGGTTCGAACCCACGTCCTACTACTTGTAAATCTCGGTAGTTACCACAGGGCAGCCACTGCTCTACCCCCAGCCAACAAACTATATAAACTAAGGGCCGACGCCCACTGGCGGAACGGCTTCACTTTAATGTTGACAGCGCTCTGAGGACATAACTTATGAGTTACTCGTATGATATTTATACGACATTTAAAGAGAAAACAACAAAACATACAACAACAACAACAAAAAACCACAACAAAACAACACAACAACATTTGGCGACAATAAAACTTTTTTTTTTTTTTAATTCATTTTATTACTGCTGTGGCGGGTTTGAGTAATAATAAAGATTAACGCAAACTCAAGTCTGCTATTACAATAGTGTCAGAATGGTCTATCATTGATTTCATAATAATTGTTGATTTTGACAAGTTTGGTAGATAATCTACTAATTTATTAGCGTCATTATGAGTTTCCAATTTTTTTTTTCAACAAAATGAAAAATGAATGACTGACTTATGCGGTAATCTGCTAAAATTTTGACAGTTCCTTTGATCAGTGACCTACCATTAGAACGTCATTGTGCTTTTAATTCGTTACGAGTATCGTGTTTGTGGAATACAATGATCAACCAATGATCGACCATTATGAATTTAGCAGATTACGAACTTTAAGCAAAATGACAATGGGATCGTGTTGGAATGACGAATTTATAAAAATAGCAGACTTGGGCCCCAGATCAGAGGTGTAATTGCGTAACACATTTAAGTACAGTACAAAGGCTTTCATTTTGACAGTTCAGCAACATTCATTGCGTTAATTTACGTTGTTGAGCAAACAAACTTTATGAAATACGAAGCAATGGATTAGCAATAGATATCCTTCAAAATCATTCAGATTGTGATTGAAGGTGCTGAAGCTCAAGAAACCAAGAAGTAGGTACTAGTAATACTCACATGTCCTTGAGGGTCACAGCTCAGGTCGTTCGGGTCCACATTGGGGTCGAAGGCTTTAAAGTTCCCATCTTCTGTGGCGTTCTTCTTTGGTATCTCTGCAGCAAGAGCCACATTCAGAAGCACCACTGTGGTCAGGAGTTTTGCTGTGGGAGGGAGATAATGATTTAGTTATGGTCCTTTCTCGTCGTTAATTTTAGCACTAAAGCTAACGTTGCCTAGGATAGGTACTGGTTCCGTATTATAGCGGCCATCGTGAAAATCTATCATTTTCACCAGTATTCGACATTAAGTTGTCCAAAAACTCTGTATTTGGACAGCCATTAAAGTGTGACAGTTCACCGCTTTCTTTGGAAACCAAAGCTTAATGACTGGTATCCATCCAGGCGGGGAGAAAAGATTTCTCGCACTCAATCTGGAAATTGATCTGCGTTAAAACTAAACGGAGGGATGCGAAAATAATGCTATCCTATAGGGTGCTCGAGACATCTCTCGATCGTCTCTGGTTTGTAAAATGCAAAGTCTAAAGTTTGAATCTCTCATCGATTCCTAAGCTCCAATTCCCTTTTGATTTTGTTAAGCATGTGGCGACATCTACCATGCCGCATGCGAACTACGCTTCACGTAAGATCCTGCATCGCGCTAGCAGGATTTACCGCGCTACTTGCGTATAAACAATGTCTGGTCGGGGGTATCTCCCTCTTCTATGAGAAACTTTCCACCCTTTTCCTCATACCTCTACATTTCTAGACGTACTTGAACGTTACCGGCACCTATTTCTTATCAAATTCATAGAAATATACCTACATACCTACGGCTTTTGTAATGAACCTTTTAGTTTGTAGATCTATTTAGATAGCGCTAGTCATTTAGATTTTGCCGAGAATGATTGAAGTTCATAATAGTTTTAGCGGCCATAAAATAAAGGTACAAACAGATCTTTATTTACAGATTTTTATCGATAAACGACGTGATAGGGTTGCTATGGTTGATACGGATCACTCGCTGGACCGTATCCGTCTTGGGAAAAGATAAATATATAATTGCTCCTCTAAAAACTTGTTGACCTTCTATTGTACGCTTTTTTTAAAATAAATGAGCCTCTTTTTAACTAAGGGCATAACCAGCCTATAATGTTACCACACACAGGTGGGTCACAGCATGTCGATTCCCGTAACCACTTCACCGTGAAAACACGTGAAGTGAGCGTGGAGTGAGCTGTCAGTGTCATCTCACCCTGTTGGAATGACAACTCACTTCACCTAAGTTTTCACGGTGAGATGGTTACAGAATAGCACTGCAGGCCTCTTAGTGAGAGGGCGTGGGCCGTAATCCACCACGCGGGCCTAGTGCGGGTTGGTAGATGTCACATGTCTTCGAATTTCTGGTTCTAGGACATGCCGGTTTCCTCACGATGTTTTCCTTCACCGTTTTAAGAGCATTAATGATGAAATAATTTACACAAAGTAGAGTGCTTGCTTGCGTTGAAAGCAACAGCCCCCCGACCATATGGGTTAGATTAGGTTAGAACTGTCAGTGACCAACCACGCGCGAGCCGTGATGGTCGTTGTAACTATGTAGGCATTCTGCGGCACCCCGACCAAATGGGTTAGATTAGGTTATTACTGAGACCAACCGCGTTGTGTGCAGTTATTAAGAATCTCGCACACTATTTTAGGACAATAATATTGGCATAATTTGAGGCATACAAAACGAGGCACATTTATTATATTATATTAGAGTGTACTTACATCAATATTTTTTGGACATCTAAATAGCTACTTCGAAACTAAGAGACATTCACTAGCTCGTAGGCAGACAGTCATCAGCTTAGAAAATAAACTTCTCATCTACAAATGCATCCTTAAACCTATTTGGACATATGGTATAGAGCTCTGGGGATCGGCAAGCCACTCAAATGTTGAGATAATACAGCGCTTCCAAAACAAAGCACTAAAACTCTTAAGTGGTGCACCTTGGTTCACAAAAACCATTGAAGTACAAATCCCAACTATCAAGGAGGTTGTAAAAAGGTCCTACAATAATTATAAGGAAAGACTCCAACGACACAAAAATGAACTCGCTGTGAAACTTCTGCCCCCCTAGCCAAGTTGCAAACGATAAACGTGAACGCTTAGTAATCTCCAATAGATTTTCAACTTTATACCTAAGAGCATAAAGTTGAAAATCTATTAAAGACTACTGAGCGTTAGCGACCGGAACGAACGAAAACACTATGTAATCTTCAATAGATTTTCAACTTTATATCCAATAACATAAAGTTGAAAATCTATTAAAGACTACTGAGAGTTTACGTTTATCGTTTGTGACTTGGCTAGGGGGGCTGAAGTCCTCAGACTCTACCTACAGACTTATAAGAGAACGAATAGCGTCAATCTAATCAACACTAAAATATGTAATAACGAGATTACGTATCGCAGGATGTGAACAATCTCAAACTGCCAGTGAAGACAGAAACAATCTGATTAAAGCTACAGGCTTGATTGCAGATAAAACGGCAGAAAAAAAAAAAACAACTAAACAGCTACTGAGAATATACCGAGGGAAAAACCCGCTAGGCCACTAACACTTTGCACTTAATAAAAATACGTCCATAGATTTCTATCTTTTAATGTAACTCTAATAATTGATAGATGTACCGATTATCAAAACATCGATAGTTATCAATAAGTTGGTTTACTCGTATCACGATTTAGGGACTAAGATTTCGTAAACAGATTGTAGATCGCGTAAAAACAGAAAAAATACGCGTGATTTCTTTATCTACGTGTAGCAATGACGTAGTAAATAAGGATAAATTAATTTAAAATACGTTTCTTAGAGAATTCATAACAATAAACAATGCTGCTGATTCTCTTGTCACAAATTCCTCTAAACTAGAAAATTTAGTTACATAAATCAAATAAAATTTAGTTATTAAATCATCGAAATTTGGTTTATTCCTGTCAAACGACGATTTCCCATTCTAAAATAGACTAAAGTGACACAACTTAACTTTATTTTAGTGCTGTCAAACAGCACTAAGATGGCACTGAGTTATTAATTTAGGTGAAAATGGCAATTTTGCTATTCTGAATTTGACGCTTTTCACCTAAATTTTTGATTGTCTAAATTTTTTTTTAAATTAATTTAAATTTGTCAATTTTTTATCGCGATTAAAAATGGTGTGAGTACAATTAGTTGTCAAGAAAATTTACACCGACACCTCGACTTCTGGTGCAAAAATAATACCTACTGCATCTTTTTTTCTTTTCTATTGCTTACCTATATCTCGAAAATGGTGTCCTATCGCAAAAATAATGAACATTTCGACCCCTTTATAAAATCCTCAAATCCCTCAAACATGTAGGTGATAATTCTTCATATTTCCAATGCAAAAAGTGAAAAATTCCATATAAAACACATCGAGGCTGCGCCCCTGCGCGCCTCCGCGCTCCGGCTCTAACAAAATTCACGAGGTCGGGCAAATAAGTACAGACACCAAACCACCGTTTACACCACATCAACCTATTACGATCTGGCATATTTCTTCAATAGATTTTGAACTTTATCACAAAAGCATAAGGTTCAAAGTTGATTGAGAAAATTGACAGTACCTAGAGTCGCGATTGTCAAATTCGATTTTATTTGTGTCAAAAATTACTTTTAAATTTAGAGATTCATTTTTGCAGAATAGCTTTAAGATTCTCATAGCCAAAAGTAAGGTATTTTAGTGATAATTTAGTTCGGTGTTCAAAAGAATCGGCCCCAATATGTGCCGCATCGCAAGCACGACTGCTCAACGTGTCGGGCAAAGTGACAGAGAGTAAGTGTATTAAGAGTTTATCCTCATGTAATTTCTCTGTAGCAGCCCGGAGCCTACATTTAAGTTCAGTTAGTGGCAATACCTAAGTTTACTCCTATTAGGTACCACGGACCTAAATAGACACATCGGCGAATTATGGGTGTAGGAGTATCTGACACCCAGTCTGTATACCAAGGGGTAGCTGGTAAAGGCTAGGTACTTAGAAGATGATGGTGATGGGTGTAGTAGTGTAACCTACTACTAGATATAAGTAGGTACATCTTTGCCAACCCCTTCAACGAAAACCAGCGTGAATGTTACACAAATTGAAGGAGGTAAGATTTTGAAAAAAAATCCTGCTTACACGTACAAAATCTACAAAATTATGCTAAGTATTCAAGCCACAGCTTAGATACGTTTTTATCAGGTTTAAGTACACTGAACGAGACACAAAAGAAGTTTTTTGTGTCGCTCAAAGTGTTAACTAATAAAAAAAGGCCCGCTACACCATTAGGCAACGCTTAATTTACGTATTTTTCTCTGCCCACACAATGGCGTACCTACGTATAAATAATCATAAGTATTTTACAATCATTATAAACCAGTTTATAATCCTAATAATCTATAACTATTTGATTTATCAAAAATAGATCGTAAACTTTACAGTTACAATGAAACAATACAAAAAATAATTACTTTGATTTCTTTTTATTTCTTAAATAAAAAATAATAAAACAATATTGGGCTCATTGAATCTTAACGAAACCATAGGTAACAAAAAAGTCTTTTCTGCTCGACTCATTCATTATTTCAGCCAAAAGACAGTTCAGAAAGTTCAGAGCTGGACATAAACTCAAACTCAAACTCAACTCAAACTCAAATCATTTATTCCAAATAAACCAATTACAGGTACTTTTGAATTGTCAAGGGGTCGGTCAGTCAGAAAGATGAAGCTAGTTGCCCATTCCAAAGCGTAGTAGGTTCCTATGGAGAAGAACGGGCAAGAAACTCCATGGACACTCTTTTAAATTAGAATATTGTTACAAAACATTGGTTACATCATTCATGTTGAAATTATATATGTGAGAACAATGTAGTAAATCGTGCACGTTAAAAGCGACCATAATAAAAATATAAAAACAAAAATAATTAAAATAAACCATGGCAGCTAAGAGATGACCAGTCCCCACTGACGGCGCCCGTTCACGAACATGACGCATGGATCAGCATCATTTAGCTCAACCATTTTGAAGGGAACTTAATGATCCAACACACACGCCACCACCAGCGAGACATTTGAGTGAGCATGACATACTCTCAGCCGCCAGGGTACATTCAAGTCAATGAAAGACGTACTCAGTAAATGTTAAAGTAGGTAAACAGTGCTCACATATGTGCAATGCAATTATATAATTCTAAGAGATTGAATTTATACAATGTAAATATAGTTTTTCAATCTTCAGCAGCTCCAACAATATTTTCCAATGCTAATCAATTAGTTTATGCGCCCTTGTGGAGCTGGACCAGCGTTGAGCCAAGCATTTTTGTCAGCGATGTAATCCCCCAACTTATAATATGCTTGGCAGCATAGTGTGCGTTTTATGCAAGATTTAAATTTCGTTTCATTCAATTGGAGTATGTGGGGAGGTATTTTATTGTAACAACATAGGACTCGGGACTCCCATAAGTCCGTACACATTGGCCGAGCCCGTTAGCCGAACGTGCTCGGCTCGCCTAACGTGTACCTAATGGGGGTAAAGCCCATCACCATCAACACATGTCATGAGGACTGTCCACATATCAGATTTCTGCAATCTCACCATTCAAAACTACCCAGGAACATTCACTGCTGATAAAGGGCCTTCCGGTAGCACAACTCCGCCACGAAACCATAGCAGCGAAGCCGCAGTAGTTGAATTCAACTGGCTCGCGTGATCGCGTCATGTTCCGCTACTCGGAAGCCAGTTGAATTGAACTACTGCAGTTTCGCTGCTATGGTTTCGCGGTGGAGGTGTGTAAACCCACCTAAAGCAGACGTCACAAAAACGTGGAGCGGTGGCTACAAAAGCGTGGAGGTTTGTGGTGTCACACCGGTTTGTGACGTGTCACTGTGTATCTTATCGCACCCAAGTACACACGGCTACACACCAAGGTTTAATTTATGTTCCAGTACCTATATGCTGACCTCGTATTGTACTGAAATCCTATTCAATGCGAGATCAGCATAAACTAGAAATTTATAGCTTGATGTCAGCCATGTGTGTACCTATCCGTTAATCACATAATTTCCACAATAATCTTTACGATAAGAATATTGCGTTGATTGTAGACATGGAAAACACAATTTTATTTTGAAAGCATCCCTAATGAGCGTTTAATTATTGAAAAATTGGACTGCGAACAAGAACATTTCATCATTTGGATTTATTATTTAATTGACTTTTCCGATTTCCAGACATTTTCTGTTATGAAATTAGAATTAACTACTCTTTTTTAAATGAGTTTTAATTTATCTAAAGACTGAATTAAGGCAACCACTTAAAGTAACAAAACGCAAACGTGACGTTTCCGGTTACTAGAGATGTCCTTTAAGTTCTGTTCACACTGAATCGATAAAACTCATTATTTCACGATTTAAAAAAAAAACTAACTTTTTTTTAAATTTAAAACTGATAATTTAAATAAACAGAACGTCTTTGAAAATACTGTTATTTATCTTCAGCAAAGTATTTTTATATCAGTGTAAATCAATTTGTTTTCCTTATCAAAGTACGTACCTATTAAAAAGCGTTGCTAGCGTTGCGTATATTCGCCATGATACTAGCTTATCCCCAAATATTTTCCGCAGTTTTATTAAAAATTACGAAATGTGTGAACTGTGCGTTCTTTCTGGCCAAAATTATCGATTAATTTTGGCCAGAAAGAACGCAATAAATTCAATTCACGGTTTGTACTACATCACTACTTACTTCAAATATTTTGAATTTGTTACATAGCGAGTGTTTATGTGAAATTCCGATGTTATTGTGATAAAACATAATAAAAATGTCTTCTTCCGACTCCGAAGACGATTGTTACGGTAATATAGCTCAGAAACTTAAGAAAATCAAAAGCTCATTCGTAAAAGAAAAAGTTGAAAGCGTTGTTTTAAATGACATTACCGAACTCCCAAAAACTAGTGAAACGTTAACAAAAAACGTTGAAAACACTACAGAAATAATCGCAGAAGACTTAAATACAACTGTAAATAGTACAGACAATGATGAATTCTCGCTGGACGCGATAATAGCTAACAATAGTAAGGCGAAACCTAGTAGAGCCCGCGGTCGAGGACGTGGTAGCAAACGGAAGGCTTCAAGTGATACTTTTGAGCCCGCTGAGCGGGAAACAAGGTCCACCAGGCGAAGAACTTCAAATTCTAATAGAGGTAGGACTAGTCCTGTAGTTCCAGAGACTAGTACAGCACCTGCAGAACAAAACATTGCACCAGTAGCAGAAGTACCTGAGCCTACTACAGCTGCATTGAGAGGGAGAGGTAGTGCTGCCAGAGGCAGAGGTGGTTCAGCAAGAGGCAGAGGGTCTCGAGCCAGGGCCAGAGGTCACCGCCGCACTAGGAGAGAACTATGGGCTATGTTTGATGAAATGTTTGGTAACACATTCCTTAATTCCAATCCATTAATTAACTCCAATCCATCAAATTCTTCTGCAAATTATCCTACGTACAGTGTTGGCAACACAGATGAGTACCCAGACCAGTCGGATAACCAACAGTTGTTCTCAACGAAACCTGCTACCAATGACATAGAGGTAATTGAAGATGAGGACCCACTAGAAGATGACAACGAAGAAATGTCCGTCAAAGTGTACTGGCAGAGTTTAGAAATATTCAAATTCAAAATACGAAAGTATCAGAAACTCACACAGATATTTGAATACTTCACAGAGAAGGAAGGAGTGAACAACGACAAGTTATTGTTTACGTATAATGATAGGATTCTGAAAATTGATGATACTCCGGACTCTATAAATTATAGTATAGCGAAATTTATTGACGGAGGTATCGTAAACCAGACTGTAACACATTTAGCACAGGAGAGTAGTAATGATGAGAATCGTGGCCTTAAAATAAAGTTCCAATGTCAGAATAAGAAGAAACCGTTTGAAACTACATTGAAACCGGAAGATAAACTTGGATTGGCAATGATGAAATGTGCCGAGCACTTAGAAACACCGTTAGAAAGACTGAAGTTTTATTTTGATGGAGATTTGATCACAAGTATGTATTTTTGTTTATCTAATCTTAACTAATATTAAAAATAGGTAAAATTGTTTGTTTGTAAGAGGATATCTCTATAGAAAGCTACACTATTGCTGAGACAAAGTCGTTGGCAGAACATAATTTTTAATATTATAATTTTTTTAATGTTTTTGACACCGGATGTACTATGTAGTCAGCAACTACAAGTTGCCGGTGGAACCACTGTCCTTTCTTTTATGGCAATGGGATGCAGAATTTATTTATTTATACAGGTGTTTTTTTTTTTTATATCATACGCTTATAGTATGAGACCATGTCAAAGAATCAACTAGCATTTCATTTTTTAATATTTTTATAACTTACCACTAGACTCGATGTGTGTATCTAAGTTTCATTGACAAGTACGAGTAAGTCATTTTCATATTTTCTCTATATGAACAAAACTCAAACTGAAACTCAAACCATTTATTTCAATTAAACCCTTTACAGGCACTTTTGAATTGTCAAAGAGTCAGTTAGTCAGAAAGTTGAAGCTAGTTGCCCATTCCAAAACGTAGATCTCTATGGAAAAGAACGGGCAAAAAACTCCAAGGACACTCTTTTAAATATAGAAATTACAAAATCCTGGGTACATTACTCTTGTTGATTCTATATGTGAGAACAATGTAAAAAAAATATATAAAAATCAAAAACTAGTCTGAATGAAATGTTTTTTCTATTTTTTATATTTCACCTAAGGGTTTTTTACAACATGACTGTGCCATATTATTTTAAATAAAAAACGAAAAAAAAAACATGCCAGTTGATTCTTTGATATGGTCTCATTCATACCCTAGAGTTCTGGGAATAATCTGTCAAAGCCTTACATGGTTAGTTTTAAAACTTAAGTTATTTATTAAATATATATAATTTTACAAAATATTGTTGCAGCAACATTATATACATTTTTATTGTGTTGCTTTAATCTTATATGAGAAGGGGCCTTTGCCAGGGACAATATTGATGTTTTTTTTATTATTTTTTTATGTTGTCCCGGTCCTTTGGAATACGTAAGAGGGGCCAAAGCCAACTTGTATAGGCCCTTTAAGCCGGCGTCAGACACAGTCACATAATTGAACACTTGAAAGGCACATAAATATGTGATCAAACTTTGAACAAAACCCAAATACCTGTGCCTCACGAGTTTAGACAATTTTAAATGGAATGCCATATTATTGTGTTACTTGCAACATTCCATAAGTACAAGTACTTTAAACAGTATAGGTACAGTGTGTGAAACATTTTTAGCAACGAAAAAACCTGGTGGGATGCCAACAATATGTTGCAACTTTTGTTTACCATGAAATTAATATTTGTAATTTCATTCCTTGCGAAGCATGTGTGGTCTAACTATAAATTATAGGCTGAAGAATGATGTGATAAGACAACGGTGTGAGTTAAACAAGATGTAGTGACAAAAATTGAAAAGGGTATACTGAGATGGTTTGGTCATGTTGAGAGGATGAATGAAAGGCGACTAACAAAATGTATTTACAAAGTGTGATTAAAAGGCGTGCCCTCCCGGCGTGACTGGAAACGCCGGGAGGGCACGCCCTAGGAGGATATATAATGACCTTATTGGTGATGTTCTTCAAAAAGGACAGGTGCGTGTACAGCAACCGGCGTGCGTGTATGAACGTAAACGAGGTGAAAGGAGTATGTAAGGATCGTAGCTGGTGGCATTCTGTAGTTTCTGCCTACCCCCATGAGAAGAAGGTGTGAGTTTATGTATGTGTGTATAATATTTATAAATATTAGTAGCAACCCGCACGGGCTTCGCTCAGGTAGTAGAACATAAATATAATGTCTACATTTTTTTTTTCGTTCGTGGATTCATATTGGCCTGTTGCGTCGAGCCTGTGGGTTAGGTTAAAATGTAACTTATGCTCATCCATCACCAATTTACACAAAACCTTAATAATGATACACCAAAACCTTCCTCATGAATCACTCCGTCCATTGGAGAAAAGCGTATGAAAACCCGTTGAGTAGTTTTCGAGTTTATCGCTTTCAGACAGACACGGCAGGGGACACACACTTAGTTTTATATTACGTGATTAACAACACATTCTGTGAGTCACTTTTCTATCTGTATTCAAGCATAGTCATTATGAAAATATCCCATAGTGGGATATATTGTGTGAGGAATGATAAACTCAAACTCAAAGCATTTATTTCAATTAAACCATTTACAGGCACTTTTGATTATAAAAGAGTCGGTCAGTCAGAAAGTTAAAGCTAGTTGCCCATTCCAAAACGTAGATCGCAATGGACAAGAACGGGCAAGAAACTCCAAGGACACTCTTTTAAATATAGATATTACAAAATCTTGGGCACATTATTCTTTGTGAGAAAAATGTGAAAACACTATAAAAAACGATTCAAAATAAGCCCTGGCAGATAAGAGATGACCAGTCTCAACTGACGGCGTCCGTTCACGAACATGACGCGTGGATCAGCACCATCCAGCTCAACTATTTTGCAGGAAACCGAATGATCCACACACTCGCCACCATCAGCGAGACATTTAAGTGAGTTTGACACACTCTCAACTGCCAATACAATAAATGATATGAAAGAGAAGGGAGTCTGATAGCGCAACGGTTGATAGGGGAGAATGGAACAAGAAAACGGGTTGCGCCAACCCCACGTTACATGGTACAAGGATGATTCATTGATTATCTTCTTGCCCTCTGCTGTAAATATCTAGAAATTCAGACACTTTCATGAGAGATTTTAATCTATCTGATTTTGATTGATAATTGCTTGCACTGAGGAATGTTTTAAAACAATACTCTATCAGCTATGTATGATAATTTACTAAAGATAAGTGGGTTGTAGTAGTAAAAACGTGACGGTTTATCGATCCTATATTATTATTATTTGGTTAGACACTAGCAGCTAGCAGCTAACTATAGTACTTACTGTTGCAAGTGCAACGCTGCATTTCGTCAGGTTTGCGACGGACCATACGATGCGTACAGACGCCAGCACATCAAGCTACTACAAGCTGTCAATTTTCTTTAATAGATTTTCAACTTTATCACTAAAGTATAAGGTTCAAAGTTGATTGGGATGTTTTGACAGTTTCGGGTAGGTTGATGTGCTGGCGTCTCTACACCACCACATGGCGGATTTTGCGTGTGGTGACTGGTGATATGTAATAACTATGTTCTAGAATGACCGATTGCTGGGTCGGCTTGACCACTCACTGAGTTGGTTTGCCCACTACCTGAGTTGGTTTAACCACTCGCTGTGTCAGTTTTTAACCGTTTTCGATCGTTTTGACAACTCCCTGAGTTGGGTTGACTACTCACTGAGTCGGTTGTACTATTCACTGAGTTGGTTTGACCACTCGCTGAGTTGGATTGACCACTCGCTGATTTGAATTGACTATTTGCTGAATTAGTTTGCTTTCTTGTAGATCGCACATAAACGCTTCTAAGAATTTCCTAATTGAAAAAGGTAATAAGACTGCCCGACCCAGGGACCAAACTCAGCACCTAACGCAAGGATTAATTACTAGCTTTCGCCCGCGTGCGGGTCGGATATTATCCCATAGAAACGTAATATCGAAATAAAAAATCCTATATTATCCTATGTCCTAACCCAGGTCATGGTCTACCCACCCATGTGCCAAATTTCATCGAAATCCGTTCAGCTGTTTCAGCGTAAAAGCGTAACAAACAAAAAACTGACTTGCATTTATAATAGTACTAGCTGTTGCCCGCGACTTTGTCTGCAATCCAGGATGAAAGGTACCCTACGTTCTCGTCCAGCAGTGCTATTCTGTAACCATCTCACCGTGAACACTTAGGTGAAGTGAGCTCGGAGTGAGCTGTCAGTCCCTAGCAGCAGGTGGAATGACAGCTCACTTCATCTAAGTTTTCACGGTGAGATGGTTATAGAATAGCACTGCTGGTCATGGTCTACCCATGTGTCGAATTTCATCCAAATTCGTTCAGCCGTTTTAGCGTGAAAGCGTAACAAACAAATAAACACACAAACCCACTTTAGCATTTATATTATTAGGTAAGATTATAGTTAGCATAAGTTTGAATTATATGAATGGATATAGTATTAATTTTCTTTGCAGGTAAGAACACACCACAGGACCTCGAGTTGGAGGGCGGAGAGTGCATAGATGTAAAGATCATCAGCTGATAATAAAAGCATTTCCTATTTCCATACTTTGTTTGATTATGATCGAGTTTTCGATCGATTTTAATTGTTTCCTAAATACTTGTTTTGTTTGATCTTATCTGAGTCAATCATGATATGCGCTTGAGCGAGGTAAGGGTCAAGTTCTTAGCAGACTTTCAAAAAGGAGGAGGTTCTATGTTCGTAGCGTAAGGTCGCTTTTTTTTTAACGACTTTTGCGTCACAATTGTGGACCGATTTTGGTAATTCTTTTTTTTGTTTGAAAGGGTATGCCCTCGAAGTGGTCCTATATACATTTTATTAATTTAACTTGTACAGTTTTTGAGTTAACTTCAATAATACGTATTTTTTCCACTTAGTCTATGTGGATGATATGATGATAAGTTCCTGTCACTGTTATTTACATAGCAGATAGTGGTTCGAATTTGTGTGGAGTAGGTACCACAACTAAAAAGTGAAAAAAGAAACTTAAAAAAAACACTTAAGTTCATAGTAAAAAAATATTTTAATTTCGGAAGTCGCTGGCTTCGGTTTTGAATTTTCGTTTTTTGTCACCGACTTCCGAAAATAAAGTAATTGTACCTAGTAGTTTTTTATAGCATTTTTTTTGTCAGAAGAATCGAACATTGATAACCACGCGTACTCACTTTGTGTTAGCAATTTCAGATTTTCAGACTTGGTATAGTACGAGGTACCTACCTATCTTATGAAAATGTAATCAGAAAACGTACCTGTACTTAGATGCCACTTACAAATCGAATGCTATGTTTTAATTATTTGAAAACCCTAAATTCTAATATATGTTTCTCATTTGACAAGAGGTTAATTTTAATAACCTCAACTTTCGTCGATGATTTTTCGATTAAGTACAATTATTTAATCATGTAATTCAAACTGTAATTGTTGCAAAAAGTTGTGAGATACGAGTATAAAGGTGAAACCTTCCAGATATATACAGATGAAATGATGTGTTAGCAATTCCCTTTCGTGAGTTTTCCTGAACAGTACCCTAATTACGTAATGCAAAATCAATCCGAATCTGAATCGTTTTGAAACAGATTGCTAATCCATTGCTCCGAAACTTAGAAAAAAAAACAGCAGAGCAACGTAAATAACGCTATGAATGTTGTTGAACTGTCAAAATGAAACAGATTTGTCTTTATCTTTTACGAAAATATGTTGCGTAATTAGAATGCTGGATTTGTTTACATTTTCGTCAAAATCTTTTAGAACAATCTGTAGCTACCTACCAAGTCTAGGTTTTCCCACAACATTTTTTTTCTGTCACTGATAAAGTTTCGAGTAGGTATTCAGAATGTTGATGGATATAAAGACCAAATAAACGATGGATAGCTAAAAAGATGTTGAATACGAGATGGAAAAAATAATTGCTTCGTCGACCACAAATAAGTTACTAAAGAGGGCCCTTCCCGGCCCGTCTATCGACAACGCGAGCATGTTCGAAAAGCTTGTTGTTACATCGAGCGCAAGTGAGAACTACTAACAAGCAAGTGAGAACGCGATAACATTGTACGAAAAATAGTGTGTAAAATATTGTTTCAGGAAATAGGTACGTGTTTTTGAGTAAGCCTTACAAGCTTTTGAAATAAATTTTTGTCATTTAGAATCTCCATTACATTTGCAAGGTTTCTATGCAGATGTTTTCTTTACTTTTACTATTTATGAGTACATTAGGACCGGCCAAAGTTCAGGTGAAATTTGTGCAAAAAAGCAGATTTTTGGAGGCTTATACTGAATTTGTTTCTCAAACTATATTTTGCTTTCATAGAATCCTAGGTATAGTGCACAAGATACATATTAGTTACAAAAAATCAAATAAAGATGTGTTGCAACGCCATAATCACGTACGAGCGTTTGTATGAAAATTATGACGGGTTCTTTTTTTGTTCATAAATCAGTATTGTTCAAGATGGTATTCGTGGTCTGTGATGCGGAGGAATGAGAAAATGCGTGAGGAAAGTTTTGAGTGTGAATGTGGATGGCTATAAGAGTAGGGGAAGACCAAAGAAACGATGGATGGACTGTGTGGAAGATGATATGGCTAGAAAGGAGGTGACTACCGAGATGACGACTGATAGAGAAGTGTGGAGGAAGAGGACATGTTGCGGCGACCAGTAATGTATTGGAATAAAGGCAGGATAAAGATGATCAGTATTGTTCAAAATGATTAGAGATTCCTAAAAATTAGAAATAAACTATTAAGGTCAATAAACCTTGACAATAGTCATAAAGTTTCAACAGACGGATCAGCATAGATATGATATGATTAGCCAAATAGTCTGCAGACACTGATCTAGTTTCATTTTATTGCTGTTATTTGTTATTATTTATATTTATTGTTTTTATTGAATGTGAATGGCGTCATCGTGAAATTAGGTCGGCCGTCATGTTTTCTTGCAACATTGAAAGAAATATTTTAGTAAGTAGAATGCTTTTTGGGCTTTCGGGAAGCACGTTAAGCCGTTGGTCTCGGCTGTCATTTGTAAACTGGTCTAGCTAAGGGGTCTCGTGTTACCGAGATACTGGGTTGTGGAGGCCAGATAGGCAGTCGCTCCATGTAAAATACTGGTATTCAGCTGCACCTGGTTAGACTGGAGGCTGACCCCTGCAGTTTTTTTTTTTTTTTTTAAACCTTTCTCCACACTAGAATTTCTCCTGTATCGTGGGTGCGTTTACAAACATTTATACTGACATACACAAACAGCTAGACCCGAAACAACTACTTGTAGGTCATACAAATATTTGTTCCGTGCGGGAATCGAACCCGCGACATGCAGCGCAGCAGTCAATCGCTTAACCACTGCGCTAACCGTGTAGTTGGGAGAAGGCTAGGCAGATGACAGTGATGAGGATGTTTTTAGGGCTTTAAAACTTGCAAACACCGCTACCGGGTGTAGCTGTAACTTTTCTACAGCCGAACTTCAACTCAAGAAGCGTCTAGTATAAATTCGGTCGCTTTGGTTTTGTCCAAAACTAATACCTATTTGTTAGGCCTTCTTGCGTTCATTATTTTTCGTGTGGTTAGTGACTAACCTGGTGTGATTCTTAAAGCCGCCCATGGGCCTCTGACTTGGCTTCACATGCCGTCGAGAAATATCTCTCAGGCATGCTGGTTTGTTTCGGATAAGGCGGGAGGAAACGCCCGGGTGTCATCACTGCGTGGATCGCCCGGAGGACACGGTGGAGGTATGCCCGACTTGGGCAGAGCACCGCCGTGTCCTCGTGGAGGCGATCGGTGGCGGGGATCTCTCGCATCCGGCCCTGGTCCAGGCCATGGTACGGAGCGAGAGGGCATGGGAGGCCGTCACCTCCTTCTGCAAAGCAGTAATGCTCGCGAAGGAGGAGGCGGAGCGCGTGAGGGAGAGGCAAATTTCGCGCCCTCACGCCCCTAGCCGCAGCAGGAGGAGACGCCCTGGGCGTCGGGAATCTATTGCCGATTCCCGGCCACCGTAGGTGAGCAATGGGTAGCTCGCCGTCCGGTAAGGACCAAGCCCGGGTCGACGGCGCGTTGTGTTCCACGCGCGCCTCAAAGAGATGTCAGCGAGGGAAGGTGTCCGATGAGACCATTGCCTGCCGGGGTTACGGGAAAGTCCGAAAGGGATACCGTGCCCCCCTGGCATTGCACAGGCAACAGAAGGAACACGGGTGGGTTTTAGTCAGTAAGAGTCTGACACGCCCTCCCGCTCCACCCAGAGCGGGAGACGTTATTTGATGAATTCCCACCCAAAAAAAAAAAAAAAATGGCATGCCGGTTTCCTCACGATGTTTTCCTTCACCGTTTTTGAAGCAAGTGATAGTTAAACAATACGCACATGAATCCGAAAAGTCTGAGGTGAGGCGTGCCTTGGGTTCGAACTCGAGACCTAGGTATGACTTAGCAGTCCGACGGTCATACCGCTGTGGCTATCTTACGTTCTTATTTATATGTGGGCGTCTAAGCAAAAAGGGTCCAGTAGTGGGGTGTTGAGTTAAGACTAGATGTAAGTAGATTTGGTAGGATCTAGAATAGTCAATTGATGGTAAGGATTGCCACATACTTTTTTTGTCAGACATTTCAAGTTGAAATTCTGAAAAAGCTTGATATAGTCATTTACCTACCTACTATATGAAATTGTAGATAATTGAGCATTTATAAATAATCAATTAAAATCGCGAAATGCAATTTTTTCACCCACCTTTACAAAACTTATTTATTTATTTTATTATTTAAGTACACACAGAAAAATAGATAGAGGTAAGACATAATCATAATTATGAGTAGGTACAAAGGTACTGCTTATTTCTTAAGAAATTTCTTCTAGCAGACCTGCGACGAAATGTAGACAATAATATTAGTGTGTGAGAACAAGAAGAGAAAAAATTTATAAATATGCGAAGTCTTAAACTAAAATATTGAAATAAACTTACACCGTATAACGTAATAAATTAACATATACTTAAATAAATACATAGAGCTTAAATATATAAACATACTTACTATAGGTATAAAAATACTCACAGTTGAGAGGAAAGGTAATGCTCTTTTACTCGATATTTGAATTGTGAAACAGTTTTTAAATCACGAATGCTAGGCGGAAGTGAGTTCCACAACCATATATACTGCACCAAACTTCTTATATTTACATAATTATCTCGGAAAATAAATTCAGAGAACTGGACCCTTTTTGCTTGGACGCCCACATAAACGTTCTTTAATATTATAGGTATTAAAGTGGGCTAACCTATTGCCATTTAATAATAGATACCTACTGGCCACAAATTCAGACGCAAATCCTAATAAAACCGAGCGATCGAGCAATGGCACGAGCCGATGGATCGAATCTAAAAAAAAACCCTTTCGGCCAGCAGACTTGCGACCACTAGACTAAAGTCTTGAGTATTTTTTTTAAATAACAACCCTAAATAAAAAACCGGCCAAATGCGAGTTGGACTCGCACGCGAAGGTAGGTACTATATCAAAGAATAATAAAAAATAAATATAGTTATTAAATCTTAATAGGTAGGTACAGTACCTACGGAACTTATTGTATTAAGATCGAACAAAAACGCCGAAAAAACTGGTTTCTTGTATGGCGACCCCCTTTAATTATTAACTTTATTTATTTTTTCTTGTTTGTTGATAGAGCGGCAGTAGAGATAGCTACACAATCTGTGAAAATTTCTACTGTCTACCTATTACGGTTCATGAGATACAGCCCGTTGACAGACAGACGGACGGACAGCGGAGGCTTAGTATCTAATAGGTTTCCGTTTGGCACACTCCTGGTACGGAACCCTAAATTTTTTTTGGCATATCAACCTACCCGAAACTCAAATTTTCCCAATCAACTTTGAACCTTATGCTCTAGTGATAAAGTTGAAATTTGACAGATTGTAGTCGGTTGACGTGCTGGCGTCTGTACAGGATACGGCTTATCGCATCATCGTGACTACTTATAGGTTTTTCTAAATCTACACACGTAAAACAAAATATCAAATTGTCCACTGAAAACTACCAATGGCGCTTGATTTTCATATCAAAAGAGGATTTTTCTTTACTAATCGCCCTAATCCCTAAGTATTAGACCCGATTAGTTAGCGTCACAGCTCACGTTTGAGTCGATTTACAACATCTTACTTAAGTAGGTACACCTACTTATTTAAAATTAATAGGTAGGTACTATCGAAGAACTTCATATTTAAGCAGTTTGAAAACAAAATCCCGTGAACACGATGACCACATCCGTTACCGCCCCGGTTCTATAGCGGCCGAGCGCTGCAAGCAGAAATAGTACTTACGGTGTATAGATATGAACTTCTTCGATGGTACCTATTTTTAGATAACTAAGTAAATATTGATTAACAGATGAGGTATACTATATTATTATCTCCTTTATTGTATAATTGTTCTGTACGTGTTTGTCACCTAAGTTCTCATAACGGGTGGACCGCTTTGGATGAAATTTTGTGTGGGTCCCTGGATGGTTTGAAATACGATTGGACCCGGTAGGTGGCGCTGTTCGGGCAGGACAACGTCTGCCAGGTCCGCTAGTTCTTATGTAAGTGTAGATTTGAGGTAGGTAGGTACTATCAAAGAACTTCATATCTAAGCAGTATGAACACGATGACCACATCTGTTACCGCCCCGGTTCTATAGCGGCCGAGCGCTGCAAGCAGACATAGTCCTTATGGTGTATAGATATGAACTTCTTCGATGGTACTTTCAAAAAATAGGTAAGCAGTTTGAAAACAAAATCCAGTGAACACGATGACCACATCTGTTACCGCCCCGGTTCTATAGCGGCCGAGCGCTGCAAGCAGGAATAGTCCTTACGGTGTATAGATATGAACTTCTTTGATGGTCCCAACCTTTATTATAATATAAGGGTATGTAATTGTTCATAATAGTCCCATATTATAAGTTGTTCATAACGATGAGTACATTTGTACACCTACAAAGTTAATTTAATTACCTACACTTTGTAGGTTTTGCCGTTAGTTACCTCAATATTATTATTATTAAAGTAATTTTTTTGTCCGTACTATGGGGTTGGCATATCTTGGATAAAAACCCCTTTTCATAAAAAAAAAGGGTTGTGCCACTATTCCAAGCAACCCACAGTAATAAAATATTAAAGTTAAAAAAAATTGTTTCCGAAACAAATCTGATTAAAAAAGAACAACCAAGAAAAATAATTAAGTACTCGTAAGTAGGTACCTACCTATATTGGTAGTTTATACAGTTCTGAAGTACGAACACATCTTATTATCTTTCATTAAATAAACCCTAAAATATTTTTTATTCAATAAAATATCGGTCTAAACATAAATAAATAAACTCACCGAGCATTTTAAAATTCGTTGATATTGCACAAAAAATATATTTAAAAAAAGAATCACTCGTATTTTCACGATGTTACACTGAATGTGACTCGGGACAGGGTCCTAAACAGTCTAATGCTGTGTATTACTGTCTAATTATCGAATAGTAATCAACTACTTTTATAGAAACAAGTTAACAACTAATCAACCAAGATATTGCTATCAATAATCTAAAAATCTAAAAAAAATAAGTCTTATGTTGTCTGTGTTAAGGGCTTATACTTTTTAACTGAGCTGTCAATAAGTTTGCACAGATAATAATCAAAGAAGGAAGAATATTTCCGGAAAAAGATTATTAAATACAATCAATTGATACCGCTAGGTATATTGTTTTGATAAAATGTCATCGGCATTGTTTCTGTCCTAAAGATCGAGAAATTGTGTTTATTTACCTATTGCAAAAAAAAAAAGGTTTTTCACACAATCAATTATTTAAGAGCGTACCAACCATTTGCCTTTGTCTCTGTCTTTTTCTTTAAGTGTAAAGAGTAAAATAACCACACTTTTGTAGTTTTACAATGCTTTTCGTTGTTTTTTTCATCATATTGCTCTTAAATAAAAAAAACTATCGCGCATAAAAGCTCCAGTCATCTATGTTTTTTTGTAAATTAATCATGCTATAAAATTACTTATTTATAAGTATAAAAAAGTAGTAAAATAGAGAAAAAAAAACTCGATAAGAGGTAACTTTGCCTATTTATTCTATCGAGGCAACTTTATCAAATCGTATTTCCATAATGTCTAGTAAGTATAAGTATATCCCCAATAATACCAATTTATTTCCCTACATTTTAATTTAATTGCATAATACTTCAAACAAGCTTATTAAAAACATGTTTGTTTGTTTGTTTTGGCTCGGTGCCCTCTTAAGCAATTGATTTAAGGCTAATGCAAGTAATGCCATAGATCAAATTAACGATAAAAATAATACTTAATAAATGCCATGAATTTTTTTTTTTTACTTCCAGTCTGTCCTTGCCACCTTCAGCTTCGGTCCATCTACGTCGGTTCAGCTGAATCAGCTGGGGGTCCAACACTCCAATCCAGTGCCTCAAGTCTGCTATTGCAATACAATAGTGTCAGAATGGTCTATCATTGATATCATAATTTTTGATTTTGACAAGTTTGGTAATCTACTAATATATTGGCGTCATTATGACTTTCCAATGGTCAGCCACTGATACTCCATTGAAATAAATGGCATCTATTGGTAATAATGACAAATGAATGACTGACTTAGGCGGTAATCTACTAAAATTTTGACAGTTTACCTACCATTAGAACGTCAATTGTGCAGTCATTGCTTTTAATTCGTTACGAGTATCGTGTTTGTGGAATACAATGATCAACCAATGATCGACCATTATGAATTTAGCAGATTACGAACTTTTAGCAAAATGACAATGGGATCGTGTTGGAATGACGAATTTATAAAAATAGCAGAATTGGGTACCAGGACTGGTCTGCTCCACCAGCCATCGGTCCTTCGACAAACATGGCTAGTCTACTGCCACTGCAGAAGTCGGAGGACAGGGTGTTGTGCAGCCTGGGGGGTGCCCATATCCAGCAGTAGACTCCTATATGCGAATTGATTGATTGAATGTGTCTTTTCCATTTAGTCGAAGTCAATCAAATGTATCTACCTACCTACCTAAGTATGGTGTTAGGTATACAAAGACCGATGCACACGAAGACCAGCCAAGACATACCTTGTGATATATTAGAATTAAATGAAAGAAAATTTAAAAATCATATAAAAAGTACACTTTGTAAACAAGCTTAATACAAATTAGAGGATTATATCCAAGATAAAAATGCTTGGAAACATACCTACTGGTCCTGCTCCATAGGACAATTCAGAATCTAGACAAAATCAAACTGGTTGTATATTTTTTTTTTTTTTTTTTAACATTTATTTTATTTTTTGTGATTACTTGAACTCACACACTGACTTATTATTATTAGTATTACTTATTAAAATGTTAGAAATATAGTATAATTTTACAATGTTTGTAAGTATGTGAGCACCATGCATCTGATCTATCACATAATTAATTTATGTCATTCCTTCATTTTTCATTCTTTTTACCTATCGTGGTATAGTAAACTTATCCTAGGTGCATTGTCTTCACATATAATTAGTGTATACAAGATATAATGATTTTTTTAAAAGAGTAACGGTGGAGTTTCTTGCCCATTCTTCTCCATACGAAAACTACCTTTTGGAATGGGCGACTAGAATCAGTTTTTATTATTTTTTGTAAAGTTTGACGTTCAAAAGTGCCTTTTTGTGCCTAATTGAAATAAATTATTTAACTTTGAATTTGACTTTGACTTATTGACAAGATCGTCTTCAAGTTACCTACAATTCACAGTACCTATCATTAGCTACTAGAGTCCACCGAACACAGACTCCACCGACATGTGAACGTCGACGCAATTCAGCTGTTAGACAACACATACATAGTGCGAAGACTAAAGGCTCGTGCAGACCAGCGCAACGCGACGGCGCGACGCGACTCGAACAATACAATTTCTAAGAAAACTTCACGGTATAACAATAGCCGGTGTCGCGTCGCGCTAGTCTGAACGAAGCTTTAAACGAACAAAACCCTTTGAGTTAGTTTATCTAGTGTTAAAAGTGAACAAAGTATTAGCTCAACTTTCGGTGTTGAGCGAGCTGTTATAAGCACACACTGAACCATAAAATGCTTAATCATCATGGCTTTCAGCCATCTCAGTACAATAGTCGTAGTCAGCAATAATCATTGTTACTCTATTTGAAACCTTTACGGTGATCGGTTGCATAAGGGTCACTTTTTCTTAATTGTATTAATTGATTAAATAAATAATAATTATCTTTTTAAATAATTTCTTTTTTTGTAAAGCCTCTTTGAAGGGAACCATAACAGAGAACGCGCTGCACGCTGGGATGAGATTGCGTTGGACTGTTGGATTTTCAACTCTCGACGCTAAGCAGACCTACCATATTTTTTCTTTTGAAATATAGTATTTAGGGCTCTAATTTAGTAGGATACTATATTATATAGTAGGGTTGGCAACCCTAATTGCCTAAACCTTTCGGATTATATTGTCTAAATGATGGTGAAAACCGTGTCATCCGTCTTACGACCGTTCGTAATCCGTTGCACAGTTTAGAAGAATAACGCGATCAGACGGACACAAAAAGTGACTTTAGATTATAATTATGTAGATAAAGAATAGATAGAATAAGAGATGAATAAACAAATATGTGTGACGTGCCTAATCACAAAGTATTAGATTTGTTATCAAATTATCATAATTCTCGCAGTTACAGATTATAAAATTTATCGGGCATTAGCTAGGATTTAATTTTAGGAACGGAAAATAGCAATAAATAAAGAAATTACCTTATTATTGCTACGGTATAAATATTTTACGTCTATCGACTTGTTAATTGTTGATAATAACGTTAAGATCATCATCATTTCAACCGAAAGACGTACACTGCTGGACATATGCCTCTCCAAGCATCGTCACTTCCACCTCTGTGCTTCTCGCATCCAGCGGTTTTCTGCGATCTTCATCGATCCACCTCCACCTTGTGGAAGGCCTTTCAACGCTACGTCTTCCGGTACGCGGTCGCCACTCCAGAACCATTCGGCCCCACCACGGCTGCTACTTAAGTTTGGCAAATCTTCGGGCTTTATCGATTACCTTGGATCTCTTACGGATCTGTTCATTTCTGATTCGATCACGTAGAGAAACTCCAAACATAGCTCTCTTCATTGCCCTTTGGGTGACTTTCAGCCTTCTAATGAGGCCCTTTGTGAGCAACCACGTTTCAGTGCCATAGGTCATCACTGGAAACACGCAATCGTCAAAAAAAAATCGTGTTGAAACACTGTAGTATTTAAATGTAAAATTAAAATATTAAAAAATAATAGAATTGATGAGCAAAAGTCGCGCAGTGGAAGCGTGCTGGGCCCATAACCTGATGAGCAAACGTCGCGCAGTGTCTTCAATTCAGCGTCAGCATTCCTTAGCAGACAGACAGGCCGCCACAATGTATATGAGACAAGGCATGTAATGGTGGAAATAAAAGTGAATCCAAACTCGTATGTGTCTGTCTTTATTTGGTCAACAAATATCAGCACATATTCGTCACAATAAAAATGGATTGACATGGATATAGTATTAGAGTTAATCGTATCATAATATCACAAATAAAGTTTTCCAGGTAGCGGAATAGTCAAAGTCAAAGTCAAATAACTAGTCTGGGGTCCCCATTGTAATTTCTCGTCTAGCGTGATTCCAAGGAAAACTGTTTGATTAATAAATTCCAGTTTTTCTCCATTCAACATGATGTCACATTCGCTACTTCTAACATTTGGTAATTTAAATCTAATGCATTTGGTTTTTTTATTATTTAGTACCAAATTATTTACCGTAAACCAATCTTGGACCTGAACACTAGAGCTATTCACGGCGTCAAGATTTGGTGACCGTCGGTTTATTTTAAAGATCAATGATGTGTCATCTGCAAATAACACCATCTTTGGCTGATTTAGAAATATTTGGGGTAAATCATTATAAACTAAAAAGAGGAATGGACCCAATATCGAACCTTGAGGTACGCCCATTACCATTTCAGACCCTAATGAGTTTGTGCCGTTGACTTGAACTTTAACCTTTCTATCTTTCATAAACATGGGGAGCAGCAAAAGTCAAAACGGTAAAGGGAAGTTGTCACAGACGGTATAGACTAATGAAATGCAAACCTTCCACAGACTATCAAGCCTTTTTAACAAGAATACTCTTTAATAGAGTAGGGGAAGACCAAAGAAACGATGGATGTGTGATAAGTAGATGATCCTATGGCTAGGTAGTCACCTATTCATAGGATCATCTACTTATCACACATCCATCGTTTCTTTCGTCATCTCGGTAGTCACCGAGATGACGACTTAAAGTGTGGAAGAAAACGACATGTTGCGCCGACCAGTAATATATTGGGATCAGGGCTGGAGAATTATCAATGAATGAATGACTCTTTATTATGTAGGTACATCATAAACCGTACATAAAATCCGTAACGGGAAGAGACTAAGCAGTCTACGTTTAAAACACCATGATTTGTCTAACCTTTTTTCTACTATGTTGTGGCCGGCTTCCAATATAACCGCAGCCGATCAAGATGCAGTTGAATAGGTAACAATATTTTACATGAAGTTAAAGGCCTCGACTTACGAGTGCAGGTCGTGGATCCGAACCTAGACAGTCGCTTTTTTTTTAGACTGTGCCCCACACTAGGAATTTCTCCTGTATCGTGAGTGCGATAACAAACATTTAAACTCACATACACAAACAGCCAGAGCCGGAACAACTACTTGTAGGTCATACAATAGTTATTTGTTATACAAGAGTGCAAAGTTGCTTTTTAACCGCGTGTTCAATTTTGATGACCGAGCAAGCGAAGGATTCTAAAATTGAATCACGAGCGCAGCGAGTGATTCAAAATTAGAATCCTGAGCGTTAGCGAGGGAATCAAAAGAGCACGAGGTGAAAAATCTTTGCACTCGAGTGCAACACGTAACTTTTCATTCCACCTCAGCGAGGAAATGACTAAATGCAAAAAAAAAAACGTTTACAATCACAAGATAGGTACACTTTTATTTCAGTTTAGGTATTAATTACTACATTATGACAGGTAAGTATTACAGAATAATCTTTAAATTATAACAAAATAATACTAAGGTATAATTAAGAAAATTTTAAAGTAACGTTGCTACAGTTATTTAAATTGAGTGTAATATTTTTGTTTGGTACTGTAATATTGGTGTTAGTCACTTGTGTACTGTTTTTCGGTAAACTATCTGTCATACTTAATAGTTGTACCGATTCATCGGATTCCCTTGGCGTGAATGTTGGAGAGAGAGGGAGATGGTTAGGTGTTTCATAACGGCTTATTTTTGATGTAGAAGGGCCAGTACAAGGATCCGATTGAGGCTCTTTCAGTGTAATGGCTCCTACGATGCCTTCACATATTTTAGACTTATTTTGGATGGAATCCTCTATGTATCCCTCTACAACTGCATTGGACTTCCAGCCTCCGTGGCGCTTAAGGGACAGCAGATCAGCTCCGGAATCAGCCAAAAGTGTGGCTGAAGTTCGTCGGAAACAATGACCCGTGTACAACAGGGGTTCTGGAAGTTCAAGAAATGTTGCTATTTCTCGTGGGATACTGCCAATTTTATTAGTACCCATAGGCTGTCTAACACACTTTCCATTGCGATACTGTAGAAAAAATCGATTGATTGGAGTGTTAGGCGGGCGTAAGGCTTGATATTTCTCAACAATCGTTACGTATTCCTTGCGAATGACGAAGTTGCGGTCTCTTTTTGTCTTTGTATTTGGTAAATTAATTAATAGTAAGTCATCTGAATGTTTCTCAATGTTTTTGACATTAAGTTGTGTTAGTTCATTAGTTCGACATGCTCCGTTTATTCCAATAATAAGAACAACCTGTAACGTAAAGAGTATTGTAGTAGATAAATGAATAAAATTGATATGAACGCATAATTATGCCTATCAACATCTACTAAGTATACTATTTAATTGAGATTAATATACTTAAGTAGATACTGAATGTGCAACTGACTTACTTTTGCCGCCAAATATACGGAATCGGGTGCTTCGTTAAGAAACTTTTCAATATCAGATACTGTGAAAACCTTCGATTTTTTTGGTTGATGACCAGATGAGGCTCTTTTTAAAAATGCCACTAATTTAGGATAGGTATCGATATGTTTGTCTTTTTTCATCTTTATTGTTGCTTTTAGCATCGAATACGTACTCCATAGAGTGCTTGCTTTCTTGTTCTCGGATAATTCTATAAAATATGCCAGCAAAACGTTTTCTGAGAAAGTTTTGGCTCCTTTTGCTAGTCGCCACGTGTTGAACATATCGTACTGTTTTAAATACTTCTCGCGTGATTGTTGAGGGAGAAAGCTCATTTGCGCATTATTAACAGTTTCAGTCAATTCTGTTGGCGTCAAGCAAACTTCCTCGTCGCTAGAATCACTCATTTTAGTTTTTTCACTTGTTTTCAAGTTTCTTGTTTTTAATATACCTAAGGTTTAACAATGACGTGAAAAAATGCCGCGTAAAGAACCGCGTACAAAGCAAATTGAAAAAAGAACACCAAGAAGGTTCCGAGTCTGAGTTTTTAACAAATTAAAAAAAAGTTGTATGATATATTCGGCACCATAGAGGTAGCAGTAAATAGGTTTAATGTTTTTTTTTAATTCACAAACTTAGTGCACACGATGTTCTAAATTCAATTTACTTTATCCTCTAGAGAATAAAAACGGCTTTTCCACTCAGATACTGAAGATTAAAAATACTCTTTCCGAGATGGTGGGATGAAAATATTTTTACACCACTCCCGCACGAAAGAAGTGTCTTTCCTCTACGAAAACAGTGAGGAAAGTTGGTTTTTCCTCACTGCTTGAACAGTGAGGAAAGTTGGTTTTTCCTCACTGTTTGAACAGTGAGGAAAGTAATGCTCCCGTTCAGGAACTAACCTTGCCTGATTTTTTTATGTTAAGTTTTAAAGATATTTAAAAATATAAAGAATTATTTTGATTTGCTTTGTGTCTATTTAATTTATTTACTTATGATGACTGAATACTTTCTTGCTGGGAGTGGTGAAAAGTTTTGTATGCAACTTGTGAGCAAGTTCATTTGCTATTCGTTTTGTTGAGTCTTTCGCTTACTCAGGATTGAAATTTATAATCACTCGCTGCGCTCGTGATTCTATTTTTCAATCCTTCGTTCGCTCAAGACTCAAAATCAAAACTCATAGGAAAAACGAACTTTCCTCACATGTTGGATAAATAACTATTTCCGTGCGGGAATCGAACCCGCGACACGCAGCGCAGCAGACAATCGCTTAACCACTGCGCCAACCGAGCCGTCAAGCGATCTTTACTTTGTGTAAATATTCAACCGACTTCAAAAAGGAGGTTCTCAATTCGGTTGTTTTTTTTTTTCTGTATGTTTGTTACGCGATTACTCCGCCACTTATGAATTGATTTTGATGATTCTTTTTTTGTTTGGTAGGTATACATAGCATACTTCAGAAGTGGTCCCATATAAATTTGGTCAAGATCTGATGAGGGGTTTTTGAGTTAGCATCAATAATACGTATTTTTCCCATCTAGTTTATGTGGACGATATTATAATAGTTCCTGTCTTCTTTTTTATTTCATCACCACTGCTCTCAAAACCGTGAAGGAAAACATCGCGAGGAAACCGGCATGTCCTAGAACCAAACATTCGAAGACATGTCTGTGACATCTACCAACCCATACTGAGCCCGCGTGGTAAGTAGATTAAAGCCCACCCTCTCTTACAAAGATAAGATGTGCCTGTGTCCCAGTGGTGGGAACATTAAAGGCTATTATTATGTTACATGGATCGATTGGCTTTCTGAACTCCACAACCGAGTTACTGGGTAACATTACTGTACCTACCCCTTGGTAATACTAGTCGTAATACTAAGAACTGAAATTATAAGACCTCGCAATTAAAATTGAAACCTGCAAACCTTTTTAAAATGTTTTTCTTGGCAAGTGCGACTGTTAAGCGTGTTAGATTCCTCCCAGGTTATGTAAATTCTCAGTAGCAGCCCGGAGCCTGGATTTGTTCACAGCTTATGGTAATAGCTTTCTCAATATTAGGTACAGTTTCTGCCTGTGGCTTCGTCGCCGTCGGCATGAAATTTCGGCCCCGACCCACCGCGTCTCCCCTCCCACCTAATTCTTGCCTTTATTGGCCGGCTTGAGTGGAGATTAGCAAGAGTAAACGTGCTCGGAGGAAAGAAGAATTCCAGTAAGTGCTGGTGGCTTTGGGATTGTTCTGATAGCCGTGGGACTCCTCTCCTCAGGAAGTGTTGCCTTCTTGTCGCTATGTCAGTATCTACCACTACCTTACATCACTCCACTATCTATCTGCCTACTTATGTGCTAGCGACCGTTTTCGGGGGCCCATTATTGAGTGGACAACGCACCCCCTACCATCCGTGTATTGCATAACATTGATCAGGCCGGGGACATAGTCTTTCCATAATTCTAGATAACCCATCTACTATAGCCACTCAAACCCATAGCCCAATATGTTTTGTTTCCAAGTTCTGCAATAGTCCTGCACCAACCGACGATTGTCCTTGGGTGTCCATAGTACATTATAACAGGAATAATCGTCGGTTGGTGCCTCAATACTTAAAGATATCTAAGGGGCCTCTGCTAGTTAGCTTCGGGCCCTCGGTACGCCTTCCAAAGGTACGAGACCCCAGGGTCCCGGGATACCTATGTCAAACACAAATAGTAAAAATAAAATATGTTTATTTGCGGTAAGACAAAAAATAGGTACCCTATACATCCAAATCTGTTGAGGCATTTAAAAGCTATGGTGGAACAAATATATAACCCTACTTTTTGGGTTCCCCGTAGTTAGGTGACAAAAATCTCACATACTTACATGCATGAACCCTGAAAACATTACACTTCTTTTTAAGCAGTCGTGTATAAAGGACATCGTCAAGTCAGATTAAGATTAATAAGCAGTTCTTTTCTATTATTACCTATTAGGAGGTAGTAAGGTACCTAGATAGGTAAGTAGTGTGCACAAACTGTCCGTACCTAATTAAATACCTATCCTAAAATTATAAATCAGATGGTAAGATTACTCGATGATTATAATTAATGTTTACAGTTTAGTGCATTTAAAAAGACAATTAGTAATGGTGTAGGTACCTATATTATTCATAGTTTCGGTGAATTTTCAATGTTATCGTAGATAATATTATATGAATACTCTACTGACCTTTCCTGTAAACAAGTTATTTTTAAAGAAAAATAGAAATAGGTAGGTATTTCGTGTTGGGATTTTCCCGATTAGTTTCGGAGTCCTTGGCCTTGTTCCTCGTCATTGGACTTTTGTCCTCGAGAGGTCAGCTTGCAAATAAGTGCTCTTTTGAGTCTGAAGTCTAACTGACTGATCACTGATGTAGTGGTCGCAAGCGGTACAGCTGAGTGTAGGGTTTGATTCCTAGGTCGGGCAGTGTGGAATTTCTCAGTAGCAGCCCGGAGTCTGGATTTGTGCCCGGTTGATGGCTCGGCTCGTCTCCTATTACATGGAACTTAAACATAACTGGCGAAATGTGGTAGGTAGGTACTATAGGTACACTACACCACTGGCTGGTTAGCCAGTGAAAACTTCGGGAAAATCTGTCGTGATATGATGTCATGCTACCTACATTTAAAAAACGGCCTATTAAGTCAAGTCTGTGCTGCTGCATGGGGAGTTTGTTGCGCCACTGCTTCTTCCCAGCTAAAGCACTAGGAAATGGTGAAGTTTGGGCGTTTTGAGGGACTGTATTATGTAATTTAGACGTTCGAAAAGTGCTGATTCTCAGCCTAGTTTGAATAAATGACTTTTGAATTTTGAATATTCTGCCCGCCGTTTTCAAAAGTTTGTTTAATAACGATGCATATAATACCTATTCACTTTCAGGAACCGGCCTTTAAACCACTTTTCAATGCCATTCGTGTAACAAGCTAATCCTTGGCTGTGAAAATAATTATAATTATTACATCAACATTACAAAGATATTGTAACACCGATAGAAATCTCCAAATAAATAGTAAAATCATGTTATTTTAATTTATTGCAAATCAGTCACGTTTCAAACGCATTATCATACACCAAATCACTGCGTATTTGAAAATTAATTGTGTAATTCAATTATTTAGTCGCAAAAATTAGATGTTATCAATTTAAAATTAATTGTAGATGCAATCGGAACACATACCTACTTAGGTACATTTTTTATTTTATTATACAATTTAAAGATCTTAAGATAGTCAGGTTGTTTTAATTGCACGGATGTCAGATTGTGGTTGTTTCTCAAAATTGACCATTCATTGTATGCATGAAGAAATTATAGTCGTTTTGAAGTCAAAATTTCATGTAAGTACCTATTCTGCTCATCATAAAAGTTTAAATTGACCACAGAAATCTTTTAAAAAACGGGTTGCACTCCGGGAGTGCCGGCAGAAGTGAAAACTTGAATATTAACGTTGTGCATTTTTGATATTTTGGAATGGTTAGGGAATAATTTTGCACCGGTCTACTCTCCCTCCGTCTTACGAATTTTCGATCAGGCGGGACCTGATCGAAAATCCTGACGCGAGTTGTAATATTTTTTACCCATCACAAAAAAAGTGCACAACGCTGCTAAAGAAGTTTTCACTTCAAATATTGGCTGTTTTATAAGTAGGTAGATTACGAGTATTGACTGAGTTGAGAGAATGAGAAAAATGTTTGCAACAGCCAAGTTGAGGATTATGGCAAGGAAACTAAATTAATTGAGAATTTATCTCTCTCTGTCATTTCTAAGGACTTTATACAAATATAACTACCGAAGTACCTACCATATTACACTTATTTAGTAGAAATATTTTTTCTTGACAGTTTTTCGTAAACTCTTCGATCTAAATCTTGGACTAAGTATACCTCAAAAATTTAAATCATTATCCCCCGAATACTGAAACGTCACTCAAAATTTAAGTAGCACTTATATTTAACAGATACTCAAAAGTGACGTTTGACAATACGAAATCTAAAGTTTAGGAGCTGCTCAAATGTTAAGCAGCCCTTAAATTTTGAGTGACGTTTCAGTATTCGTGGGTAAATCTTCTAAACTTAAACTAAGATCCGACGAAACATGTGACTTAGCGAAAAATTGCGACTAATTAGCGATACAATTTGGGAGATCTCAGCTAGGTGCCCTAGTTTTTGAGATATAAATGTGGCCAAGCTGGGGAGACTCCCCAGGTCGGCCACCTAGAAACGCTTATAACTTTTGAGCCAATAACCGACAGATTCTGATATTTGGCCACTCATTTCGACTAATTAGCGGCAACATTTGGAAGATAACAGATCTTCGCTAGGTGCTCTAGCTTTTGAGATTCGAATTGGGCCAAGCTGTGGAGATGCTCCCCAGATCGGCCACTTATAAAATAAACCCTTTTAACTTTTGAACCAGTGTCCAACAAATTCTGATATTTGGTGACAAATTTCGACTAATTTGCGACAATTTTTTTGTGTTATCAAAATTAAAATCCCTAATGGTCGCCATGCCAGTGTCAGTCGCACAACAACTTTCGCTATAACTCATATAGGAAGGTACTTACGAGTCGTAAAAAAAAAATCTTTTCCTACATGCATCGAAATAGTCTACGGTTGAATAGAAATAGTTTTTTTTTTCCCCGAATCGCACATTATGAGTGTAATAGCGAAAGTTGTTTAATATACAGGTGACTTAGGACCTGCGTAGTCTAGCGGACGGGACGGCAGAGGATCATATCAATTTAATACTTATCCAATCGACATAAGGTATACCTACTCTTTAAGTGATCAAGCTTGGAGCATCGCAGCGCAGTTTTCCATCGATCACCGAGCATTGAAATATATACCTTATTTGGATTGGATAAGTATTAAATTCAATTGTTCTTTATTGTCTGCATAGACCATAAATCGCCACCGTGGTCGTTAGTACTAGTAGAAATCTTTCTGAAGGAGTTCGTCCAAGTACGTACCATCGAAGAAGTTCATATCTAAACACCGTAAGGACTATTTCTGCTTGCAGCGCTCGGCCGCTATAGAACCGGGGCAGTAACAGATGTGGTCATCGTATTCACGGGATTTTGTTTTCAAACTACTTAGATATGAAGTTCTTCGATAGTACCTACGTAATAATTTGTTGGCGTCCAATTCTGATAAAACTATGCCTTCCAAACTTCTGACACGAGAAGTTAATATTTATACACCGTAAGTACTATTCCTGCTTGCAGCGCTCGGCCGCTATAGAACCGGGGCGGTAACAGATATGGGAATCGTTTTCACGGTATATTGTTTTCAAACTGCTTAGATATGAACTTCTCCATAATTTGTTAATTGATAATTTGTTGGCGTCCAAATCTGATAAAACTGCCTTAAAACTTCTGACACGACTAAGAGCGACGTATATTTGCCCTTTTGCAAAGTTTTTTTTTATCAAGGTCGATCACAGGTCTTTCGAGGGTACCCTGTAATTTATGGACTGTGACCGCCCAGCATAATATTAGAGGCAGCATATGATACTCGACATTTCCATAACCCCTTGCCGCCTGGAACATAGTGCTTGTTGGTGGTATGGGTATCACTTTGAAAACTTTAAATTAGCATATCTTTTTATTGGATGAGATGATTGCAATGAAACAAAAACTAGGTAACTGTTACATCATGATTATATTCTACTTACAATTTTAATAGGACTGTAATTCAATTTCAAAAATGTTATTTCTGTTGAATTGTATGTAGAAAAATGTATTCATTAGTACCATTTTGGGCCAATAGATGTCATTGAGAAGCAAAAAAAAATATTTAACTACATTTCTACACTTTCAAGCCAGTTTTAGAAAATGTATGTTCCATCTGAAGTCGGTGGTAAAAACGAAAATACAGAACCATATAGTATACATTAAGATGGTTTGTAATAGGTGGCGTTCTGCAGTTGCTGCCTACCCCCCCATGGGAAGAATACGTCAGTTTATGTATGTATGATGTATAAATAAAACAAAAAAATATTTCTTTAAATACTTTTAATAGACTAAACAACTGATTACGTCTTAAACCACTATAAGATTGAAAACAATTTGATCGCTACATTCTTACATCGAATTATAGCTATGTATATTAAAAATTTAAAATTTTCACTTATCTACACTATTAACTAGATATTTGATTTCTGGCAACCCCATTTATGATTCAGGAAATATACAAAAACAATAAAACATTAATAATTTACAAAAGTATAAATTCATTCGATTTAAAATTTCATTTTTAGTCATAGTAAAATTAAGACTTGATAACTGCGGGAACAGTTTTGGATCGAGAGGAACGTACATAGGACTAAAACACAAATGGCGCAATTTGGTTGTTCTGCACACTTCTATCTTTATCTTATGAAAAACAGGTGTGAGTGTTTGTATGAATTATGATCAATTTACACGACCCACAACTGCTAAGCATATGACATCGTACAATATTCAGTTTAATCAAATATAAACCTTGTACACAACAACATAATGTTTTTATATCTTCAAGCCTCATCTCTAGAAATTAAGTAGTATTAAACCCTATTTTTACTTGGGGTATATTGTATAAGCTTGATTTTAAAAAGAGACTATAGAGTATCGAGTCTTTTTTTTCAATTTCTTTAATTTATAATATGTATAAATATATTTTTATTTTCATTACGACTTAGGACAGGCCATGTCATCCCATTAATGGTTAAATCTAGACTCTTCTAATCCTAGCCCACCATCCATGTTACAATTCCTCTGCCCCCCAGGAGATCTGGCTTGAAGATACGTAAATAATAACAATCAGTATCGAATCTTATGAAATATATAATCATAAACAGGTGGCCATAGAATTCTGAGACCAACTCATGAAATTGTTTAAAACAATAGTATAACTTTGACAAGTACTGTCTTCCAACAAATCATAACTTCCAAATGTATTTGGTAATGGAAAATGCATGTTTTTAGTACAAAATACGTACTGTTTTATAGTCGTTAATCTTCGATAAAGGTTTAAATCTGACAATCACAGTACCCGGGCGTTCCTTTCAATTTTGGCAATTGATATATGGTTAGTGGTTACATGTCGGCAATCCATTATGGGGACGTACGAGAGGTCATTTGCAACCAAATGACCCCTCTTGACTTCTATATATTTGGCACAGACGCGACACACGTCCCTGCTAATATCTTACAACGCACTTTAATTTCTTTATTACTTGTAGTACAATATGTTGAATTATGTGCCTTTTAGTCTGTGCTAAATGAATGTATTTTCCTTCTATACAAATGTCAACAATTTTCACAGTCATTTGACATTTTATATACAACGTCCCGACATCAATCAAATTGGTTTGTATACTGGCGTGTGCTAGCTGTTATACGGCTATTAATTTATAATTTAAATTATATTTTACGTAATGTAAATTATCTTGCATACTATGTATTATATAGAATCAAGTTTTTTCTAACTGAACAGACAGCTGTGCTGCTGGGGAGTTTGTTGCGCCACTTCTTCTTCCCAGCAAAAGCACTAGGAAGTGGTGAAGGGTGGGCGTTTTGGGGGACTGTCTTATGTAATTTTGACGTTCGAAAACTGATGATTCTCAGCCTGGTTTGAATAAATGACTTTTGAATTTTGAAATTATTGAATCGTCGGGCAGTTGCCCACCAGACAACACCCGTCTGGTCGGAGGATCCTCCCTTTTCTATAGAGGAACAGTGAACTTTACACCCTGTTCCTCGTACCTCTATAACTCGATTTGAAATATTAAGGCGGAACACTTATTAAGATATTTCTCTACTAGCCGTTTTAGATAGATAAGTTTTGAAAAAGTATTAGATTCATTAAAATATCCTTCACCGGTGGCTATATTTAAATCTTCGTTTCCCACCTTGCCTGTATAATATTTCTAACATGGCATGAACTTACTGTTCTCGTATAGTTCGTGCTGATAGAAGAATGATAAAGTATATATATAGGAAACTTTTAGACTTCAAACGACTTGCCAAAACAGGGATTTTTATGAGCTGTTTATTAGAAAAATAATTAGATATAACAAGCGTAAATATCATGATATTAGGCCCGCGTTGAAATTCATTATAACTCAATCGCTAGTAGATTTAAACCCACACAGAAAACTATCATTTTACGCACGGTAAATTTTACAGAATTACACAAAAAAAAAAGCTTAATTTCAGTCAACTCTTGTACCATACATTTGGAAGTTCAAATTTTAAATAACATTTTAATATAGGCGATAAGTAGTAATAGTTGATGAATATTTCATTATTTTTATTATTCATATTAGTTGTTAGAATAGCAAGAACAGATAGAATTTGATAACTAGAAATTTGTTTCCAAACCAAAAACCAATACTTTCATAAAAATATTTCAATATGGCTTCTACAAGCGGCACAATGGAAGTAGACGTAGGTAAAGAGAGAGATGATGAAATAACGAAATTGATAGATAAAACCAAAATAATTATGGATGAGGCGGGTTTAAGGGAAGAAGTCAACAAAAACATTGTATCTAACATCATAGACATAGATATGTCGGACGAAGTCTCGGGGGTTTTGATGACAGTTTTCACCTGTTTGCGCAAGGAAGAAAATTACCAAACAGGACATCAGAGATATTTAGGATATATAGCTTCTATTAATAAGAGAGAGGTTAGCATCCTGACAATAGTTGACAGAATAAAAAGCTCAGGTATCAAGCTCAATTTTATGGTAGCCACTCCTATTGTAGAGATAATGACACTCTTTAAGGGGATGTTCGATGAAGTAAGAACAGGGTAACCCGATTAAAAGTAAGGAAAACAGTTTATAAGAGAGGGCTTAAAAGAGACTCATCTGGTAGGCAGGTAGGAAAGGAAGGAGGGGAGAAAGAAACCACTCAAAATATAACTCAGTACGGGCTTGTTAACCATCATGTCCCACTCCTTCAAGGTATTACATTGCCTCCCGAAAGACGAACTGGGGTACTGAGAAGTCTAGGTCCCTTGGCACAAGCAATACTCATGGTCATGGAAGACAAGTATTACACTAAACTAAGCAGCGCTCTCAACACTAGTCTGCAAATGTTGCCGATGGCTTCGGAAATAATTTCATGCCTAAAAGAATCAAACAACCCAGGGAGTGTATCCGGTGTTCTAAAAGAGTTAGGTGATATATTATTGATAACAACTGCCAGGGCAACTCAGAAGATTTATCCTCCACTATTGTTGTGCATTTTCATGTGGGAAAGAAAACCTACTTCCTTCCAGTGGAGTTTCTCGGGTTCCCCTATGATAAAACTTTACACTGAAACCGCAAAAGTAATTAAGTTTAAAATAAGGTCAGGAGCTTCCCCCCTTCTAACAGCAGAGGCCGTATTCCATGCTATGTTTGGAACATATCTAGAAGATCTTAGCATTCTCCAACAGATTACTACACACCCAAAATTCCACCAGCGCAAAGACATGAACACTGTCTTTATAAAGAGGGGAGAGAAACAGCAGGTATTAGTCCATCCCATACAATTCAAATATGTTTCGAAGATGGCGCAAGCGCTGCTGACAAAAAGATTAGGGAATATTGACCCAGTATCGACGAACAGGCCCTCGTTCTCAGGATTTAGAAGGCGCACTTTTACACAAGAGTTTCTTTCCTACCTTTCAACTGGTATGCAGCTGCAATACGCTTTAAAGAAAGTCAAGGATGCACTCATTGAGGACAAAGATTCGGACAAAGTACTGAATGCAGGTACGATAAAGTGGGAAGTGCTAAAAGGATCGGAGTGGGAGGAATGCGACTTTTTGCCCGTGGAAGGAAGCATCAAGTTCTTCGGAATAAACTCATAATTTTAAGTTTTTATATTCTAATTATATTTTTTTGACTGAAAAATACTGTTTATTTTTAATCATTAATGTTTATTTTTATTTTATTAATATGTTACAAGTATTTTAAATTGTGGATCTTAGGGATTCGGTGTGGTTTTGGTCAAAATTGGTATTGTTGGAAGAGATATAATTATAATTGAAGTATAAAACTTTTATAACAATATGCGACCAAGGTAATTAGATAGCGAACAGTCAAGTTATCCCCAAATCTGAAGAATATAAACCAAGGACCGAAACCGGTATGATCAATACGGGTATATTTACAGCATTTATATTTTTTACAGGTATTTTTAAAGGTTACCTTAAATACAAACATAATTAATACCGGTTACCTAAATAAACATTACCTCTATCTTACACTTGCCGTTGGCATTCGTCAAAGGGCTCGCATCGCCTGTGTGCGTATAACCGGTATTAAAACGGTAACCTAAATGAGGTAACATGTTCCTTCTTCTTGGTTACCCAGATAGCCAGAAGGTTGCCTGGAAGAGATCGCGGAAAGCGATAAGGCCGCCCATTCTATATTTTGTAGTGTTTAATTATTTTTTTGTTGTGTATTTTTGTGGTGTACAAAAAAGTATATATAAATAAATAGCGGTAACCTTACCTGTATCGTAATTTATAAAGGTTTAATAAAACCAATGTGCGAGGGTTGTTTTTTTTTTCAGTCGAATAGCACATAATATGGTGTAGTATTTCAGTGCATTTTGCTAAACTGATATGCCAAGCAGTGGACTGTGATAACCTTAAGTACTGGCTTGATAAAATACAATCATTTTATGTACAACTGCAAGATAGAATATTATGGTGGAAGAAATTGACCGAAGTTAGCAGAGAATGTCGAAATAACTAGATTTTCAGTGCATAGCCAAATCGGCTGAAAACTGTAGTGAACGCACAGACATTTATGGGATCTCGCGCACTAGACGGCCACGACTCCGGCCAGTCGTGGCCGTCTAGCCAGAGTTGTGGCCGTCTAGCCACTAGCGTCTAGTCGGCTGGTTGGCCGTTGCGACCAAGTGCGCGATTCATATCGGTTTCTATAGTGGTCGGCCGTTTAGTGCGCGAGATCTCTAATGTAGGCAAACACGACTAGCTTGGGAAAAATGTTGTCCCAGAATTTTGGTAATAGGCGAAGATACCTAGATTTTATATGCCCCAATATTTGACCAAAACCACACAACATCATTAGTCTAGCTACTTTATATAAGATACTTTAAAAAAATAAATCAAACATTCGACAGTAATAATACTGGTTTCAGAATTGTTCTTAATTTTCTATCCAAAATGTTTGGACACCATTTTTAGGTAGACCTAAATAGGCAATTTGGCTTGTCTTAAAGTTTTTTTTTTCAGATCAAATATTTAGACTTTAAAAACTGAACAAATTGATAAATAATAACAATTAGTGTCTAGTCAAATATTTCGTTAAATCTTTTTTTTTGTTCTGATGGCCATCATCTCGCCGAAGGTGGAAGCGAGCTTCACCCGGAATCCTCAACCACAGAGGAACTGGCTATCTTACCTCTAACTGCCGAAACATAACAACGCTGTTAACATTGTTGTTATGGCGACAGACTTAGATAAGACGGTGGTAGCTAGCCAGGCGGACTAGAACAAGCCCTACTACCAACCAAACAGAGCAGAAAATTTTGCCCCCACTGGGAATCGAACCTCTGGGTCTGGGACAGGTGGTCTTACCACTAGACCACTGGGCGAGTCGAACGAGTCGATCGAGTCGTTTTTATGAGTTCTGTACGTAATAAAAGATAAATTATGCATTCGCGATATATTAATTTAAGTAGAACCTTGCACCTAGCTTCTGACGTTTCATAAGTGCCCATGTAGGTTTATGTGAAATAAAATATTTTGAATTTGAATTTGAATTTTGAAATTTAGAACTCATAAAAATCATTACTAAATAAATAATTTCACAAAAAAAATAACTAAATATTTAAGTAGACAGACAGACAAAAGTGACAGTTTTCGATACATTTTTCACAATAAAACTTTAGTAATTTAAAAAATAAATAAATAAAATTGATTTCTGATTATGTATAATTTAGGAAGTATAATTAATAAATCAGTGATATGTTGACTGCTATATTTTTAAAACCGATTTAAATTAAATAACAAACATTTTTCTGACATTATGTTTCGTTTAGTGTGTAATGTATGTATTAAGATACTCAAATCACATACAATCAAACGGTTTGTGTATTTCATCTGTGTATTTAATAACATCCACTATAAACAATAAAATTATTATTTATACATTACTGCGGTCCTGACAGACGTTGTCCTGACCGAACAACGCCACATACTCCAATTGTGTATCTAAATCTACCCACTCAAACTCACAAAAAAATCATCAGAATTGGTCCAGTCGTTTAGGAGGAGTTCAGTGACATACAGACGTACAGAAGAATTGTATATACAGGGTGTTTGGTGCATCGTGTGTCAAATTGAAATGGTCGACTGAAGGGGTCATCTGCTATCGATTAGATTACTTTTAAATACAAATAGAAAAATTTAACCAAAATTTGTAAAGTAATCTTAAACAATACACATCTAAATTAAATTAAATTTCAGTCTACGACTTATACTTTTTTTTAAATTTGTATTTTAATGTAAAATTGGGGTCTTTTTTAAAATAAAACAATAAAAACGATTTTAAAAAATCCACAGGTCATGAGAGGTGTTTAGGGGTCTGAAAGGATAGCAGATGATCCCTTCAGTCGACCATTTCAATTTGGCACACGATGCACCAAACACCCTGTATAAAGATAAGAAAAAGGTTGACGGTTGATCAGGCAGAATGGAAGAAAAAAAACGTGTTGGTAGACCCCAAGTAATATGGGACAAGGGCAAGAAGCTAGATTTCATACAAGTTACAAAACAAAATGTTTTACTCAAACCCAGATAGGAAGAAGCCAACATAACATAGCATCACGCCAGTATACCTCAAAGGGTAAGGCAGAGGTGTACCTATAGTACACCCACATTTCGCCAGTTATGTTTAAGTCCCATGTAATAGGCGACGAGCCTATTGCCATCAACCGGGCACGAATAATAATTTCAATTGTTAAATAAGACCTACAAAATAATTAATATCAGTCAAAAATAAATAAATAGCAGTCACCATATCAATATTTTATCTACTGTAGCCATAGACAATATCAGTTTTATTTTATTCTTACATTATAAAAAACGTGGTGACGACGTGACATTTATACAGACTATAGATAATTTTTATCATAATAATATCTAAACTACAAAACATATAAGTATAAAAATAAATGGACGTACATTAATAATATTAATATTTAAAAAAAGACTTAAATGTTACTGTAAAACACAATTATATGATTTTAGTTTGAGAATGTGTAGAATAAGTAGCGTTACGCGATTTGTAGCACTGAATTTAGCAGTCTTACTGACCGTTCACTGTAACTTGTCCCTTGTCGTCATGTTGGCACCATGGCTTGTCAAACTTAATTTAATTAGTAATAGAGTTAAAAATGGCTTGAAAAGAATGGTGCCAACATGACGGCAAGGGAAACATTTTTAGTAAACGGTCTGTAGTTTCAATACTAGTACCTGGTCGACCGATCTCTGCTCGAGTAAAAAAATCCCATAAACGAGACTAGATCGATTTTTCGCCACCGTAAACCACCATAACCGTAAACCACCGTAACCCCTATATTGCAATTTTCATCGAAATCGATAAAGCCGTTTCCGAGAACGTGATTACAAATATATAAATATTGCTCATTTAATAGTATAGAATAGAGTTCAAAATGACGACTGACAGAACAGTACTACCGATAACATGACTGCAAAATTTAGTGCTACCATTCGAGTCACGGGACAAGATATAATGAATGCGATGCACTGTAAGCGCTCAACGCACTTTCGGCGCCATGAATTTTATTAGTACTGCCGTCTATAGATGCTGCCGGCGCCGGCGCCGCGATTCCATACTCTATGGTCTTTTAAATACACTATAAAGTGATGAAACAGCTTGAAACGTAACTTCACTCCAAAAATGAGTTCAGAATTCGTTATTAATTTATTTTTATATCTCTTAAACATCCAAAGGCTATTATTCCACACACCCTCAAAAACATACACACAAAACTAAATACAAAATATAGCCTTACTGTATACTAAAAATTATAATAAAAAATGTTTAGCACCTCATTCGAGTTCGCTTATATATTAAATAATATATATAAAAACACTTACAGCTTAAATTATAAAACAATTCATTTTGTAATGCATATGCACAAATATGGCAGGAATAAAATTATGTAAAGAGTCTCAATACGGTGAAGGAAAACTAAATCTATCTGCCCAGCCTTTTTCCAACTATGTTGGGGTCGGCTTCCAGCCTTACCAGAGGCAGCTGAATACCAGTATTTTACATGAAGCGACTGACCTCCACGACCCAGTTACTGGATAACACGATATGCCTTGGTAAGACTGGTTGTCAGACTTTTGGAATTCTGACTACCCATAACTGTCACGATTGTCAAAGATCTACGAATGACAGCCTGGACCAATGGCTTAACGTGCTTTCCGAGGCACAGAGGGTCTTGATAAGAAATGAATGAAGGAAAACATCGTGAAAAAACCAGCATGTCCTAGAACCAAAAAAAAAATGGAAGACATGTGACATCCACCAACCCGCATTGTTTATATATATTTTTTCTAATCAGTTATATTTACCATATTTGTGTACATGAATACTTATTATAAAATTAATCATTGGGTAGACATAGCTTAAATAAGAAATTAAAATGTATGACTTAATGATAATGTATGCAATGTCAATGTTATAACAGAATATATAGTTTAATGTTGAGAAAATTACCATTTTATTGAAGAGATGTGGCACTGGGCCCGTGTAGTGGATTATGGCCCACTCCGCCTCAGAGAGGAAGCCTCAAGCCTGTATCGAAGCACTGGGAATATTATAGACTAAGTATGTTAACGTTAGTGGCTAGAAAGGCGGTGACTAGCATTCGCGCGGTCCGTGCGCGAGTGCTAGTCACTGCCTGAGGTGGGCGGTTAGACGGGGGAGGTAGACAAAGGCCAAGCTAACTCAGTCTGACAATTTTGCCAATGGCACCCTCCCCCGTCCCACCGCTCACATACCTCAGCCGGTGACAAGCAGTCGCGCACGGACTGTACCGAGATGACGACTAATAGAGAAGTATAAGAAAAAGATATATGTTGCGCCGACCGCAAAATAAATTGGGATAAGTACTGTTATTGTATGTTGGGATGTATTACTAGAACCTTCACAAGTCGGTATTTGGGCAGTTAACTCCGCTACTACCTTGCTGGCGGAATGAACAATTAACCTATACCGCTTGTCTACACGAAAGACATAGTCATTTTCTTACATTCAACACAGATACAATAAAAATATAGGCGTTTTTTTAAAATTAAAGTATCAACTGCAAAGATCACAACTTTACCCAGACATTCTCAACAATTTCCAGTCATAACGAATACCTTAATATAGGCTATTTCACACAATAACTAGACATTTAACAAGGAAGGCCATGTCTACACAAGATTCGGGGTGCGTCAATAAACAAATTGAGAAACACAATTCAAAACAAAATCATAATCACAGATTTGTAAACCCAATTCGATTGCATTTGTTTTTTTTTTACAATTTTCCATCAAATGCTTAAAATTATTATTATTTGGCTGTCGGAATAGGAAGAATATTAATTGTTTTATTTGTAGTAATAATAGGGATTTATTTTCCTCGGTTCGATTCGGTCGGAGACGTTGAATCGCGTATACTCGGCCAGTCGTAAGTTTTCACTTCTATGTTCTTATATAATTCATCTTCTATTTTTCTTCGTATTAAGATATTGATAATCTTAAAAATGACTGACATTTTGCAGGGCAATGTCATGAATATCCGGCTAATCTGTATAAAGCTTTCAAAGTCAAAATAGTTCCTATTACAACAGCCAAAAGTCAAATACTAAAACTAAATCAATAAACACTATTAGTATGCCGATTCCATTTTTTTATTAATTTTTTATTAAATAATAAATTAATCTATATTTTAGAATATCTTCTCCTAATTTTTAGAAATAATTATGAATTTTATCGAAATTTTGTTTTTATGTTATTTATATATCACTAATTTTGAAAACTGTAAGTACATTCTGGAGATTTTTGTTCCATGGAGATCTTCTCATTTCGTTTTTTTTTTTTTTTAATGTTTTATAAAGGATTTGATAATAAATTAAATGTAAGCATTTATTATATACATAATTTCATGAAACATACAACTAAAATATATTATTATACTAGGGCCGTCGCAAACGGAAATTTAGAGTTATAAATCATTATGTCAATAACAATACCACAGTTACGCACAACACTATAGTCGCCACGTTAAGAACTGAGTCGTTGGGCCATAAATCATTGTTATGGGTCTGTCTCGCTCGCACTTATGGACCAGGTAGCATACTATCGATAAGAACCAAGGCGTTGCACGTTCTTATTGCTACTGATATTCATGGCCCAACGACTCAGTTCATAACGCGGCGACTATAAGCCAGGAATAAACATGCCAGTAACTGGCACAAAGGTATGCAAGAAGCTTGCATGCCATTGTGCCATAACCACTTCTGATTGGTGTACCTACTCGTATGTGGGAACGGCATGCAAGTTACTGGCATGTGTATTCCGACTGTAACTTTTGCATTTCTAATGGCCCCGAGTATACCAATTCCTTTATAAAAATAAGAAAATTCGACTTGTAAATATACAAATTATCCAGTTCAAATCTTTACATAAAACATACTTCAACTTCATGCAGCATATAACCACCTCCTTTTTTGAAGTCGGTTAAAAATTAATAACAGTCCATACCTCGATTTCTCTCCACTTTGACCAGCGATTCTCCGAAATGTCCGAACAGTTATAGTATAAATAGATGCGGGCATTTCTTAGTCCGGTGGAAGGTAGCTGAATAGTTTGTATTTGTCCCTGATGTAAGGACGAACGTCATCTTTCTGTGAAAAAGAAAGATGGCGTCAATATAAAATAATAATAATATATTCTTATGGATCAGAAGCAAATTTAATTATTTTATATGAAAAGCAAAACTAGCTAGAACTATTTACTTAAAAATAGCAGAATAGAAAATCAATCAAAATAATTTGAAACCGTTAGACACTGAAATTATTGAAATCTACAGTTCTTAATATTCGTCCGTCGCTTCCGAGCGCCCGAGACAGAGTGCCCGAGGTGCGTGAGCGGCCCTCTAACGTCGCATCGCCCCTTCCACTCGATGCGTCACTCTCTCGACAAATCCATTGGGTCTATATTGGATATCCAAATATATTGGGTCCCCACCTATGAAATAGGGGTTTTTTTCTCACATATAGAGAACCTCGTCACTTCTATGATTTACAATATTAATCAATTGCTTGATATTATATCGAATAATGACCATCATAGACAACTACCAATAGTAAAAAAACCTTATTACTTATAATTTTCTAAACATAAAAAATACCTTAAAAATTACTCCTCTTTTTGTTAGCAGAAATTACCACTATTTGTTTTAAAACTTAGCTAAAACTTATTTTTGTCGCTTAATCTTTTTGTGGCATAAGTTATGTTAGTTTTAAAACATTAGTGTTCGTGGTTGTTAAATAAATTAAGAAAATGTTAGTATGAAAAATGCAACTTATTTAAAATGTTCCATACAAAACGCTGATTTCATAGGTGAGAACCTAATATAATTATAACAGTTGTAAAGACGTTTAGCAAGCCGAGTCGTTTATGCTTCCCGTCATTGTGATAACATATTTATACTGGACCATACCTGAGAACCTTCTGGTTACGAATACTATATTGAACATCAAAGTTCCAAGATATATTACGGAAACAAGTTTTAAATGCACTTGTATAGCTTGTCGAAATTACGCGCACGCGCACCATTACCGTGTTTAAGTACACGGTAATGCGAATTTCTATGGGTAATGGGGCGCATCATTTCAGTGGACAAGCTATACATCTCTTTCTTGACTAACTTCAGTGACTAACCTGGTGTCAAAGTTTTAACGCCTCCCAAGGGCCTCCGACTTGGCTTCACATGCCGTCGAGAAATACAGTTCGCGTGAAATAACTTGCACGCATTCGCGCTACTGTTTTATAATTAAGATTGACTACTGCGCAGTCATTTTTAGCCTACTTCAGAGCGGCCAAGTTATTTGACGTGAACTGTCTGACTCTACTTATATTCTTGTACTAATGTACAACTCAACTTTGAATAGCCCCACGACTGTTGCATGCACCCATAAGCATAATGTTTAGCGAGGGATTCATTGCGCTGCCGTAAACAGCGATTTTTCTCTTTAAAAAGGAGTCCTTTCCCAGCAATAATTTTACTCAGTATTACTTAGTCTGGATCTGGTTGGATCTTCCCCAGTAGCAGCCTGGAGTCTGCACTTAACGCCCAGTTGATGGAAATAGGTCCGGCCTTTAAAATTAAATACTAATACTTACAGTTGCCAGATGCTCCAGGAAAGGCAGCAGCTTGAGCAGCTCGTTGTCACTTCGGTCCACGAACCAGCTGTCTATAGGAATGCCGTTCTCAAGCTGGTAGCCAAATGCCTGGAAATAAACATTGCGCGATGTAAGAAATATGATTGAATTTATTGATTAAATAATATACGGGGTGTTAAAGTAATTGCGTGCCATAGCTTAGGGGTAGGTTCAGTATCGATAAAGGAAGCCAAAAAAATAGTTATTTGTTATACAAGAGTGCAAAGTTGCTTTTTAACCGCGTGTTCAATTTTGATGACCGAGCAAGCGAAGGATTCTAAAATTGAATCACGAGCGCAGCGAGTGATTCAAAATTAGAATCCTGAGCGTTAGCGAGGGAATCAAAAGAGCACGAGGTGAAAAATCTTTGCACTCGAGTGCAACACGTAACTTTTCATTCCACCTCAGCGAGGAAATGACTAAATGCAAAAAAAAAAACGTTTACAATCACAAGATAGGTACACTTTTATTTCAGTTTAGGTATTAATTACTACATTATGACAGGTAAGTATTACAGAATAATCTTTAAATTATAACAAAATAATACTAAGGTATAATTAAGAAAATTTTAAAGTAACGTTGCTACAGTTAAGAATAATCTTTAAATTATAACAAAATAATACTAAGGTATAATTAAGAAAATTTTAAAGTAACGTTGCTACAGTTATTTAAATTGAGTGTAATATTTTTGTTTGGTACTGTAATATTGGTGTTAGTCACTTGTGTACTGTTTTTCGGTAAACTATCTGTCATACTTAATAGTTGTACCGATTCATCGGATTCCCTTGGCGTGAATGTTGGAGAGAGAGGGAGATGGTTAGGTGTTTCATAACGGCTTATTTTTGATGTAGAAGGGCCAGTACAAGGATCCGATTGAGGCTCTTTCAGTGTAATGGCTCCTACGATGCCTTCACATATTTTAGACTTATTTTGGATGGAATCCTCTATGTATCCCTCTACAACTGCATTGGACTTCCAGCCTCCGTGGCGCTTAAGGGACAGCAGATCAGCTCCGGAATCAGCCAAAAGTGTGGCTGAAGTTCGTCGGAAACAATGACCCGTGTACAACAGGGGTTCTGGAAGTTCAAGAAATGTTGCTATTTCTCGTGGGATACTGCCAATTTTATTAGTACCCATAGGCTGTCTAACACACTTTCCATTGCGATACTGTAGAAAAAATCGATTGATTGGAGTGTTAGGCGGGCGTAAGGCTTGATATTTCTCAACAATCGTTACGTATTCCTTGCGAATGACGAAGTTGCGGTCTCTTTTTGTCTTTGTATTAGGTAAATTAATTAATAGTAAGTCATCTGAATGTTTCTCAATGTTTTTGACATTAAGTTGTGTTAGTTCATTAGTTCGACATGCTCCGTTTATTCCAATAATAAGAACAACCTGTAACGTAAAGAGTATTGTAGTAGATAAATGAATAAAATTGATATGAACGCATAATTATGCCTATCAACATCTACTAAGTATACTATTTAATTGAGATTAATATACTTAAGTAGATACTGAATGTGCAACTGACTTACTTTTGCCGCCAAATATACGGAATCGGGTGCTTCGTTAAGAAACTTTTCAATATCAGATACTGTGAAAACCTTCGATTTTTTTGGTTGATGACCAGATGAGGCTCTTTTTAAAAATGCCACTAATTTAGGATAGGTATCGATATGTTTGTCTTTTTTCATCTTTATTGTTGCTTTTAGCATCGAATACGTACTCCATAGAGTGCTTGCTTTCTTGTTCTCGGATAATTCTATAAAATATGCCAGCAAAACGTTTTCTGAGAAAGTTTTGGCTCCTTTTGCTAGTCGCCACGTGTTGAACATATCGTACTGTTTTAAATACTTCTCGCGTGATTGTTGAGGGAGAAAGCTCATTTGCGCATTATTAACAGTTTCAGTCAATTCTGTTGGCGTCAAGCAAACTTCCTCGTCGCTAGAATCACTCATTTTAGTTTTTTCACTTGTTTTCAAGTTTCTTGTTTTTAATATACCTAAGGTTTAACAATGACGTGAAAAAATGCCGCGTAAAGAACCGCGTACAAAGCAAATTGAAAAAAGAACACCAAGAAGGTTCCGAGTCTGAGTTTTTAACAAATTAAAAAAAAGTTGTATGATATATTCGGCACCATAGAGGTAGCAGTAAATAGGTTTAATGTTTTTTTTAATTCACAAACTTAGTGCACACGATGTTCTAAATTCAATTTACTTTATCCTCTAGAGAATAAAAACGGCTTTTCCACTCAGATACTGAAGATTAAAAATACTCTTTCCGAGATGGTGGGATGAAAAAACTATTATTTTATTTGTTTAAATGCTTTTATTACTTACCTACTATCCAACGCGAATCGAACTAACGGTACTACGGTATGTAAATTACAATTCGAATTTTCCCTTCGTACGGCGATGCGGATAATAATGTTTTTATTTTGTTTAAATGCTTATTAATAATTTCCTAGACTTACCTACATACTATCGAACGCAATTAAATACCTACTCCCGAACACTTCGATAACGCCGGGTGAAGGATAGGTAACTAGGTAGGTACGTACAATTCCAAGTTTTTTTTTTTTCTGGCTTTCTTTATCGATACTGAACCTACCCCTAAGCTATGGCATGCAATTACTTTAACACCCTGTAGTCACACTAATATTATAAAGGCGAAAGTTTGTGAGTATGTATGTTTGTCTCTTCTTCACGCTAAAACTACTGAACGGATTTGGATAAAATTTGGCACACTGATAGTTTATAACCTGGATTAACACATAGGATACTTTTTATCCCGATATTCCCACGGGATCGAAACTTTTGCGAGTGAAACCGCGGGGCGCAGCTGTAAAGGCGGTTATTGTCTTGTTGACACAGTACATTTAAGATATTAAAATACTAGTTTCGACAGTCAAATATTATATGCCATTCTTATTCAATAACAATACCAGATCAATGAAAAGTAAGCTTTTGTCGTTACAGAATTTCTCTAAAATGCTGATTCAATTCAAAATAAATGAGTTTTGATTTTCCCTGGAATAAACTGATTCAATATAAAATAAATTAAAAAAACTGGAGGATTTTGAGAAGGTGCGCGGGCCGAGGGCAGGTCATTACAATTCAAAAGTCATTTATTCAAACTAGGCTGAGAATCAGCACTTTTCGAACGTCAAAGTTACATAGGACAGTCCCCCAAAACGCCCACCCTTCACTGTGTATACGAGTATATTCAATGAACGCAAGGTAGAAAGTAAATGTTACAGGAACAGGTAAATGCTCACTTCCCGTGACCATTACCTCGAAGACAGCGTTGAGCATTCGCAAGAACATCACATTACAAGAATATGCTTTTTAGGGTTCCGTAGTCAACTATGAACCCTTATAGTTTCGCCATGTCTGTCTGTCCGTCCGTCGTCGCTTAATCTCTGTGACCGTTAGCACTAGAAAGCTGTTTGGTACCAATATATATCAATCACGCCGACAAAGTGGTAAAAAAAAAATTGGAAAAATTGTTTTATTAGGGTAGCCCCCCTATATGTAAAGTGGGAAGTGTTTTTTTTTTAATTTCAACCCTAACGTGTGATATATTGTTGGAAAGGTATTTAAAAATGAATAGGGGTTGACTAAAATAATTTTTTGATAATGTCAATAATTTCGGAAATAATCTAACTTTTGAACCATAAGTTTAGAAAATATGAAAAAAATCTGAAAAGTAGAACTTTATAAGGACTTTCTAGGAAAATCATTTTGAACTTGATGGAAACAACAGTTTCTGTACAAAAATGACAAAAAGTTGTACAAAATAATTTCTGGACTAAGGTTGTAGTATAATCGTATATGCAAGCAGGAACACTTATTGTGACGGACGGGAAACTACGGAACCCTACACTGAGCGTGGCCCGACACGCTCTTGGCCGGTTTTTTAAATTGAGCTTTTGGTTGTATTGTACCATTGATAACAATGTTACATAACATGGCTCTAGTCACCTTCAGAAGTTTATCCAAATACATATTCAGCATTTCGTTTAAAATAGGTTATTATTTTTATTAATTTATTTATCTTTCTAGAGATTATTTTCTATTTTGTGAATGTGAGAACGCTGTAAGCTTAGTGGACTGTAGATTTGTTGACCATTATTATTTTGTTAAGTACCTGGTACCTACTTGTTGAAAGACCTACACTGTCCTCCCATGTCTAATAACACTGTTATTTGAAAATATTGTCATCATCATCATCATCATCAGCCTATAACGTTCCCACTGCAGGGACACGGCCTCCTCTCAATGAGAGGGAGTGGGCTATAATCCACCACGCGGGCCCAGTGCGGATTGGTAGATGTCACATGTCTTCGAATTTTTGGTTCTAGGACATGCCGGTTTCCTCACGATGTTTTCCTTCACCGTTTTGAGAGCAGCGGTGATGAAATAAATTACACAAAGTAATGCGCCTGTCTGGGTTCGAACCCACGACTTACTGTTCGTAAGTCGGGGCCGCCACCACTGGGCCACCGCTGCTCTGCATAAGAAAATATTGTAAAAGCCAATTATTTTTGACACAGTAACCATTGAGTTTCTTGCCGGCTCTTCTCCACAGGAAACGACCAATTGTAACCGTGCACCTAGCTTCTGACGTTTCATAAGTGCCCATGTAGGTTTATGGGGAATAAAATATTTTGAGTTTTGAATTTGAATTTGCATGTCTGTCTATGGTGAGTATGTTTTCTTACCTGTGGACTGTTATCCACTATGACTGTCCTGCGCAGATCGCGGCCGAGTATGGACAGGTCTTTCACGTAGTTGCCGTTAACAAGGAGACAATGTTCGCGGAATAATCTAGTGACAAACAAATAACTTTTATTAACAACAAAATAACATAGCATCACGCCTTGTCTCCCCGAAGGGTTGGGCAGAGGTGTACCTGTAGTAGGTACACCCACATTTCACCAGTTATGTTTAAGTCCCATGTAATAGGGGGCGAGCCTATTGCCATCAACCGGGTACAAAACCAGACTCCGGGCTGCTACTGAGAAATTCCAGATAGAAAAACCCAATAACGCTTTGCCCGACCCGGGAATCGAACCCAGGATCTCATGTTCAGCAGTAGCGCTTGCGACCACTAGACCAACGAGGCAATTAAAAAAATATTAATTAAAATTCAACAATGACAAGAAAACCAATAGACATTATATATATTTTTTATTTATATATAAAACACACACTATAAAACTGTTTTACTTACATCCGTAAGACGTTCTCGTAACATAAGGTCCAGTTGAAAACCAGCGTCAGACACTAGTTGTCTGGCATTTATGCTGAACTGGCCCTATTTGTCGCAGCCGTGAGGCACACAGTACTATTCTAAGTTTTTTTTTGTTTTTGTTTGAATATTGTGTGCCTTGACCTGAGTCAAATAAATTTATTTTCTTTCTTTCTTTCAAATTGGTTAATGGTTCATCAGAGGGTTCCGTGGCTAAGTAACAGCCGCACGGGTCAACCGATCAAGGTAATTCAACGGATGGGTTTCATATCGAGACCCTCCGTGCCTCAGAAAGGACGTTAAGCTGTGGGTCCCGGCTGTCATTCGTACATTTATGACAGTCGAAGTTGAAAACCATTCATACCAAGGAATATCGTGTAACTGACCATCGAGTAACCGAGTTGTAGAGGTCAGATAGACAGTCGCTCCATGTAAAATACTGGTAGTCTGATGTATCCGGTTAGACTGGAAGCCAACCACAACGTAGTTTGGAAGGCTAGGCATATGATGAATCTAACCTATATTTGATCCACTGTCGCGCCGGGTCCAGTAAGTTTAGCAGCCTGTCCGCATACACTCGCTTGCTCGCAGTGAATAGGATCACTTCGTAGAGCCGTGACACGCGGGATAGGAACTCTGCGAAGTGTGGGCGCGTGCGCACGAATACCTGGGGGAGAGAGAATTAAAGTTAACATTAATACCGGCCATTTCAACGTCCTATGTCTTAGATAATAGTCTATACCATGGATAAGTGATAATGGAACGTCGGGCGTGATTTGATTATAGATTATTAATTGTACATAGTTTCGTTTTTTTTTTTGTATATTCATAGTGGGATTTATCCGTGGGTGTGTCCATGGCATCACAGTGGGCCCTATCAGAATACCAGCGCGGTGGTTTTTTTTTTTTTAATGTCACCGTATTATGCTGAGATAGGGGCCTTTTTGGCCCCGCACAGGTTGTTATTATTTTGTTAGTTTATATGCTCCTTTTGTATTTTATTTTTAAACACTCTTTTTTGTTTTTGTTTTAATGTTTGTATTTCTTGTGTGCGTGTCCCAAATAAAATATTTTCTTATTTTTTTCTTTTCTATGTAATTCATTAAACTTCTTATTTGTAACAGGAGGCAGTGCTAACGACTCCGACTTACAAACCCATACAGGCGTTTTACTTTGTGTAAATTATTTCATCACCACTGCTCTCAAAACGGTGAAGGAAAACATCGTGAGGAAACAGGCATGTCCTAGAACCAAAAATTCAAAGACATGTGACATCTACCAACCCGCACTGGGCCCGCGTGGTGGAGTGGATTACGGCCCACTCCCTCTCACACAGAGGAGGCCTGAGTCCCAGCAATGGGGACAATATACAGGTTCATTATGTATTATGCTTATTTGTAACTAACTGCTGCCCGCAACTTAAGCTTTTTCTCTCTTAGTTACTTCTTAAAGCATTAGCTATCTGCCAGTGAAAGTCCCGTCAAAATCGGTCCAGCCGTTTCAGAGATTAGCCGGAACAAACAGACAGAAAAACAAAACTCAAAAAATTATTTTTTGGTTTTAGTACAGACGCCAGCACGTCAACCTACCCCTGTCCAATTTTCCCAATCAACTTTGAACTTTATGTTTTTTTTTTTGTTTTAGTGTGAATATTGTGTGCCTTAACCCGAGTCAAATATTTTATTTATTTTTTTAAATAAAATTATTATCTTTCTTTCTTTCTTTGTTACTGAAAATTAGAATTTTAAATAGCAATAACTTTTTTATATTCAATAATGACATTAATGACAAGACTTTTTTATTACTGTTTGGTAATATTTTTGTTTTTGCTTTGTTTTTGGCCTATGTGCCTCTTTCAGATCAAACAGTTTTTTTTACATATTGTTTATCAAGTATTAAAATTCAAAAGTCATTTATTCAAACTAGGCTGAGAATCAGCACTTTTCGAACGTCAACATTACATAAGACAGTCCCCCGGCACGCCCGCCCTTCACCACTGCCTAGTGCTGCCGCTGGGAAGAAGAAGTGGCGCAACAAACTGTCCAGCAGCACAGCTGTCTGTTCAATTAGAATATATGATAATATCCGTCTTCTAATTTACCACTGGATGGTAAAAGTGTCTTCTCTTACAGAGTAGGCCAAGTATTATTACCACGCTTTCAAAGTTGACATGTCGACATGAGATGTGATGGCCGAGTGGTTAGGGCCTTGCCTCTCATGCACGAGAACATGTGGTGATCATTCCTTATGCCTTCTCTGTATAAGAAGAGGCCTTTGCCCTACAGCGGGACAATAATAGGCTGGTATTATTATATGGTATTATTTCAGAGTAAAAATGTACTGAATTCAGGTTTCCCCACAATGTTTTCTTTCACGGTATGTGCGGATCCAAGATAATCTTTGAAAGTACTTGTTTGACTGAGACTAGTTGTACCACGCCTCAGGAATGCGCGGCGAGGCGGTGGGCAGCGTTGACGAATGAGCGGCGGAACTTCATGAGCGTTGACGAATGAGCGGCGGGTCGCCGTGAGCGTTGACGAACGAGCGGCGGCACGCCGTGAGCGTTGACGAATGAGCGGCGGCACGCCGTGAGCGTTGGTTAATGAGCGGCGGGACGCCTTGAGCGTTGACGAATGAGCGGCGGGATGCCGTGAGCGTTGGTTAATGAGCGGCGGGACGCCTTGAGCGTTGACGAATGAGCGGCGGGACGCCGTGAGTGTTGACGAATGAGCGGCGGATGTCGTGAGCATTGACGAATGAGCGGCGGACGTCGTGAGCGTTGAGAATGACGGGCGGGACGCCATAAGCGTTGACGTGGTCTGTACTGCCCCCCGCCTCACCGCGCACATACATAAGGCGCGGTACAGCGATTTCGGTGAAACTATAATACAGTACAGTCGACAACACCAGTTAATTTTATAGGTAGAATTGCTTCAGAACAGGATACTTCGTGGAAGTTATAAAATAGTTTCCAACGAATAGCGAAATTTAGCCAGAGATCAGCCCTCACCTCCACTACCTTTTTGCCATGGCATGAGTATCTAAAGTAGGTAAAGTACTTACAGTATATCTGCAATCTTGGAACAGCACTGGGAAGTGGAAGCTCGCATCTGGCAGCTCTTGAAGCGAGCAGTGCACTAGGGTTTCGTCTAAATCTAACACCTGTATAACAAAGAAATATAATTATTAGTAAAAACAGCCTATAACGGGACACAGGCCTCCTGTCAGTGAGTGGGAGTGGACCGTAATCCACCACGCGGGCCCAGTGCGGGTTGGTAGATGTCAAATGTCTTCGAATTATTCCAGGACATCAGGTTTTCTCACTATGTTTTCCGTTACCGTTTTGAGAGCAGTGGTAATTAAATAAATAATACAAAATGCCTGCCTTTCGTAAATCGTTGTTACCATGGGGCTAGCACTGCTTACAATAAAATTGTATTATGATTATGTTATCCAAACTATAATATTATAAATACGAAAGTAAGTTTGTTTGTTACGCTTTCACGCTAAAACGGCTGAACAGATCTGGATAAAATTTGGCACATGGGTAGACCATGACCTTGAAAAGGACTTAGGATACCTTTTATCCCGATACGCCCATGGGCGCAGCTAGTAAAATAATAATTTCAAGTTAATATTCTCACTTTCTGTTCTCCGGCTAATTATGAAAGTTCAGAAACTATGACGTACTATGTTTATGTTTAAAAAGTGCAAAGCGTGATATTACTCATAAATTCACGCTTCCTTCCTATGAGGGTAGGCAGAAACTACAGAACGCCACCTGCTACGATCCTTACATACTCCTTTTGCCTCGTTCACGTTCAAACATCTGGTCATACACGCACGCCGGTTGCGAGTACTACGTACCTGACCTTTCTGAAGAACATCACCAATTAGGTCACATATTAATTGTGGTAATCTTATTCTAGGTGCATCGTCTTCACATATAATTAATGTATACAAGATATTGTGAAAACATTATAAAAGAGTAACGGTGGAGTTTCTTGTCCATTCTTCTTCATACGAAAACAATATTTTGGAAGGAGCGACTAAAATCAATTATGTTTTTTGTACATTTTGACGTTCAAAAGTGCCTTTTATGTGCCTAATTGAAATAAATTATTTGACTTTGGATGAAGCTGAAATAGTTAAGCATACTTACAAGACTGAAATCTGGACTGGTTCTTGTTTTCAGCGGTAGCGCGGGGTAGCGAGCTCGCAATGCGCCCGTTGCCACCGTTTCTAAAGGCGGTAGCTGTAACAACATTATACGTGTATTAGTGTTATAATCGCAATTAATTATTGATATTTTAGTTCACTAGTTAAAACAGCAAAATATTTGACAGATATTTGCGGTGTTGCCAACTTAAAGGAATGCACTCTTAAAGCTGTATGATTTCTAGGTTGAAAATAATGTAAAAGCACTAGGAAGTGGTGAAGGGCGGGCGTCTTATCTAATTTTGATGTGCAAAAAGTGCTGATTCTCAGACTAATTTGAGTAAATGACTTTTAATATTTACGGCACAGTTGGCGCAGTGGTTAAGCGATTGACTGCTGCGCTGCGTGTATGACCTACAAGTAGTTGTACCGGGTCTGGCTGTTTGTGTATGTGAGTTTAAATGTTTGTAAATGCACCCACAATACAGGATAAATTCCAAGTGTGGGGCAAAGTTTTTAAAACCAAAAAAATATGATTGATTTAAATATAAATTCTCAAATTGGCAAGTATATGGTCTATCTATTCATACACGAAATCTCATTGTCCTCATTATTATGAATAACTTTTACTATTGGACCAAGCCTGAAATCACGAAAAAAAAACAACTATTCTCTAAATTGTGTTATGATAACATAAATTTAGGTAACAGCTGTTTTTTTCTCTCGCGATTTCAATTTTGCTCCCATTAAGAGATTTCGCGTATGTATTGATATACCATACAATTATATCTGATAGAAAAGGTAAGTAAGTAAATAACATTGTTATGTGTGAAAGTCTTCATTGAGTTCAGTCCTTCTTGTTCACTGAAGTCGATTTTTTATTTATTTTTAAATTAAAAAATTTGACTGCATCCTTGGTCTAGTGGTCGCAAGCGCTACTGCTGAGCATGAGGTCTTGGGTTCGATTCCTGGGCCGGGCAAAGTGTTATTGTGTTTTTCTATCTGGAATTTGTCAGTAGCAGCCCGGAGTCTGGATTTGTGCCCGGATGATGGCAATAGGCTCGCCCCCTATTACATGGTACTTAAACATAATTGGCGAAATGTGGGTGTACCTACTACAGGTACACCTCTGCCCATCCATTCGGTGAAACAAGGCGTGATGTTATGTGTGTAAAATTAATGATAAAAAAACTTTTTTTTGCCTACAATGTTACTTTTTTTGGGGTAAGGATCAAAAACCTATTGAGACAATTTAAAAGATATTGGTTACCTGTTTAATAAACAGATAGGGGTCGAAGGCGTCGACCCAGGACGATATCTGCTCACAATCGACGCGGTTGCTGCACGAGGATATCACGTCGGCGGCTTCCTCCTGATACAACAGACATAATACGGAACCCTAATAAAATAAAATATCATTATCAATAATTGAAAAACAAATCATTTGCATCATTTGGTGGTCTTGCTGACCATGGTTTTGTAATTGTTATTAAAGTAAGGCCATTTTAATAGGTAACATTTTTGACAATTCATCAAAATTCAACAACGTAACCTTGTAACGCCGGGCATAAAATAATATATTTTTCGTTTTGTTAGAACTGCACAATTGCTTAACTTTTTTCAATTACGATTACATATTTATTGTAATAATGACCGATACGAGTAATTTTACGATTTGCTTTCACTAAACTGACAGACGTCAAATGTTACCTATTAAAATGGCCATAATTTTGTAATTAATTTCCAAAAAGGAGTCTATGTTCATCTGTATGTCCATCGATATTTTCGTCAATTGTGGACCGATTTTGAAAATTCTCATTTAGTCAAGGAAGCTTGCGCAGTGGTCCCATATAAATGTTATTAACTTTGCTTGGGTAATTTTTTGAGTTAGCTTCAATAATACGTATTTTCGCACTGTCCCCTTGTCACTGTTATTTACATAGCACGTAGTGGTATTCGAATTTATGTGGGGGTAGGTACCACAACTAAACAGAAAAATAACTTTGATTTCGGTTGACGGTGGCAAAAAAAGAAAATTCTAAACCAAAAAGCCACTGACTTCCGAAATTAAAGTCATAATCATAACCTTTATTGTGCAAATATGAGACATTCATGCAACTTAAAGTAAATTACTAAAACTTAAACTAAAAGTAATTTGTCACTTTGTATTGTTTTTTTGGAAGTCGGTTGTTATTGTTTTTAGTACATTGGTCTTAGATTATCTTTTGTGATTTCGAGTTATAGCTATGTGAACATACATAATCTACCAGCGGAGCGTAAATTTTCCCAATCAACTTTGAACCTTAATATTTAGAAATAAAGTTGAAAATATATTAAAGAAACTTGACAGATTGAAGTAGGTTGATGTGCTGGCGTCTGTACATGTAACTCCAGGCATGACCTTTATGCTTGGAGGCTTTTATTTAGGTATTAAGTCCTGTTTATGTTTTATTTCTGCTTGAGTATCATTCAATGGTTTTGTTGGTATATTGACGTGTGCTAGCTGACATATGGTTTTAATTTGTGTGTTTCGTAATAATGCATACTATTTTATAGAATCAAGTTCTTCTAACTGAACAGACAGCTGTCCTGCTGTGGAGTTTGTACAGCTGTCAAAAGTTATCTGACTATTGATGAAAAATCTGCCCTTAGTATTAAGCTTCGGTCAACTATAACTAAATACTAGATTTCCGATGACCGCATCAAAAACGGCCGGAAAAATAAGACCACAAGTCTTTTTTGCAAAATAGTTTTTTCAACCTTATTGCTTATAAATTATGTTTTATTTTTCCATATTTTTATTCTTAGTTAAGAAATACGTTTACTTTTCAATCGAAGTATATTGCAAACATTTATATTGCTGTACATCACTAGTTATGGTTACAACACTAACCTCTATGTCTGTCGGTGACTGCTCGTCGTGGTAAGCAAGCGCGGCGTCGTCAACAGTGATGTCAGTCCCATTCTGTTGATAAAATGAGTAAATAAAGTTATAATTTCTTATAGGAAAAAAATTGCTACCACCGTCTTATCTAAGTTTGTCGCCATAACAACAATGTTAACAGCAATGTTGTGTTTCGGCAGTTAAAGGTAAGATAGCCAGCTCCTCTGTGGTTGAGGATTCCGGGTGAAGCTCGCTTCCACGTTCAGCCTTATCATTACTTACCATCAGGTGAGATGAAGGCCAAGCAAGAGCTTCCCGGTTGTGGTAAAAAAAAACACCAGTGAAATACTGGTTCAGGCTGTCAATACTATTTTAAGTTATTTTTTCATTTATTTTTTCTGTTTCTTTTTGATCTTTTGTGTGAATATTGTGTACCTTACCCTGAGTCAAATAAATTTATTTTCTTTCTTTCAATACTTAACTATGCTACTTCAGCTTATAAGCTAACTAGCAACAAGCGAATCCTTCACACGTTTTTTAAAACTTGACAAAAGATCGAGATTTCTTTATTATATGTACGTTTAATATAAATGAACTAAACATAAATAAGAATTCAGGAATAAGTTGTCTATAGTTTGACCGACACCTCTGTACTACGCCATAGGTACTATCGAAGAACTTCATATCTAAGCAGTTTGAAAACAAAATCCCGTGAACACGATGACCACATCTGTTACCGCCCCGGTTCTATAGCGGCCGAGCGCTGCAAGCAGAAATAGTCCTTATGGTGTATAGATATGAACTTCTTCGATGGTATGTGCGCGGCGAGACGGAAGGCCGCTCATACGTCAACGCTCATGGCGTCCCGCCGCTCATTCGTCAATGAAATATTCTGTCCTCCCACCCTTTTTTCTTTTTTTTTGGGTTTGAAATCATCAAATGACGTCTCCCGCTCTGGGTGGAGCGGGAGGGCGTGTCAGACTCTTACTGACTAAAACCCACCCGTGTTCCTTCTGTTGCCTGTGCAATGCCAGGGGGCCACGGTATCCCTTTCGGACTTTCCCGCAACCCCGGCAGGCAATGGTCTCATCGGACCCCTTCACTCGCTGACACTCTTTGAGGCGCGCGTGGAACACCGACGCCCAGGGCGTCTCCTCCTGCGGCGGCTAGGGGCGTGAGGGTGCGAAATTTGCCTCTCCCTCACGCGTTCCGCCTCCTCCTTTGCGAGCATTACTGCTTCGCAGAAGGAGGTGACGGCCTCCCATGCCCTCTCGCTCCGTACCATGGCCTGGACCAGGGCCGGACGCGAGAGATCCTCGCCACCGATCGCCTCCACGAGGGCACGGCGGTGCTCTGCCCAAGCCGGGCATACCTCCACCGTGTCCTCCAGGCGATCCACGCAGTGATGACACCCGGGCGTTTCCTCCCGCCTTATCCGAAACAGGTACCTCCCGAAACAGCCGTGTCCGGTGAGGACCTGCGTCAGGCGGAAGGTGAGGACGCCGTGGCGCCTCTCCAGCCACTCCTCAAAGAGGGGACTTATCGCCGCAATAGTGGCGTGCCCAGCACTGGGTTGCGACAATCGCATGCCGCCATGAGATCCCGTCGGAGCTCTATCCGCTGTGCCGCGATTTCTCGCGGCATCGGAGTCAAGCCCCGGCGTTTCACCTCCTCGCGCCACTCCCTAATATGCGCGAGGACTTTTGCCTCCAGATCCCATGGCGGCAATCCAGCAAGGAGGCTCGCCGCCTCACCGGAGACCGTGCGGTATCCCCGGACCAGCCGGGTGGCCATGACCCTCTGGGACGCGTTCAACCTGCGGGCAGGCCGCCGCCCCCTAAGCCGCGCATTCCGAAATCCGTTGCATAATTACACAGACAGAACCAAAAAGCGACATTAATTTCTAATATGTGTAGAAGGCTGATGGGATGGAGCTGTGAGCTGGATTTCCATCTCGCTCAAGTCATAGTTTTAGAAAGTGACAGAGATATAACGTTCACATGTCGCATTTGTACACATTGTCTCGTTTTAATATAATATTATTAGAAAGAGACAATGTGTACAAAAGTATGCGCATCGACAATCATCGTCCATCTTCGGAAATACGAACGCACGATTAGAGATATTACAACCATGGAAGTGCTTACTGGCTTAAAATTTGAGTTTAACAACTTCTATTAAATTCCAAAAAACTTTTCAGAGCTTTTGCTTGCAAACATAATATGAAGAGAGTTGGTAACCCAACGGATAGAGAGCTTCATAAAAACGCACAATAAGACAACGCGCTGCAGTAGAGTAGAGTGAGCAACGTCGCAAATAGCTGTCAAATATTTCGCTGTTTTGATTAATTTGGCAATATTACTTTATGGAAATATGAAATATCGCTAACGAGTGAACAAGAATATTAATAATGAATTGCAATTATAACACTGAGTTTGATGTTGTAACGCGACGTTGCCAACTTTTAGAATAACGATCTCAAAACTTTGTCTCTATCTTCGTTTTTCCAAATTAGTACGAAAGCACCAGAAAAGATGAGTTTCGGATTTTCTGGCTCACCTGTAATATTATGTTCTTGATTTGCTTTAACACCAGATTGAGTAACCTATATCCATCCTTGTCTTACAAACTAAAATCCTCATAAAAAGAAAGAGACAAACTCACCGTGCCGTGCGCTTCAGCAGCCAAGCTCTGACTGATTTCAGCCAGGAACCCTGAGCTAGGGCTCCGAGCTGATAGGGCTTCGAGACTCTCTATAGCAGTCCCTTGAGTGTCGCAGGTTGAGGATATCTCGCATTCCGAGTCACGGACGTAGCCGTCTTGCTCTAGCATTGTTACGAAGTCGGGCTGTGTGAAAGAGATGGAGTATTTTAATTAGATGTGTCAGAAAAGTTTAAGTAAATAAAAACAATTTAGACTGTTATTAATTTTTTTGATATGAAGGTCACTTTTAGATTTTTTAATTTAATTGTGCTTTTGAGGAATCATGACTTCATGAGGGATTTTTTCAACTGATGTTTCTGTACAAAAATAAGGTTAAAAAATTAAGGTTATATTTGAAGCTACATTTTTGAAGATATTTATTTTTATTCTCTGTATTAAAACTAAATGTTCAAATTAAAATTTGCAATAAGAAGAAATATGAAATTGTAATTTAAAAAATTCTCACCTGAACATATTTCTCCCCGTTAGTCAAGAAATCGGTACAATTATCCAAATCATCAGTTGTAGATGTAGGCTGATACATTTCCAGATCATTGCTTGACTTCCTGCGTTTCATCACTCGCTTGTCCACCGAATTCGTCCTCGAAGTCTTCTCCTCCGCCTTCTCTGTAGTCATGACCCTAGCTGCCTTATCCGCTAAAAAGTTTATATCTTCTTCTGTAGCTGGCAAGTCCTCATTTATCAGCCTAGCACATTCTGCTATAGCCATAAAGTCATTGAGACAGTCATTTGGAAGACAAAGTTCAGATGATTCTACATGACCGTCCGAATCAGATTCCTCAGACTTCTGAGTTGGAAAGTCTACGAACGTAGTTGTGTGTGGTTCATACATAGTGACATCGTTATCTTCTGGGTAGCAATTAGTTTCAGGCACAACGGGAGCTTTCTTTGTTCTCTTTTTTGGACTCTCATTTGTTGAACTGACTGAGGATTTTGTTATTTTAGGAGTTATTATCCCAATTTGACGGACTTTGCGTATTGGTGAGCTGTTGAGGGAAGCTGACTTGTCAGTTTTATCCATACGTCTTGTTTTGCGAGGTGAACTTATTGCTGAAGATATCACTTCAGTCTTTTTAAGCTCACGGTTCAGCGAGCTGTGCCTAAGTTGGGTACTCTTTGTTATACGGACCTCTTTGGTCTTGGATGTTGTTGTAATCTTATCATTCTGCGGCTTCTTTACTGCAGTAGAAGAAGACACTGGATCTTTAGTGGAACTCCGTACAACGGTTTGAAAGATTGGTTTCTTTGTGCGGTTCTCATCTTTGTGCTTAGCCTTTTTTTGCATTGTCTCTAGAGGCTTCTCCATGCTTAGTTTGGTTCTTACGGGACGAGTTTTTAAATTCTTCTGTGACCGAGTGATACAGAGTTGCGGTGTCTCAGACACCACATTTTTCACTTCACGCTTGAGGATATTCTTCCAAGCGTTCGGGGGCTTGGTTAGTGGCTTAATGGGCTTCTTCTTGAGCTTCGTTACCTTTGAACTCCGTTTACTTGAGAGCGGTCGCTCCCTCTTCCTACTTCTTAACCGCATCGCAATATTAGAGTGCAACTTAACCTGAGAAAATAATTAAAGTTACGGTGAAGATATTTTTTGTAGGCAAATGCACCATTTTGTAATAGAAAGAGATAGGACATGCAACCATCACTATACTTGATAAATGTAAGTTGACTATTTCAGAACATAAATGATATTGATGAAACAGAAAATATTATTGATAAAGCTAGGTACATTTAATGTAACCAATATGGACATGATATACCTTCGATATATACACCAATTAGACGTAGCGATATACTAATGGAAATTCACATGAAACTACATCGTACACGACAAGCCGAGGCTAAGGCTTCCTGTACATGACGCCGGACAGGTTGCACTCCGGGAGTGACGGCAGAAGTGAAAACTTGAATATTAACGTTTTGCATTTTTGATATTTTGGAATGGTTAGGGAATAATTTTGCAGCGGTCTGCTCTCCCTCCGTCCCTCCGTCTTACGATTTTTTGATCAGGTCACATGTCCTGACGCGAGTTTAACATTTTTTACCCATCACAAAATAGTGCACAACGCCGCTAAAGAAGTTTTCACTTAAAAAAATCAGAATATCTCTTATGCTGGGGCCGCAACTGCGTCTATCGTGACAAAGCAATGCGTGCGGAAGCTTCGTATGTTTTGCTCGCTAAAAAGTTCGCGCTAACGGTCCGTTGTTGCTCCCTAAATTGTATGTTAAATTGCATTAATATTCTGACGCAGTCAGGCATACAGGCAAGATAGAACTTTAGTATATGATTTATTGGATATTTTTCTATCCATGTACAAGACAGTTACATAATTGAAACATTTTCGCTCGATTCATTTTATATTCGAAAACCATGTCTTTTTTTAAAGATTATTTAAATAAAACCAAGATTACTCGGCTTTATGTCTAAAATAAGTATGCACTCACAGTGAGAAAATATAGGTTAATAACCAGCCACAAGATATTTTGTAATAAGAATTGAGACTTTCGCCATTTACTTTTGTGCTCGAACAAGAGCGCATGCGATATTCAACTTTATTACTGATGGGCTAGCGTTTAGCACATATCGGAGTGGCGGCGATAATGGGGGGCGGAGCTTGCGTGGAAATTGTGTTTAGAGTGCCTGGTCTTAGATGTGTATGAATGTATTCCTCTTTTTTCTTCCTGAATAATGCCTCTAGAGATTTTTATTTTTTTCATAAACTCAAGGTCTGCTGTAGACACGTCCCTATTATTTTCTTTTTTTCAGCAACGTATTGGTAAAGAAAATATGACCCTCCAAAAATTACGAAAAATCCCCATTTTTACCGCCGTGACTAGAGGACTACCAGACAAATTCGAAAAGTTTTTAACACAAAAGAAAATGATAGGAACCTAGAAATACTCTTTCTGAAAATATGAATGTAAAAATTAATTGAATCGGCTCAATTTTTGAGGAGAAAAAAGAGGAATACGAAACGTCGGTCTCGTCAATTTTTTTTTTGTGATATTGAAAGTTCTGAGCTGCACCTGTCCCTATCACACTCTACGGGGGCAGACTTGAGGTAAGACGACGGCAATAGTTTCTTCAAATACCTATTTTTCAAATTCCTCGCAGGCCCTGTTCCCTTTTAATTAATGTAAAACTACGCGGCGCAAATGAATGAAAGCCATGGGCGTTATGCATTTGTATATAAAAACACTAGCTTTTGCCCACAGCTCCGCTCGCGTGGATGTCGGAAAATATCCCACAGGAACGTGCTACCGGGATTCAGAGTATCCTATGTCCTAACTCAGGTCTACCTCCTACCTATCCTCCCTGCCTATACTCTATGTTTCATCTAAATCCATTCAGCCATTATGGCATGAAAAGTTAACAGGCAGATAATAAATCTGTATGTAGGATTGAATCTGTCAAGACTCTTTTTCTTAGCAATGAGTGGAGGCATCAAGTTGAAATAGATATCAAACAGATCTATGGTCTCTTGGAGCTGTAACAAAATCAAACTTCCAAGACAACGCAATAAAAAAAGACAAGGCCATTTATGCCACATATTTTGACACTTGCAAATAAACCAGTCTATTTGGTACTTCCCGTTGGTCCAGCATACAATTTGGCGAGAAGGAAGGTCAAGTAAAGAGGAAAATCCGAAAATTTGTCATTTATATAAATGAACTGCAAAGTTAAGTTTGTTCTTCAATCTGGGATCAAAAATTCATAGGCTGTGTCTTGAAGTAACATTTAGTATGTATTTCATTACTCTATTAAAAGTTCTTTTTCAATTGAAAAGTTAAGTTTGTACCTCAATCTGGATTTGGAAATTCGGGCAGCCGAGCGCAGCTTTGAGACGGAACCCTCAGAGCGCAAGTCCTACCCACACTTGTCCGGTTTTTCTCAATAAATAAAACAGGTTTATATGATTTCAAATACTAATTATTCATTTAAATATTATCATACATTAATTTGTAATTCCTACTCTAGTGCCGCCATTGAACATTTAATACCGACATGTTATAAAGGTTAGTTTATGACTTTAAATTGTAGTAACTTTTCACCAAGTGGGCCGATTTTCATTAAATACATCCTAAATGTTAATTCAAGATACGGACTATGACTATATATCCAATCCCTTAAGGGGCCTGCGGAGCATGCGTAGTTCATACAAACATAATACCAAAATAATTTGTAAATCAAACAAATGCTCAAGGTAGTGTGTATTTATTCCGATTGGATTACGAATATCTAGGCTCCCAAATATATATTTTGAATGGACACTGATTTAAAGACGAGTTATGGGAAAAATAAGTTTTCTATAGAAATTTTAAATTCCTCATATCTCGCCTTTATATCAGTGTCAATTCAAAATATATATTTGGAAGCATAGATATTCTGTAATCCAATCGGAATAAATACACACTACCTTAAGAATATGTTTGATTTACAAATTATTTTGGTATTACGTTTGTATGAACTACGCATGCTCCGCCGGCCCGTTAAATCTCTTGATTAGAAGACACAAAAAAAACAATATTACATGTGAAATTAAAAATCAGCCACTTTTTTACACCTTTGTGGGATGACTTTACAAAAATGCTGAAATGCGTAATTCTTTATTTGTTACCAAAGGCATAAATTTGAATTTTCTTTACTTAAGAAATGCTGGATCTCCCATACAAACTTTCATCCCCTATACAACCCTCTTAAGGACTATTTTGAGACAAAAAGTACCCTATGTCCTTCTCCAGATGTTCTCTCCAAATATCGAAATCCATTAGTGGTTTAGCCGCGATAAGGTAACATACAGACAGACAAAGTTACTTTCGAATTTATAATAATAGTATGCAGTTTGGCGCTGGTGGCGCTCCGGCGTCGTGTACAGGAAGCCTAAGAAGAGTGTACAACTACATTGAAACATTGATACCTCAAGGCTCAGTTACTTGGCCCTGTATTGTATTCAATTTACACTGCTGACCTCCATGTACATAAGTACAGGGTAGGTCAGTGGTGTAAATTAAGTTAAATTAAGTTATGACAGCTACATATGCTGACAATACTGCTGGTTTAGCCAGTAACAAAAACCCCAATATAGCTTCAGAAATGCTCTTAAAGCAATTAGACCTAGACTCCTAGTGTTAATGAAAAAAAAAATTATCATGGTTATTTTAAAAAAAAAACAGCTGTTTCATAGAAAATTTCAATACCTGCACGGTCAAAATGTATGGAACAGCTGAATAAAAAAAAAAACAAATGAAAAATTTCAATGCAGGGGGGTTCAGATTCATGTACTGAGTCCATGGTATCAGTTTTTGCGGCGATGTCCCTGCCACCCTGTATTTATAAAGTGGGGTTGGCTCCCACTTTATAAATACAACCCATAAGGATTTTTTACACACAGCAAGCAGCTTTGACCAAATCATAACATTGAATCTATTCTAAAAGCCTATCTGTTGTTTCATTATCTTATTAGAAAAGATTTTCTATTAAATTATGAAAGAAAGAAGTTATTCACCTAGATGTGGGATAATAGGCTGAATAGGTTTACCACTATCTAGGCACATAAAATATAACATTACACTTTAGTATGATCATGAGGAATTACTGAAAATAGAATTTAGGAATCAATTTTACTTGATAAGATAGAGCATCAAGACTATTAAGTTATGAACAAAATAAGAAGCCCTATGAATATATGAAAATTTGAAAAAAATACAAAACATGTCAACAAATTATTTGTTTACATTTTTCTGTCAAAATAATATTGAGAATGTTATCATTTGGTGTCATTGACATGAGCATTTTCAATCTCATTTTTATAGATGTTACAGCAGTAATATGTAGATTAATCACAATTAAAACAGTAAGTCGAAAACGTATGCAAAACTAACATAATGAAATTACCTAATTCAGGAAATATGTACTTACATGAACTTAATTTTTAGAAAGTTTAATTTATTCCATTTGCTGTACGTAATACATAACCGGGAAATTTATTAAACACCAGTTCGATGTGATACACATTACGCGTCGGAAGAATCTCTTTGTTATAATTTAGATATTTTTTTTTTATTTCCGTGGTCAATATCGGCAGCGGGCACTTCGCGCCTTTTTCCAAATCCACTTTTCACCACATATCACTGTCAATTTCCAGTCAAAACACAATTAAAACACTTCATGATGAATGCAAGATGTATTTTAAATTAATTTACTAGTTAAATTAGTAATATATCACGAACATTTGTAACGCGAAAGTAAAAAAGCGGCACTGGTACATAATCGATTTTTTCGCTGCTCGACGCATGCGATTCCCACTGATGCGTTGGATTTTATTCATCCAAATTACCAGCAAAATAGTTGGATAGCGGAAACATATGGAATAATAACTCGTAACAAGTAATTACATGATAAATTTTATTGTAGAACACAAAAGCCAAACAAATGTCAAAATGGCGGCGTTTCTTTTTTTAACTACGACGTTTTTCTGCAGATGGCGCCGGGGTTGGCTGTGCGCATGCGTTTTGTGACTGCTCCGAAGGTCGATACTGGGGGTTGGGTTGAGCTCGAGAGGTTGAGGATCCAAATCCAATGCACTTCGGGGGTGAAACTAGGGTGGTAATTTTGTTTTTGTATAATTTCTGTTTTTTTTTTTTAATTACACAGCATTACGATGTCTTTGATAAGTTGGGTCCAAATTAAATATATAAATATATAAATTCAAATAAATAAATAATAAATTCAGTCAAGTATGTCCTGTAGTCGTGTTAGTCGTAGGCCCCACCAAAGAGTATAATCATATTACGGGAGGGCCCCACCATGGGCTCCACGCACATTCAGCACCACTCGGCACAGTAGGGTTCCGTAGTACTCTGGAGGATTTTAACCCTTTATAAACTTATCTATTATGACCATACTCGACGATTTCCCTGTAGATATATTTACGATTCGTAGAAGACACAGCGAAATAGAGAAGAAAGATTATAAGCAGAAAAGAGATAAAGAGGACACCTATGGACAGATGAACGGACAAATTAAAGATTAGTTTTTGCCCTTTGACTACAGAACCCTAAAAAGAGCATTCCGCCCCTAAGACGACCCACCGACCTTTCTGTTGTATTATTACGTTATATGTATTCATATAATTAAATAGGTTTTCCAATAATTATTTAGTAAAATGAAGATTATCAACATCAAACGCAATCATAAAATAGTTCACTTTGATGTATGTAATCTAGCGTGAAATTAACCGTAACTGCTAATGTCATATTGGAGTTTTCAGTGTTGCTACTTTACCCAATTTCCCAATAATACATGGAAAATAAAGATCTAACCAAATTGCAGGATTCCGAAATAAATATTGTTTTATTTTATTTCATTTAACATTAATATTCAAAATATTTGCAACCAAAAAGTTTAAAACAAGCTCACTTTTCAAACTGTCTGTTGCAGTTCATGGTTGATATTTTATTTCAATTTCAGATGTAATGTCACCAACACAGCATTATCATCATTGTCTTGCCCTTATCCCAATTTATTTGGGGTCGGCACAACATGCCAAACAGCTGCACCAGACTGTTTGAAAATTGAGCTTGTTTGAAACTTTTTAGTTGCCGTCGGGTATTGTCTTTGTTTTTGTTTTTGAGTGTAGGTACCTATATATTTTTTCAATCTTTTAGGCCCGTTGTACAGACGCCAGCACATCAACCTACTACAATCTCTCAAATTTCTTTAACAGATTTACAACTTTATTACCAAAGCATAAGGATCCAAGTTGATTGAGAAAATTTAACAGTTTCGGGTAGGTTAATGTGCTGGCCTCTGTACCTATAGTTCACCCCGCCAGTTATTGTGCTTTACCGAAATAAAATAAACCACAATTCAATTTTTCTTGCAGGGAAATAGATGACATAAAACGGTAGTTTTTAATGTTAAGGATAGCAACCCAAGACCAACCGCCAAATTAAAAAGTAGGTTTATTTTTCTTTGTTTGTTGTTTTCAAACTCGACAAACTCTAATGAATAGTGATTATTAAACTAATATAGAATCATCGGACCATTTGTTGCTGAAATAAAAATGTCTAGTGCCTCTGTGACTTCGTCTAAGCGTGAGGTAAAATGAGTTTATTTCTGTTTAACAGGTATTTTTGAACCAACTTGTCTGAACGAAGTTTGGTCTGATACTCTGATTATCTTCATAGGCCTACGACGTTGTTATCTTATGCTAATTTTAATTAACGCCTCATTCCCATGGCTTTTTAGCATTATGCTTGATAGAGCTTTATGTATCTACCTCTTATGCAAAGCATCACACATACAATAGTTCATCACTGTGTTTTGTTTCGCCTTATTTAGTCGTGACTTAGGCAGTCGGCCCCGCCACCTTGCTGACTGGCTGACATCTTTATCACGGCATTAACTAATCATAAAGTTTGAGCTGATACAAGATACGAAATATTTAGAACAAAGTAGGTACTTATAGAAATTCTGAGAGCTGTAAGAATTGGTGTACCAGAACCAAAAATTCGAAAACAAGTGACATGTCGGCTCACTCACAGAGAGGATGTCTGTGTCCTTGCAGCGGGGACATTATAGGACATTATTACTGATTATGTTAGAATTTTTGCAATTTCTTCTTCATAGGAAACAAGAAATTGGAAGCAATTTGATACCTTTATTCTAACTGTTCAATTGTGCCAGCATTTTAAATATGGAATAAACATATGAAACATTCTAGATCTTCAACTGGAAAACCATGACTTTTTTTTTTCTTTTCAGAAACCAACCACGGAGCTGACACAAGAAATAGACTCCATTCGAGCAATGAACAGCAGTTTTAGAGCCTACTTAGAGCATTTGAGGGGCTTCAATAAAAGTCTAGCTGCTATGTACGAAAACTATACACAAATGAGTAAAACAAATGAACAATGGATTGAGACGTTGAATAGTATAAAATGATGTTATTTTTGGTTAAGAATAAATAATTTTAAGAAACAAAATTTGGCTGTAGATTTTATCAATTAATATTAGCATCTAGTTAACCAGCATCCTGTGTATTGATCGAGGCAATATATTTTGTAAGAATCTCACTGTGAAGTCTTCGGTGAAGTGGGCTGTCAATAAGTTAATCTCTAGCATCAGGTGTAATGACAGCTCAATTCACCTAAGTTCTCAGTGTAGTTTTTAAAGAATATAATGGATGGTCATAATCTATGTGTGCCAAAATTCATCCAAAACTATTTGGCTGTTTTTGTGGTAATTGGAATACATACTTATTATATACTGGGATGGAGGACAGGTCGGCAGCAGCAGGCAACAGGGCAGCAGGGAATTTCTATAAAATACCTTCCTTATAGCGATACATCGGTTTCATAGAAATACATAGAAACCAGTCGTGTCGCGTCGCCTGCTGCTGCCGGCTTCGGTCGGTTACGGAATGGCACCTTAACGCTTTTTCATTACGTGACGATTTTAGCCAGTTTACTCCTGCGAAAGTAACTGTCTGTTGTGTTCTCTGTTTTCACGCCGCTGAAAGGATTTCGATGTGTCACAGAGGTAAACCATGACCTGGGTTAGTACAGGACACTTTTGTCGTGTTAGTTCCTACGTTCCTGTGGAATAATTTCTTTCTGACCTGGAGGTCGGGCGAAGTTGCGAGCAAAAGCTAGTTTGAAATAAAACTCCAAAAAACTACCTAAATATATATATTTTTTAAATACTTTAATAACAATTAATTATAGCTAAATAGAAGATATTAAGGTTATTTATATTAATAAAAAATATTCAACTGCGCAATTCAACTGCTGTCATAACCATCTACAGTAGTGCTGGCAGGTGCTTCTGTCCCCGCCACCGCTGGGGCTGGGGGCAGCACCGGCGGTGGTCGCACGATGATAGGCTGAAGCTGGAGTTTTTGAGGCTTTTCTAAAAAAAGAAACGGAACTTACGGTGTGAATGTGGTGTTACCTTCCTATTTGAATTCAGAATCTCAGATTTTTGGGAACACAAACTCAGAAAGGAGCAGAAGTAACGGCCCCGACTTAGAAGTTGTAGGACTTGTAGGTCGTGGGTTCGAATTTGGCGCTTTACTTTGTGTAAATAATTTCATCACCATTGCTCTCAAAACGGTGAAGAAAAATATCGCGAGGAAACCAGCATGTCCTAGAAACAAATAAATCGAAGACATAAGACATGATCTACCAACCAGCACTGGGACCGCGTGGTAGATTACGCCCCACTCCCTCATGCAGAGGAGGCCGGTGCAGTGAATGTACACTGGGCCTGAGTCCCAGCAGCGGGGACATTATCTATTAGGATGATTGTTTTGTTGCTTACCTATCATACAAACAGAGTACTGCGCCGTATCACATGGTAGTCCGTAGACCAAGCCAATGAGATGATCTTGTCTATCCAAGTTGAGGCAGGAGTTATCCATTGTAAACTCTTCATCTACCCACCACGGCGGCATCTAACGGGTAATAGAAGAACTAATTAGATAACGCCATCTTATAATTTGGGAAGAGAGACATCTAGTGGCGAAAGTTACAACTACTTCAATTCTTAAATTAGTGACATCTAGTGGGGAGTAGCAGACCTGCTAAGTAAGAGGGTTGATTTATAACGCCCGGCGGTGTACGTTACCCCAGCAGGAAAGTGTCTCCTAGAGTTATATGAGTGGAACGTTTAATTGGTGCCTTAGCTGCTGTAAATGTGCCCCCACATAAAAAATGTGTGCCGGTGTCGTTTTGAAAAAAAACGGAAAAAACGATTCCTGCTGGGGTAACGTTTTTCTAGCAGGAAAATTCTAAACGAATGATCGGAGAGAGAAAAATTGTGCATGGCCAGAGAGCTTTATATAGGTGTGCCAAAATGTGCCCCCAAAAATAAAATCTGTGCCCCTTTAGGTTTTCGAGATATTGCATTTCCTGCTGGAGTAACGTTTTGCAGAATCGTATATCTCTAAAACCATTGCATGTGCCCCTGTAGAATAAACATACACGAGTAGCTCTTAATGTGTGCCCCAATTAGATTTAAGAAAATAATAATAATAATAAAAAATGCTGCGGTTTTGTAAGTAGATATATAAACAGCCAGCGTAAATGTAAAAAAAACCTAGGTATAATAAAAATATTAGTGCGTAGGATATAGATTTTATTAAAATTTTGCATAGATGTTGCCGATACCTAAGTCTGGTCAGTCTGTACTCGTAGGTAAGCTATAAATCGTCATCATGCTGCCAAAGATGCACATTGATGCAATTCGAAATAATTAAAAAAAAACGAAATATCAAACATCATTAAAAAAAAAGAAAAGATAATAATTATCAACTTGAAAGTTTAAGATAAGATAAGATAATTTGATTTGTCAAAAACATGTGTAGGTTTACAGTTGGTATGTTCAAAAAAATAAAGTTTCAACATGCTTTGCCTGGAAAGGCGTACCTACAAATACAATAATAATAGCTTGAAACAACGAAATCATGCAGTTACATTAAATTAATATAACATTTCAAATTAATACAGTAATTAATAAAATAAAATAAAAGATGTCAAAAGTAAGATAACAATTCAAATTAATATTCTATTTATGTTTACTGTATTTTTTTTTAAATATTACTCGTAGCTTTTATTAATATTTTTTTAGTTTTTTTCCGATGCATTATATAGGTATCTTTCTATAGAAGGCAAGACTAGTTAATTCGATTGTCCATAGAAAAACGGATAAAAAAATAATATCCTAATATAGGTAGGTATAAATATCTCCGAGAGGAGTGCTTTTAATCACTTTTGGCTGCCAACTATCAAAAATAGTCTTTCCGAAATTAATTACATAAATGCATTTTTTTTTTCACAAAAACATTACCTATTGCATCTTTCATGTTATGGGCGCGGGCGAAAATGAGTTAAAGTTAATAACCAATTAATTTTTGCTGACTATAAGTAATAAGTATCTAAGTATTTTTCCAAAATGGCATTTGAAATACTATGGCACATTAAATCATCTGTGGACCTGCTCCAGTGCGTGAATGAGAAAATCAATTTTTATTTTAACTCTCATTTTTTATTTATTTACGTAATCAAAAGATATACGTAGGCAATACGTTAAAATGTGGCATGACGTCACTCCCCCGTAGATTTTATACTGTCTTGTGACGTAGCGAGACCCCACTCCCCAACTTTACGTTTTATCTAATAGATAAAGCAAGAAATACGTGTCTAATATTTTTATATTATCTGACTGACGGACTAAATAGTTTTTTGATCCCCCGTCAAAATCCCAATTCAATAAAAACGAAACTTGCAAGCAATGGGAAATTGGTACTGAAGCCTGCGGTATCGACCTCAGGACGAGCTGCTTTGGGCACGCCACTATTGCGGCGATAAGTCCCCTATTTGAGGAGTGGCTGGAGAGGCGCCACGGCGTCCTCACCTTCCGCTTGACGCAGGTCCTCACCGGACAAGGCTGTTTCGGGAGGTACCTGTTTCGGATAAGGCGGGAGGAAACGCCCGGATGTCATCACTGCGTGGATCGCCCGGAGGACACGGTGGAGCATACGTTGGAGGTCTGCCCGGCTTGGGCAGAGCACCGCCGTGTCCTCGTGGAGGTGATCGGTGGCGGGGATCTCTCGCGTCCGGCCCTGGTCCAGGTCATGGTACGGAGCGAGAGGGCATGGGAGGCCGTCACCTCCTTCTGCGAAGCAGTAATGCTCGCGAAGGAGGAGAGGCAAATTTCGCGCCCTCACGCCCCTAGCCGCCGCAGGAGGAGACGCCCTGGGCGTCGGGAATCAATTGCTGATTCCCGGCCACCGTAGGCGCGGGCTTGCGGACGGTGAGCAATGGGTAGCTCGCCGTCCGGTAAGGACCAAGCCCGGGTCGACGGCGCGTTGTGTTCCACGCGCGCCTCAAAGAGATTTCAGCGAATGAAGGGGTCCGATGAGACCATTGCCTGCCGGGGTTGCGGGAAAGTCCGAAAGGGATACCGTGGCCCCCTGGCATTGCACAGGCAAGAGAAGGAACACGGGTGGGTTTTAGTCAGTAAAAGTCTGACACGCCCTCCGGCTCCACCCAGAGCGGGAGACGTCATTTGATGATTTCCCATCCAAAAAAAAAAAAAGGACGAGCTGCTTCTGATGAATACTAGAATGAAGAAAATATACGATGGAAGAGGGAGGGAAAAGAGAGCGAAAATGTTTACATGCTATGTTTGCATGACGTCCCGGCGCCTTGAGCCGCCACTGTTAGTACATTGTGGTGACTGACGCCTTCCACGCGAACGAAGTCGCGGGCAGGATTATAAAAAGCGAACATTTACTCACATATAGCCCGGACATAGCCCCCCCTATCCCCTTAGGGCTTGGGATTACTTTCCCTCCGTTGGGATTGTACCAGCTGAAATGAATGGTGTCGGTCGAGATGTCCTTCGTCATGTTCAGACGACCGGAGACCCAGATGTGTTCGATGGCTGGAAAAACGAAATTATTAAATTATTTAACGCGTTCAGTGCCGGGAGCCCTCCTGGAGGGTTCACTTTGTCGCATATGGGATGATGGGAGCCCTCGCGGAGGGCTCATTTTAAATGTAGGTTTTTCTTAGCGAATACAGCAGTATTATAAACCGTGAACATATAATCTGATGTAGGTATATTTTAGCAAGATTTATTAGTAACTATGTATATGCGTTGGTTTTAAAATCCAAGCATTTTTATTTTTTTAATTTTTTTGTTCGCGTTAAAATATTTTCAAAAAAATCAAAAGGTTGGAAACTACGTAGACCCCCTGAAAACACAATTTTACTTTGTTTTACAGTGTTTTATAACACGGTTTTAAACCTAATGCCGTTGACCGTCCGCGAAATTTAACTTTAGCGCAAACGTAAATCCGGCAACCCTCCTGGAGGGTTCACTTCCAATGTATAGGCGGCATGGCGTATGAGTTCGATTAAAAGTGGGTGGAGCCGAAATTGTTAACGAATCAACAATGCAGTAGGTTGTGTATTTGTTAAATACACATACAAAATCACGCCTTCTTCTCATAGGGGTAAGCAGAAACTACAGAACGCCACCTGATACGATCCTTACATCATACTCCTTTACGTTTACATCTTGTCACAAAACAAAGCGTTACAAGAAATAAAAAATGGTAAAAGAAATTTTCAAATCGGTCCAGTAGTTTTGGAGCCTATTCAATACAAAAAAAACAAACAATCAAATCTTTACTCTTTATAATATTAGTATAGATAAGTTAGGATAGTTAGGTAGTTTAGATTTCTTTCTTACGCAATATTTTCTACAATATAACAATAATGCCTGGGTCAAAAAAAAGAAATTCTATTTAGTCCGTCAGTCAGATAATAAAAAAATATTAGACACGTATTTTTTGCTTTATCATATTAATAAAAAATTACTCAGATACAACGCATTAAAGTTGGGGAGTGGGGGTTGATACGTCACAAGTATGTATAAAATCTACATACAAGTGACGTCATGGCACATTATAACTCAATGTATCGCCGTAATCTTTTGATAACGGTAAAAAAGAAAAAATACGTGTACGTTATTTTTTCATAATCTACATTACGGACACAAAACATTTTTTTAGTCATCATCCCTAGTAGACTTGTAAAGTTTTGTGGTACAGGGCTTAGGCTCTGAAAGGCTCTGAATAAGGTTGTAAAACTTACGTTCTTCCTTATTCTCGCCCATAACCAGCAGTAACTGTATCATTATATCGTTAGTATCCACACTGGCGAGCGTCCCGTTCATTTTCAAGCAGTTTTGGTAAGCGTGCTGCCAGTAAAACAGCTGCCGAACTAACACGTAGTAATATTGATCGTCGCTGGGTATCTCTTGTGGGAACTTCTGGGCAGATCCTGGAATAATACAATTTAATGTTTAATACAGATGCGGCCGAATTCACAAAACGCATCTCAACTAAGCCGATATCAAACGCTTCACATTTCATTCGGCATGTTTCACTCGAAGTGAAACATCTAAACCCAAAATGATACAAAAGTGAAAAAAAAATCATAGGGGTAGGTACAAGTCCGAAGCTGACTGCAGTCAGCAGCAGCAGACGATGTGTCGTCGCAACACTTTCTATAAAAATATATATACTAGAAATACGAGGAATCAGTTAGTGAACTGATTCAGAGCGTACATCCAAAAAGTTGGCAATGTCGCAAATAGCTGTCAAATATTTTCCCGTTTTGATTAATTTGGCAATATTACTGTATGGAAATAAGAAATATGGCTAATTAGTGAACTAGAATATCAATAATGAATTGCAATTATAACACTGAAATTGATGTTGTAACCGTTTTAGGTGTAAAAAAACCGGCTAAGTGCGTGTCGGACCACGCACAATGAAGGGTTCCGTAGTTGGAATGAATGGATCGTAAGAACAAACTTAACTTTGTAATTGAAAAACATGTTCTTCCATTCGGAATATAATTATGTGAGAATATGTTTTTGAAACCGTAAATTTAAGTTGGTCGATTATTACTCGTAAACTTGTTAAGCCCACTTAAGTGTGATAGTTTTCCTTTAAACTTCGTTATATATAGGTACTACTCCCGAGACATTTGAATTTCTTACTACAACCGTTTAGTTGGTAGAGGGGGGGGGGACACTTGACTCTAACGAAAATTGGTACTTTAAAGCTTGATAAGTCACGAACGGATTACTTAATCAAAAAACGGTCTTCGCAAACCCACTAATATTTTTGAAAAACCTATCCAACGATATCCCACACTATAGGAAGGACGAAAAAAATAATATCATCCCCACTTTACATGTAGGGGAGGTACCCTAAATAATAGTTTTTTTCGAAATTTTATTTAACTAATTTTTTGGCGTCATTAACGTGTATACTCATACTAATTTACAACTTTCTAGTACCAATAGTTTTTGATCTAAACTGCGGACAGACAGACAGACGGACATGGCGAAACTATAAGGGTTCCTTGTTGACTACGGAACCCTAAAAAGGCATTTGGAAAGTTTCCAAATACTTTTTTTTACATCTAAAACGATATTAATTACTGCATTTTTCATAATCAATATTTTCGTTTCTTATTTCCATTGACAGCTATTTACGACGTTGCTCACTTACTGTATAAACGCTCTTCAACGATGTTGGATTTCGGCACTCGGTATCTTTCACTCGCCTACCGAATGATCGAAAAATGAAACAAAAGGAGCGGATGACTGTTGAATGAAACAATTAAGTACCTTTCACTCGAGTAAAGCGTCTGATACCGGCTTTATACATATAGTTGCCGTTATGACTCACATACACGAGCGGCACACATCTACGGCAGAGGCAAGTGCAGCCGCCGAACGTCTACGGCTACCGTCGACAACGGGCCGCTCGTGCATTTGAGCACCGTATTCAAATACGAGAGCGGCCGTACGCATTTACGGTGATAGTCGACGCGTGTCGACGAATGCAGTTGCATCTACCGTTGACGGGTGCCGCTCGTGTGTATGATAATAAGGGCAAAATTCATAGACTAACTTTGACGATACTTTGCGTAAACTAAGCGTTTTACACGAATAGGAACTTTATCATCTTTCCTTAAGTAATTAATGTTCATGCGTTCTTATTAAACGCTTGCTCTCATTTACTTATACGAATATGAAAATTTATACACCTGAGTATAAAGTTCATATTCGCTTATTTTACTTACAAAGCAAAGTCAAATTGTGGTCTGTGAATCTGGCTATAAGATGTGTTCTAAATGAAAATGCTTAGATGGGTTGAAGGTGCTGTGACCGCTTGATAGACTTCGAAATGAGTAAGTTAATATTATGAGGCCGATAAAGTTACGCCAATCACAGATAAAATGCCTCAGATGTTAGACACAATGAGTATTGATATAAGAGGAAGTCTGAAAGTGGCACCGGTAACTGAAACATTGTGTGAAAATCAGCAATCATGGTATGGGCATGTGATGCGGAGGAATGAGGGAAATGTCGTGAGGAAAGATTTGAGAATGAATGTCGATGGCTATAAGAGTAGGGGAAGAGCAAAGAAACGATGGATGGACTGTGTGGAAGATGATATGGATAGAAAGGGGGTGACTATCGAGATGACGACTGATAGAGAAGTGTGGAAGAAAAGGACATGTTAAGATAACTAGAGAATGTTGATGGTATACAGAAATGTCAAAAGACGTAGCGAGGGGTATGCATGTGATACAAACCACTTTGAACCTACCGGAAGAGAACAGAAGGAGAAGCCAGCCTTCATTGAAATAGTAGTCTGACATAGAAAGAGACCTCAAGCGAGCCCAATTGTCAGAATCGATAACCCAAGAGTCTCAAGACAGAAATACTTAGCGTAAAAAAGTGAGGAGGCACGACCCCTAAGTAATGGTGGTCCCGTTATTTTGGGGTCGGGCCTCCTCTTATTTTTATGCCACTTAGTCTCCAAGTTATGCGTTTTGCCACCTGTGGGAAGGATGAAGAAGAGGTTAACGCTAAATTCTTCGAATTAAAGTGTGGTTTAAGAATTCGGTGGGTCTAGTACGATCGCCTGACGAAAACGTACCTAGAGGATTTTTATCTCACGAAGCGATGCGCGCTTTATTTGTAGTAACCCGCTGTGAATATTTAAACAGCACGTCAGCACGTAACACACACACACAATTCCGACTTCGCCCGCATCTCGGACGGTACCGAGAGGTCCGTGCACTTACACACACATTCACAGCGTGTTGGTACACTTGGTAACCACAAATAAAGCGCGCGTCGCTTCTTTCGATAAAAAAAAACTATGAGGTAAATTCGAACGATTTTAAAGTTGAAAATACTCGTTTGGCACTTTATTCGTATCTATGGGTGTTACTTATCATGATTGTCGCTAAAATTTAAAACAAAATGGAGTATACTTAGTTGTATTCTCGATTCAAAAATCGTTCGGATTAAGGTTCATGCACACACATTAGTCACGTCAAAAAATATAGTTACGTCGAAGCTGTAGGACATTGGACCACACGTCAGTCACATACTAACGTCATTACCGTTGCGTCTCAGTCAACATCGCGTCTCCGGCAAGTCAAAACTTGTATTGCTATTTGCAACGGTATTGTGACAAAGACAATTTGTAACTGAGGCGTTACCATATGACTGACTGACTGACTATCTGTTCACACACGTCCCTGAAATTGATGTGACTGATACCGGACTTGATGTTGATGTGACTGACGTGTTTGCATAAACCTTTAACGTTACGGTTACGTCATGCGTCCTTGAAAGACGTGTTTGACGGAACGGTTGGCGCAGTAGTTAAGCGATTGACTGCTGCGCTGCGTGTCGCGGGTTCGATTCCCGCACGGAACAAATATTTGTATGACCTACAAGTAGTTGTTCCGGGTCTGGCTGTTTGTGTATGTGAGTTTAAATGATTGTAAATGCACCCACAATACAGGAGAAATTCCTAGTGTGGGGAAACGTTTTTAAAAAAAAAAAAAGGACCTCTGGTACAGGTTTTGTTACTGTAGATTTAAGAGAGAAAAACTACGAAAATTCGTGTTAATACAATAAGTTACAGTTGTGTTAAGTTCGTAGAAACTGTGTGAATAGATCTACGATAGATTAACTCCCCGTTGTGTAGTCATGATCTATGTACATTCAGCAAAGTACGCAGCTGACCAGTTTTCAACCTTATTACTAAGGCCATGGAGCACAGAGACGCAACGGCAGCCGCTGTTAGTATTGACATTGTCAAAGAAAAGTAATTCTTTTTTTACCATACCGACTTCAAAAAAGGAGGAGGGCCTATGATCGCCTGCATGTATTTAAAAAAAAGTATGTTCATTGTGGACCGATTTAGTTTTTTTATTTCTTTTGGTAGAGGAAGCTTGCGCGGTAGTCCCATATACATTTTATTAACTTTGCTTGGGTAATTTTTAAGTTAGCTTCAATATTACGTATTTTTCCCACTTCGTCTATTATATGGATGATGTTAAAGTTCCTGTCATTGTTATTTACATAGCAGGTAGTGGTATTCGAATTTGTGTGGGGTAGGTACCACAACTAAAAAGTGAATTAAAAAAAACACTACATTCATATTTTTATCAAACAAACCAAGAGTCTCACCGTTAACAACTGACTGCTTGGAATGGTGAAGATGACAGAAGCACTCAAGGGACTTCCGACACCAAGATTTTTTTCTCAAACTCAAACCATTTCAATTAATTACAGGCATTTTTGAATTGGTTTACTCCTTGATATGCAATGGCCTTTGTAGTCCCATGAAACATGAGACTTCATGGGCTAGTGCAAATCTTGGGGTTCATTCGATTTATCGAGTCTGGTTAAACCACGCTGGGATCGGTGCCTTTCATTCATTCATTCAACTCAAACCATTTCAATTAATTACAGGCATTTTTGAATTGTCAGAAAGCTGAAGATGAAGCTATTCCAAAGCGTTGTAGGTTCCTACGAGCAAGAAACTCCACGGACACTCTTCAAAGGATAGGAGGAGGACACGTGAGGACGAAGTACAAAGACAAGAATAAAATAAGCCGTGACAGCTATGAGATGACCAGTCCCAACTGACAACACCCGTTCACGAACATGGCGACAAGAAGCATAGACACTCTGACACACCGGTGTGACAATTCCCTGCTCTATGACCAAGTGCATCAGAAAGGGTAAAAAGTAGTTAATCACCAGTTTTGTCGAGTGTACATTACTAACCCGATCGACGGACTCCTCTTTCAAAGTCACCGCCTTGTTCTGAAATCGGGCAACCAAGGTTTAATTTGCGATTATCTATGTACTTAGTAACCTAACCTAAATAACCTTTTTTTTTTTTTTTTTTTGAATGGGAAATCATCAAATGACTCCTCCCGCTCTGGGTGGAGCGGGAGGGCGTGTCTGACTCTTACTGACTAAAACCCACCCGTGTTCCTTCTGTTGCCTGTGCAATGCCAGGGGGCCACGGTATCCCTTTCGGACTTTCCCGCAAAACCTAACCTATCCTAAGAACGTTATCACGATTTGCCAGCGTGTTTCCAACGAAGCGATTTGTGAACGTGCTCTCAGCGGTTGCGAAGCGAATTACCCAAAAAAAATCTAAATTAAAAAAACAAAAAAATATATAATAAATAATTCAATAAAAAATTAATCATAATTTCTAAATATTATGTCTGTGATTTTTATGGTGTACAATAAAGAGTATTCTATCTATCTATCTATCCGCGACTACGCGACGTATTCTCCGCGTTTTCATAATTTTATACACTCGCTTGTCTCACTTTCTCTTGTCTATACACGTCACGCACACGTGGCGTGCTCGCTAGGCACACGCAGCGAACGCGTTAATCAATCGCGACGCTGGAAACACGCTCGCAAATCGCCAGTGTAATATGGCGTTTGCCGTTTGTTGAATACACATTTACAGACGCCAAATTTTAAACTGTCAAATTTTCCCAATCAACTTTGAACCTTATGCTTAAGTGATATAGTTGAAAATCAATTAAGAAATTTGAAAGATTGTAGTAGCTTGATGTGCTGGCGTCTGTACATAAAATCGCGCTTGTATTCACCTAACGATTAGGCAGAGGCATAGAACTCCCACATTTCGCCAGCTATGTTTAAGTCCCATGTAATAGGGGGCGAGCCTATTGCCATCAACCGGGCAAAAATCCAGGCTCTGGGCTGTTAATGAGAAATTTCTCAAGGAAAAACCGCATTAGCGGCCATAATTATTTTGTAGGGTTACTTGCTTTTTTTTACCCACAGGTTCGCCCCCATGATCTATCTCAGATTCAAAGCAGCCAATGTCACTGTAAGGCCTCGTCGTATTTAAAAGCACTAGTCGCACGAATACGCGATCTCATGTCCGATGAAGCGCCAGCCCGCGCCGCAGCCGAGCGCGTAGCTTTAATTAAATTCCCCTCATAATAATAATGATCTATCCTTGATCCAGCCTGTCCCATCTTGCTGTCCTCCCCTCAGCGACGCCCTAAGCCGAGGTTAGTACCCCACAGGGGGTGCCCTTAGCGAGCGTTCGCCAAATTTTAATTTAGAATAGTTTTGCTCCTGGCTGGAGGCTTTGAGTGTAGTAGCTTAAGGCAGCCACAGGATAGTCCGGTTAAGCAGTAAATACCTTAGTGGTATAACTGCGTGATGCCATAGTAAAAAAAAAAAAAAAACAAAATACGCGAACAGTCAACCTCCCCACGAGCGTGAGTTGGGGAGGTTCCACAAGCACACTCCACACTTACACCTCACAGACACGTATTACACATACACACACAACACTCCTACATGCACAACATTTTAACACTTGCCTATTTTATTTTTACTATTTGATTTATTTTTTATTTTTCTGTAATCTGGAACGCTGTCGTCTCCCTCTTTGAGGTGGGCGTTAATAGCTGCGACACAGTTTAATGACTAATGTAGCTATTTACGAACGCAATCAATTTGTAAAAAATGTTTTCTTCCAATAAAGATAATGATAAAGTCGCGTGCTAATATCACTTGTTTTTCGGTAAACCGGAGAGCGCCCTCTGGCGGTGCGTCCACGCGTTCAGGTTTACCGAACAAAAAGCTCCAAAGATCGTGTATAAGTGCAACGATCGCTTTTAAATAGGACGCGAGGTTAGACCATTAACTAACTCCGCGCCGTTCCTGCGTGAGGGAAACGCAAATCAACAAACACACTTTCGCATTAAGACATAGCCCACATTATGCGACACGTTACTTCGACAGCTCGGTGACTAGACGCAACGACAGGCTGCGGGCGACAATTTTCATATATTTTGTTCAAACCTTCGCACTTTATTGGCGTCGAGTTGTAGATTCGCAACGACAGAAGATAGTCGCATGTGGCTTTCGAATACTCAAAAAAAATTATATCGCTTCCTTCACACGTAGCATGACAACCGTAGAAACGGGTTTTCTACGGGTTTTGTCGTAACGACTAGTCTCAGACGCAAACGAAAGCTCCGCGTCAAGTCGCAGCGACAAGATATAGATACAAACGACAAGTTTGCGTCTTGTTGACATGTTTTATTAACATTTTTAAGTAAAATGAAGTAAGAATTTGATAAGAAGAGTACCTGCATAACAAATGAACTGCATTTTTCTGTCACATCTTGCTTCTAGGAACACAGGCGGATGAGAAGCGTGTCTGTCCAGCTGAAGGCATCCATTCTGCTTTATGTTCGTTCTGTCCCTGTAAAATGTTTCACGAGTTCCTATTTCAGTAAATTATCAACAAAAGAAAAATAACATGGTCCTGGAAAACATCGCGAGGACACATTAGAAAGAGAAGCTCTTTTTTGGGTCATTGTTGTCGTCGCGCAGACAAATTATATAAAAAACGATAAATATAAAACGTTGGTTTTTATTCCTTCGTTAAAATTAAAAGGATTTTCATTCTGGTTGTGTAAAAGGGGTAATAGATAGGGTTGATGAGGATTCCTCTTCCTCATCCTCATAATGCGGAAGTTCCTCATTTTTCCACATCCCCAAAATTAGGCATAAAATATTCCTCTTCCTCTTCCGCTTCCTCATTCATTAAAGGAATTTATGAGGAAGAAAAAATTACCAATCGCTTTGGTGAACTTCATAATAATAAAATTTACACAATCGCTACCTATTTAGATCCAAAATATAAAACTAAGTTTTCCAATGAGATCACTAAAGAAAGTATTGAATCCGAACTGATTTCTTTATGTCAACAAGGCCACCAAGGTGTTTTTATTTCAGCTGGCGCACAAATACAGTCAATTGGACATGATGTTATTCAAAACATTCATCATGCCGAAACTGAGAGCCCACCATCATCGAGTTCTGGAGCTAACTATTCTTCTGGCAGATTTTTACAATCAATATTATCTGAGATCCTGGCTTCATCAGGTCCTAACAGTGACGATGAAGAAAGTCAAGTCGCACCTATCGACAGATTTGTTATCCTGAAGCCACTGATAATAAATTATACTAAAGAGAAGAGAATAAGCCTTCAGGAAAACAGCCTTTTGTGGTGGAAATTGAACCCCAAATATTTTGAAATTTACGGAGCTGAGTATCTTTCAGCCCCTCCATCAAATGTCCCTAGTGAGCGCCTTTTCAGTGGCGCCGGATTAGTTTACGACGAATTACGAAAGCGTTTATCTGGAGAAACAGCTTCACAGTTACTTTTCATTAAATTCAACCTCCCTATTGTGAATTTTGACTATTAAATTGTTTTTTTTTTATATAATAAACGGCCCATTCACAATCTTTCTTTTATTTAAATTTTCAATTTGAAGTTCTGTCTTCTGTGTTCCTCATCCGAATCTTTTTCCTCATCCTCGTATCCTCATCCTCATCCGCTTCCTCAAATCGTATTTCTAATAGTTCCTCATCCGCATCCTCTTCCTCATAACCACTTCCTCATCAACCCTAGTAATAGACACACGAGCAAGTACGCGTACTTATTGTTTGGCGATCTTTATCACCCGTGTGTCATAATAAGTACGCGTACTTTAAAACCGCTGAGTAAGTTCGTCGGCGATCCAACAGGTTTGAAATTTTGCTCGTAGCCCGCCTTGGTTTGTAGTTTCATACGTCTGTCACCACCGCGAGTCGCGAGCCGCCATTTTGTTTCGACATTTGAAACTTCGACAACATCGCGAAACAGTCTTATCAAGCTTCACGTGTGTCACCGACGGCGAGCCGAGTAAGTTCACGGACTTAAGAACCGCGTACTTTAAGTTCGCATGTCTATCAACTTTATGCAGTAACAAGACAAATAAATCTAGATTCACGCCAGTAGCACACCACCGCCGCGAAACGGTAGCAGCGAAACCGCAGTAGTTCAATTCAACATGATGCGAGCATCATGTTCCATTCTACTCTAGTTCCGCTACTCGAATTTCGAATAGCGGAACATGACGCGAGTCAGTTGAATTGAACTACTGCGGTTTCGCTGCCATGGTTTCGCGGCGGAGATGTGTTATCGGCGTAATGCTTGCGATTTCGCTGTATGAGAAGAGGCTAAGGCCTCTTCTCTAGGGCAGAGGCCTTGAAGTGGAACAACTGAAATACAATATCATGGTTATACTGATAAAATGAACCCTACATATTTAGGTTGCTTAACTTTCTACTTCCTATGATTTCCTTCTCTTCCTGTCTTCGGTTTCTTCTGAGTGTTCCACAACATTGAGAAAATTATTAAAAAGAATTATTAAAAAGTTCTTAGGTAGTGAGACCGACGGAAATACGTGGTGCTTGCTTTATAAGGAGACGCCTAACTCCAGCTACTTACCTCATAGGAGGCCAGGTATCAGGCGACGCGTCTGTCATAGCCGGAGTTTGGAACACGCTGACCCCGGTGTCTATCCACTTCCAAAGACCGAGGGTTCCCATAGCGCCCACCCACGCGTTCTCAATAGCTGTGGGTATTATTTATTTTATTTTATTGTATAATGTAAAGAAGAGCCAGTGTATGATCTTCGAGACCGCCAGTGCAAAATGTCCGGGAAGCATACCTCCGGTCAGACTAAATGGGGTTCCTTTGAAAAGGGTTGACCAGTTTACATACTTGGGGCATGTTTTGACTGTCGACCTCAAAGATCACGCAGACATGGAACGGGAGCGGAGGGCGTTGTCTGTTAGAGCTAACATGATCGTCCGCAGATTTGCGCGGTGCTCTAATGAGGTTAAGGCTACGCTCTTTAGAGCGTACTGTACTTCCTTGTACTCATGCAGTCTGTGGGCTAACTACTCTAACAGAAATTACAGCGCCATCCGCGTCCAGTATAATAACGCGTTCAGAGCGGTGATGGGGCTACCCCGACACTGCAGCGCCTCGGGTATGTTCGCAGAGGCACACACCGATTGTTTTCACGCGACCATGCGCAAGCGTGCCGCGTCCTTGTTGCGCAGGGTACGGGTTAGCCCCAACATCGTACTAGCGATGATTGCAGGAAGACTGGACTGCCCCTTCATTCGGCATTGTTCCAGCAGACCTGTTGCTGTCCCAGTGTCGGAGAGAGGGTATTAATTTTATTTTTAAATTATTTATATATTTTTAATTTAATTTGATTTATTTTGCTTTTGATTTATTGTATTTAATTAATATTATTAATTTTGTTAATTTGGCTATGGGTGTTATTTACCTGATAATAAATGAATTATATATTATTATTATTCAAAGCTATTAATAAGAAGTTTATGTGAAGGAAACCTGGACTTATAATAAATTTTAGTCTGATATCGCTAACCTGTCTTGAGCAAGCGTGGTGATCAGTGCTCCTACCTTCTCTTTATGAGAAGAGGCCTTTGCCCTGCAGGGCTAAAATCGCGAGAACGCTCTTTTTCTCGTTTTGTTGAAATTTGTCTACGATTCTGACGTCATTCTAATTCCTAACATGACCGTAAACGACGAGTAAACTCGAAAAAGGCACATTGACACTTCTAAATCTCGCGACGAGAGACCGAAGTTGCAAGTTATTAAAAACAAATTATTTTTATGATAGCAACATCGGCTTGAGATTCCGTTTCATTCATTCAATGGTGCCGATTCTCTTGTCACAAATGTTTCTAAACTAGACTAAAAATCACCAAAATTTAGATTATTCCTGTCGACGACAATTTCTCATTCTGAAATAGACTAAAGTGACACAACTTAACTATATTTTCGTTAGACAACACTAAGATGGCACTGAGTTATTAATTTAGTGAATTTGACGTTTTACAACTTTTTTTTTAATTGTCTAAGTATTTAATCGCGATTATAATGGAGTGGAAATTAATTGTCATGAATTAAAATTCACACGAACACCTACCTTCTTAGACTTCAGGTGTAAAAACAGTACTGTATCTTTTTTTCTTTTCTTTTTCTCTTGCTTTCTCGAAAATGGTGTGTCCTATCGCAAAAACAATGAAAATTTCGTCCCCCTTTATGAAACCCATAAACCCCTAATACACAACATGTAGGTAATAACTTTTCATATTTTCCATACAAAAAATGAAACACGTCGTTCCAATGTAAATAGTAGTTTAAAACTAAGTATTTTCATTATTCATATATCGTAAAATAAAATGATGACTAAAATGAGTACAAGTATGAAACTGCCATGTTATTTTGGAGTTTTTGTATCATAATTTTGTCTACTCTTCTCGTCGTCAAAATCGATGATGAGTAAATACGACTAAACGACAGAAGAATCGGAGATTATCTCGTGTTGAATTGTCAAAAATCGAGATAACTAAGGTGCCATAGGATTTGTCTAAAAAAACATGAAGTTTGGACGGAAGGAGTCGACTATTTTGTATGGAAGCGCTGTCAGAAAACGAGAAGTGACAGTAATAGACGAAAATTACTCACGCGAGAGTGGGTGATTGTCGCGTGTGTCATGTTAGGCCTGCTGCAGTGAGACATTAATAGGCCGGTATTATCATTTATAATATAAAATATTTCATTCAGTTGACAGCTACTCATTTTGCAACAAATTAATGTTCCTAAATTACCCTAGCTAGCTTAATACAATTTTAAATTGTTCAAAATCATTTTTTAAATGAGTGTTGGGATCGGCTGTCTCTTAATTTGCTTCTTTCTTGCTATCTACGCCGTGTGTGCGTAGCGTGTAGCGTCTTCTACAAGAGTGCTACGCTGCACTACGTCGCTACGCAGACTCTACGGGACTGCTACCTACGCCGTGTGTGCGTAGCGTGTAGCGTCTTCTACAAGTCTGCTACGCTGTACTACGTTGCTACGTAGACTCTACGGGACTGCTACCTACGCCGTGTGTGCGTAGCGTGTAGCGTCTTCTACAAGTCTGCTACGCTGCGCTACGTGGCTACGCAGACTCTACGGGACTGCTTCCTACGCCGTGTCTGCGTAGCGTGTAGCGTCTTGTACTTGACAAGACTGCTACGCTGCGCTACGTCGCTACGCAGATTCTACGGGTCTGCTACGCTGCGCTACGTCGCTACGCAGCTTCTACGGGACTTCTACACCGTTTGTGCTTTGTGTTGTGCTCATTGTATTTACTTCACAAATCGTGATATGATAGGTACAATACTTACATGGTCGGTTTTTCAACATCGTCATGCCCAGTTTTTTTAGACATTTTAAAGTGGCAATATTTGCTAACCTGTAAACAATAAAACATTTTGTTAAGAAAATGGGTCCCACCGGTCTCAATATTTTCTGCTCAGTTTGGTTGACGGTAGGTTTGTTCTAAGTCCGCCTGGCTAGCTACCATCATCTTATCTAAGTCTGTCACCACAACAACAATATTAACAGCATCGTTGTGTTTCGGCAGTTAGAGGTAAGATAGCCAGTTCCTCTGTGGTCGAGGATTCCGGGTGAAGCTCGCTTCCACCTTCGGTCTGATCATCACTTACCTTCAAGTGAGATACAAGCAAAGAGAATCCCCGTTGTGGTTTAAAAAAAATGGTTCCTATTTAAACATAATTTTTTTCGTATCAAAGACATTTTTTTTAATTTTTGAAAAGTGTCTCAATTAGATTCTACAGTGCTAATGAACCACTCAAAAATTCACAATATTTTTAATCAATCGTTAAGTGCCATACAAATGCATTTAAATTTTGCATTTTCAAATTTAAATTTCGCGCGTAATTTGACGAAAACGCTGGACGCAGTGGGCGCCATATTGCTCTGTGGTCACGACGTCAGTTGGCTGTGTAAACAAATGCAGTGATATTTTTCAAGATATAAATTTGTGTTGTCTCCGTTTACAAAACCGTCCTCCATGGTATTATTTCAATAAAAATTACGTTAGTTACGAAAATAATAAAAAGGTAAGCTGATAGTTGACAGTTAACCCTTTCTAAGTAAACATAGCCGTATGACGTAATAACATGGCGACTACTATCTAATGGTGTTAGGAAACAGATTAAAAAAGCATTTGAATTAAATTTTGATAGTCGGACGACTAAGTTCGTACCCGTTTACCGGATGACTAGCAACAGCCAATGACTAATAACAAATGAGTATATAAGAGGACGTCTGAAAGTAGCACCAAAGTTGTATGGAAATAGCTTACCACGGTATGTGCTGCGGAGGGGTGAGGAAAAATGTCGTGAGGAAAGTTTTGAGTATGACTGTCGATGGCTATAAGAGTAGAGGAAGACCATAGAAACGATGGATGGACTGTGTGAAAGATGATATGGATAGAAAGGGGATGACTACCGAGATGACGACTGATAAAGAAGTGTGGAAGAAAGGGACATGTTGCGGCGACAAATAGAGATAAGGCAAGAGAAGTATGATGATGGTGTACTTAATGGCAAGATGTAGCTTTGCCTGTATACCAAAAAGAAGGTTGTTAGACTGTTCGTAACTGTCCTACTATTAACAGTGATACGAGCACGATCTAGTAATATAACCATTAGGGCACTCCGAACAAATAGGTTAGGTTGGGTTAGAACTGTGACCTGGATGGTTGAGCTGGATGGTGCTGATCCATGCATCGTGTTCGTGAACGGGCGCCATCGGTTAGGACTGTTCATCTCTTATCTGCCAGGGCTTATTTTTAATCTTATATTTTTAATCGCTTTTGATTTTTATATTTTTTTTTACATTGTTCTCACATATAGAATCAACAAGAGTAATGTACTCAGGATTATGTAATTTCTATATTTAAAAGAGCGTCCTTGGAGTATCTTGCCCGTTCTTCTCCATAAAGATCTACGTTTTGGAATGGGCAACTAGCTTCAACTTTCTGAGTAACTGACTAAATTGGTCGCAGTAACAAAATTAGGGCACTACGACAATTATGAACCGCTTTCATGTTACTATATTACGGTATATAGCAATATCTCTACGGATATAACTATATCATGGCTATAATCATCTTATTGCGTCATATATACTTTACTATCAAAACAAATATATCTACGTTCTTGTAAATTCTTTACAAAAAAAGGAAAAATGTTATTTTCTATTGTCTTACGCCATCCCCCGGAGCACGCAGTAGGCTGCTGCTTGGTGCCAGTCCATCCTGCCATCGTAGAGGTGGTACAGACCATTCCTGCAGCGGACGGTGTTCACTTCCTTTACGGGGTACATTTCTCTCACATCTGTGGATGGTAAATATAGAGGCTTTGTTAAGATAGATAGATGGATAGAATACTCTTTATTGTACACCATAAAATTACAGACATCAATTTAGACATTTTACATAGGGTGACACAATGGGCGGTTGTGATCCGGCAGAGAACCAAAGTTGTGCTATAGGATAGGTAGTTGTACTTTTCATTCAAAAATCGTTAGAATTTACGTTATGTTTACGTTTCTTTCGTGTTAAGGCCTCGGTTTTGCTCATACGAAGTAGATATTTCAGCAGTGGATGAAACAAAGCTGTCAATAAATTATGATACATCATGAAGGTCATTAAAAGTTCTTACCTCTTTCACAAGCGAAGGCTCTTTCCAGATGACAGGGTAGGTCGAGAAACACAGGGTGGTCGTGCTTGACCCGCTCTACAGCCACGCAGTCAGCACCCATCTCCGGGACCGGGATGTGAGTTCTATTTAGCCACTGTAATAGAGAAATAGGTTAATTTATAGTTGGAAAACGAGATCGTTATAATTGCCAACTGTTTGTAATTAGACAGATCGTTAAGTAGTAACCGTACTGGACTGTTATTTTTACCAACTGTTATCGGGATGGTTTTTTCCGACATCTTCAATAATCATTGTCATATTTCAGCCAAATTATACAAAACCTTAATCAATTATACACCTAAACTCACCATAGGATAGTGCCTCCCCACGTTATCATCTTGTTCCTCATTGGATAGTACATCGAGAGCAGTTCTCCTAAGCTCCATGCCTGGTCCCCATCGGTAGCCAGCCGCATCCTCTGCTGAGTCCCGACGGGCTCCCACCCAGACTGATGCAAGAGCTGTGGGTGGAACCATTTGTTAAGGATATCATCGGTCAAATGTGACTAGGTAGGTAGGTAGATACTTATTATATCAATTAATGTTTCGCGAAACAATGACAATTGAGTCGATCATTAATTAAGAGGAAGCCTCCCTATATTGATTTAGATAAAGCTATAGTTAATTATCTCCCTTCTGATCACAGTGGTCAAACCATAACTTTTGAGTCCAACACACCCATACAAAAAGTGCAGATTCAAATTAGACCAATAACATCGGGTAATTTATAAGTTTAATAGCTTCTTAATTAGCAAGTTATGTGGTCTGGGCCTAAATATGTCCAATGTCAATTTTTAGTATGAACAATTTTTTTCACTAGTGCAAACAGAGTTCAATAACTCTTTTAAGAAAAAAACTAAAACTATTTGCCCTAAGTTTTTATTCAGTGACTGGGCAACTAAAGGCATCAGGAAAAGTAGGGATAGATTATTTGAACTATATGGCCTTAAGCCGTATATTAACACGGAAACTTTTAATAAGTATGTTGCTACTTACTCTAAAACTTTTAAAACTATCTGCAAAGCAGCTAAAGCGTCTTTCATTAGCAACAAGGTTAAATCAGCAGAAAATAAAATAAAGACAGTTTGGAAAATTATTAACAATGAAACGAACTAGAACAAAAGTCATAATACTGATTACACATTGGACACATCCCGCGGTCTCATTAGCGATAAGATCGAAGTTGCTCAGGAATTTGCAACTTTCTTTACCAATATTCCTATTAAAACTACAGAAACTTTAAATTCCTCCCCCTTACTTGCTATTGATTTAATAAGAGCGAATGTTTCAGCCTGTCCTTTAGAATTTAAATTTAATCATATAAACCCTGTGGTCGTTGTTAAGGCTTTTAAGCAACTTAAGATCAAAATTACCGAAGATCTGTGGGGCATGTCTACTAAAGTTTGTCAATCTATTATTGAGACAATTGCACCCTATTTAGCTTTAATATTTAATTTGTGTGTAGATCAAGGGGTCTTTCCGGATTTAATGAAGTACAGTAAAGTTATTCCACTTTTCAAATCCGGGGACAGCAAGGATACTAATAATTATAGACCCGTATCGGTTTTGCCGGTTTTCAGCAAGGTGTTTGAAAAAGTAATTTTAAATCAAATGCTCAATCATTTTAATCGTAATAACATCTTACACGATCAACAGTATGGTTTTGCCAAGGGACGTTGCACAACTGACGCCGGTGTCACTTTATTAAAACACATATTTAACGCGTGGGAGGAGGCACAGGATGCAGGTGTAGGTATCTTCTGCGACCTATCCAAAGCATTTGATTGCGTTAATCACGAAACACTGCTCTTGAAACTTCAGCATTACGGACTGGCAAAACTTGCGCTTAACTTAGTAAAATCATATTTGAATGATAGACTGCAGCAAGTTCAAATAAACGGTGTAAATTCATTGGGTTTAAAAGTCAAAATGGGTGTACCACAGGGCTCGATATTGGGCCCATTCCTGTTTTTAGTATACATAAATGATTTACCTCATTTACTGAAAAACCGACCACAAATGGTGTTATTTGCTGATGACACATCACTTATTTTTAAGGTAAACAGACACGCACAGGAGCTTGACGACGTAAATAACGCTATGCTAAAGGTCCATAATTGGTTAACTGTAAATAATTTAGTATTAAATGAGAAGAAAACTAAATGCATAAGATTCGCGTTACCGAATGTTAGAAGTAATGAATATCACGTTGTACTGAATAAGGAGACACTAGAATGCGTCGAAAAAACGGTTTTCCTGGGAATTACGCTTGACTCAAAACTACAGTGGGGTCCTCACTTAACATCACTTGCAGGGCGGCTAAGTTCAGCCGCTTACGCTGTTTGGAAAATCCGCCAACTAACAGACGTGGATACCGCGAGACTGGTATATTTTAGTTACTTTCATAGCATCATGTCTTACGGTATTTTGCTGTGGGGACGGGCCGCAGATATTGACTCTATATTTATTCTGCAAAAGAGGGCTGTTAGAGCCATCTACAACCTCCGCAGACGCGAATCTCTTAGGGAACTGTTTAAGAAAATTAATATCATGACCTTGTCAGTATATATATGAAAACATTATGTATGTTCGAAAAAATCTATATCTCTATAGTAAGATAAGTGACAGGCATAATTTTAACACAAAAAATAGGAACAAATTAGATCAACCACGTTTCAGATTGTCTAAAGTACACACTTCTTTTATGGGGTACTGTGTAAAATGTTATAATAAAATACCACTCGATATTCTTCAACTAAATGAGAACAAATTTAAAACTTGCATTAAACGCACACTATGTAGACAAGCATACTATAAGTTGGATGATTATATCGTAGATAAAAATGCTTGGCTAAATGCTGGTCCTGCTCCACAGCCACTTGGGCTCACTAGTTAAAAATGAAAAAATTGGTAGAGTTGCTTCCCCTTTTTTATTTTTTCTGACTACGAACTTATTGTTTATTTTGTTTTTTTTTATTAAACTAAGTTTTAATTATTGAATACTCCAATAGATAATATTGATTTTCTTTCTTTTGGTGGTAAAATTCTTGCAAACTATAGTTTTGTATAACTTAGACGCATTTTTATTTTCAATTTTTGTAAATGTGAGTACCATGGAGTCGTTTTACTATGTTATTATGTTGATTTTGACTTGAAAGAGCAGGGTAGTTGAGAGTATGTCATGCTCACTTAAATGTCTCGCTGATGGTGGCGAGTGTGTTGGATCATTCGGTTCCCTACAAAATGGTTGAGCTGGATGGTGCTGATCCACGCGTCATTTTCGTGAACGGGCGCCGTCAGTTGAGACTGGTCATCTCTTATCTGCCAGGGCTTATTTTTAATCGTTTTTGATTTATATATATTTTTTTTTACATTGTTCTCACATATAGAATCAACAAGAGTAATGTACCCAGGATTTTGTAATTTCTATATTTAAAAGAGTGTCCTTGGAGTTTCTTGCCCGTTCTTCTCCATAGAGATCTACGTTTTGGAATGGGCAACTAGCTTCAACTTTCTGACTAACTGACTCTTTGACAATTCAAAAGTGCCTGTAAAGGGTTTAATTGAAATAAATGCTTTGAGTTTGAGTTTATTGTATGTTAATTTGCTTTAATATTCTGAAACAGTCATGCATACAATCAAAATGGAACTTTAGTACTTATTTATGATTTATTGGATTTTTTTCTTTCCATATATAAAGAAAGAAAAATAGGTTTATTTGTCACAGCAACACGTGCATACAAAAAGACAAGAGTATGTAAGCAGAAAACCAAATAGCTTAAATCTTTCTTTTTCTCTTTCATTCTTTTTTTTTCTCTAGATCCATTAATACTTTAGTTGTAAACGAAATAAGAATTGAGATCTCCGACATTTATGCCGGTAGCACCTCTTTCGCCGCGAAACTGCAGTAGTTCAATTCAACCGGTTCGCGTCCTGTTCCGCTGTTCGAAATTCGAGTAGCGGAACATGACGCGAGCCAGTTTCGCGACGGAGATTTGCTACCGGCATTAATTCCGTGCTCGAACACAATCAAAGAGCGCACGTGATATTCAACTTTATTACTGATGAGTTAGGGTTTAGCACATAGTGGAGAGGCGGGGTGCATGGGGGCGGAGCTTGCGTGAAAATTGTCTTTGGAGTGCCTGGACTGCCTGGTCTTAACATGAAATTCAAAATTCAAAAGTCATTTATTCAAACTAGGCTGAGAAACAGCACTTTTCGGTCCCCCAAAACGCCCACCCTTCACCACTTCCTAGTGCTTTTGCTGGGAAGAAGAAGTGGCGCAACAAACTCCCCAGCAGCACAGCTGTCTGTTCAGTTAGAAAAAAAATAAAAAATGATTCTATACAACAGTATGCAAGACAATTTAGAATATGCAAAAAATAATTTAAATTAAATAGCTATAATTAATAGCCATATGACAGCTAGCACACGCCAATATACAAACCAAAAGCATCGAGAACTATACTCAAGCAGAAATAAAAATAACTAAAAGTAAATAATATCTAAAAAAAAAGAAAAAGCCTCCAGGCATAAAGGGCGTGCCCGCTTACATATAGCTGTAACTAGAAGTTATAATTGATAAACTAGGACCATCGAGGTAAAATAAATAATTGTCGAGGTCGCTAGCTAACCACATATTGCAATACAACTCATAAAAAAAACATTGTAATGAGTAGATTATGTCAGCACTAAATTAAAATAAAATTAAAATAAATTGCCTTATAAAGTAAAATTATAAACAATGATATAAACTCATATAACCTGTCAGTAGGTAAACTAATTCTGGAGAAAGAACATTTAAACATTGTCTTGAGTTAATCACAGCGACCATCTATTCTTATCATTTAAGTAGTCGTTGATAGAATAGCATGCCTTTGAACAAAGGTTGGACTTTAATTTAGTTTTAAACGCATTAAAAGGCAAATCTAGCAAAGAAGAGGGTAGCTTGTTATAAAAGGTTATACCAAGCCCAACAAATGAGTTATGAACCTTATGAAGCCGGTGAAAGGGAGCACGTAGTTTATCCTTACTTCTTGTGTTAACATTGTGAATATCACTGTTTTTAGTGTATAAGTGTATATTTTGCCTAATATATAAGATGTTGGCGAAGATGAATTGTGATGCCACTGTGAGAATACCGATATCTTTGAAAAAATCTCTCACAGAAACTCTGGCACCTAGCTGGTAAATTGCTCGAATAGCTCGTTTTTGGAGGACAAATATATTTTGAATATCTGCAGCTTTGCCCCACAGCAGAATACCATAGGACATAACGCTATGAAAATAACTAAAATAGACTAACCGAGCTGTATCAACGTCAGTGTATTGTCTTACTTTTCTGACGGCGTAGGCGGCCGAACTGAGCCTTCCCGCTAGGCTCGATATATGTTGGCCCCACTGAAGTTTGGCATCTACTGTTATGCCCAGAAAAACTGCCGAGTTTACAGTTTCAAGCACCACTTTATCTAAGACGATGTTGGGTCCTAGATTTCTAACATTTGGAAGGGCAAACTTTACACATTTAGTTTTTTTGGCATTGAGAACTAGGTTATTTGTCGTAAACCAATCCGTAACCATTGATAGTGCACTGTTTACATCGTCAAGATCTTGTCTATTCCTGTCTACTTTAAAAATAAGAGAGGTATCATCTGCAAACAGTACAACTTCACAGATACTCTTTAAATAGAATGGTAAGTCATTGATATATACTAAGAACAAGAATGGACCCAGTATTGAGCCTTGAGGTACACCTAACTGAACTGGTAGCCTGGAAGATTTTACACCATCAACATCTACACATTGCGACCTATTATTTAAATATGAATTTAAAACGTTGAGAGCTTCGTTTAGCACACCATAATGACGCAGTTTACGCAAAAGCGTGTCATGGTGCACGCAATCAAAGGCTTTGGAGAGATCACAGAAAACTCCAATAGCATTTTGAGAGTTCTCCCATGCGTTAAATATGTGTTTCAGGAGAGCAACACCCGCATCTGTAGTCGAACGACCCTTTGTAAAGCCATATTGTTCATTATGAAGGAGGCTATTTAAATTAAAATGTCTTAGCAACTGCTTGAATATTAACTTTTCAAATATTTTGCTGAATGCTGGTAAAATAGAAATAGGCCTGAAATTGCCAACGTCATTTTTATTACCTGATTTAAATAATGGTATGACTTTACTACTCTTCATGAGGTCAGGAAAAGTTCCTAAATCAACACATTTATTAAAAGTAAGAGCTAGATAGGGGGCTACGATGTCTATTATATTACTCAAAAGTTTAATGGAGATTCCCCAGTAATCACCAGTGTTTTTAGATTTGAGTGTGTTGAAAACATTAACTACATCACGAGGCGTTACATGTTCGAAGCTGAATAAGCGACTACTTTTAGACACACTACTAAACAAAAGGTTTTCAGGTTTAGATGGGGACGAATTTAAGGAGCGAGTCGTATTTATAGGTATGTTGGCAAAAAACTCATTAAACGCCTCAGCTACGTCAGCTGCTTTAGTAACTAATTTATTATCGACCATAATCTCAAGTTGTTTATCTTGCTTAACCGATTTACCCGTTTCATTGTTAATAATTTTCCAAGTGGTTTTTACTTTATTATTGGAATTTTTAATTGTATCGCTTAAAAATTTAGATTTAGCAAAAACACTAACCTTTTTAAATAATTTTGAATAATTTTTGACATACTCTAGGAAAGGAGTATCAAATCTATATTTTTTCAAACCATATAACTCGTATAGTCTCGCTCTACTTTTATAAATACCCGGAGTGGCCCATTGATTAAAGCCAACGGAGGTGCCATTAATGTCAATAGTTTTAGTCTTGAAAGTAGATTGGTACTCTTTTTGCACAACATCAAAAAGGGCTGCATACATTTCATTAGGATTCTCGTGTTCTATTATAGATGGTGTTATTCTATGAGCTATATTATTTTTAAATTTATTGCAACGACTAGCTGTATATGGCCTGCATTCTATTTTATGCGGCTTTTTATGTAATGGCATGGGGAAACTAGCTAATAAACCACAGTGGTCAGACGTTAAGTCACTTAACACAAATTTATTTTTGGCATCACAATCACTAAATATACTATCAAGACAAGTTGACGAAGATGCCGTGATCCTGGTAGCTTCAAAAAACAAGTTAATTAAATTATAAGACCTAAACAGATTAAGAAGTCTAATACTTAATGGAGTAACATCTAAAATATTAATATTAAAATCTCCACATAAAATGATACTTTTATTACTTGATTTTAACCTATTGAGCGAATCCTCCATTACCGATTCAAAACTAATAAAATCACCAGAGGGGGGTCGATAAACGCAAATTATAATGTATCGCTCGAGTTCAACACAAGACAACTCAATAGTGCGCTCGATGGAAAGCTTAACTAAATCTAAACGTTGTTTACATTTCAACTTATTTGAAACAAGAACCAAAGATCCACCGCGAATGGCGCTTTTTCTTACAAACGCACTTTGTACAGTAAAATTATCATCATTAATAAACACCACTTCATGTTCTTTCAACCAGTGTTCAGTCAAACATAACACCTGAACATCATAGTTCTCCATAAATAAACTTAATTTATTTATTTAAACTTATCACACTTATAAAAAAGTACAAAGGCGGACTTAATCTGTCGCGCGCGCAATTAGCAGACACAATAGAATTTTATTGTTATCTGTCTCCAATATGAGACACCAGTATTATAAAGGTTAATGCCTTAGGCATTCTCTACCAGTCAACCAAGGGTAGTGAAGAGATTAGATGGCAGGTGCTCTGTTTGAGAGGAACAATTCTAGCTCTTTGCCGGACAAACCCTGCATATTTTGATGAACAACGTTCAATATATATACGGCTCATCCGTTGTCGCTCCTAATAGTTTAAACTACTAGGCGTAATCGATGGTACACTACAGGTACCAGTGTCACTGTGTATATTGTATGCTAAAAGATTAGCAATTTGTCTTCTATAACTAGGTGGCAAATACATTGTATAATTTGTCAGTTTATAATCAGTAATGAATTGATTACAATCAAAATATAAAATAGCGTCACTGTGACGACAGGTCCTATTATAAATTAACATATTTAATTTAATAAATGTGCCTATTTGTCTCATTAGACAAATATCGAGAATAAGGCAAGGCACAGAAAATAAATTTACAATTATTAGTTTCATTGAGATGTAACATCAAATGGACACATTCAATTATGTCCTTTTTTCTTACAGTTAAACTGTCCCCGTATAATAATATAACAGTGGAACTGGGTTTTATTTGTGTCAGTTTAATATTATAAATTAATTGGCTAATACTGGCACCGGGTAAACAATTATTAATTACATATTGTTGTGAACACTGATTAAATATACGACCAATACCTTGACCAAAAGCGATGGTCCAAAAAAAACCCAGAGTCGATTCAGACAAATTAGGTATCAATAGCTTTATTAAAATGCACAATTTACCCCACCGAAAAAAAATTGCCCATATCCATGGGGTATATGAGTTATAGACGAACAAAGTATATATGGAAAAATCGTGAATAACTTGTTATTTTTACCAGTTTTTTCCACAGCATTATATTAATAATAATAATCATAAGACAATAATAAATATAACTAGCGATCATATGCAACTATCAAGTTCAAAGTCCTTTATTAATGAGATTACGTCTATTTTTTTAAGTTCTCTAGCATATTTACCTATCTTTGTTATTCATTATTTTGTTTTCGCTAAACAAATACACACAAATACTTCAGAATATGATGCGTTCATCTTACCTCTCGCTCTATTGAGTGAGCGAGAGGCTTACCTATAGGAGCGCGAGCGCGCCGACGGACGCCAGTCGCCATTTTCTATTCTTTTGTTCTTTAACTTGAACCGAGGTTCTAACGGCGCCGACGCACGCAGTCCTTCGTTTGCTTTGCTACCGTTGTGATCTGTGCGTTTCATTATTGGATTTTTAAGGCCTGCTTTTTCTACACCGGACACCGATTTTCATTATTGGACCTGCTTTTTTGACCTGCTTTTTCTACACCGGACACCGATTTACTCTTTGTTTTGGACATTGCTAATATGGAGGTGAACAATCGTTGTGTGAACTGTAGTCGCTCTGTGTTACGGAGACAACGTCATGTATTGTCGCTTCAGTTTTTGGAGTCACATCGAATCGTCGTGGAGCACCTACTGAATCATGGACAACCACAAGAAGTAAGTCTTAAGTTAAGTCTAGTTACCCGTTCGTGGTAGTATAAACTTAACACATAGTGTCTGACATTACCCGTATGTGAGTTTATGTATAGGATGATAACAATACTTAGAGGCTTTATGATTACAAGTGGTGCAATTAAGCTAGTCATAAACTTGTTGCACTGTCAGCCAATATACCTATGTATATACGCTCCACTGTAGGGGCATCGCCTCCTCTCATGAAGAGGGGGACCAGGCCATAGTACCTACCTACCAGCTTTTTTACTAATAATAATGATAATATAGGTCACCGAGTAAAGTAATGATTCATCTCAATTCATCTCGATTCGCGGGTTCAATTCCCGCAGAAGACAAACATTTGTTTGTAGTTTCAAAAATATCTGTTTGTCTTGGTTTGGGTGTTAAATATGTATAATGTGTATGTATTTAAAAAAAAAAGTATTTAAGTATGTTTATTCAGTTGTCTAGTTACCATACTACAAGCATTAAGCTTACTGTGGGACTAGATGGCGCAGTGTGCAATTGACCACAAATATTTATTTATCTATGTACTTACAAAAATGGTCATATTAGGTTGATAATAAAATAAACGTTTGACAATCGTTTCATTGTGTAATATTATGTCTCGTTGATTTCAGATCGTCTTTGATGGGTCAAGATCTATTTGTCATCCTTGCTGGCAACGCATTGAATATGCATTGAGGCAACCATCAACACCTGAAGCTAGACCACCGCAATCGTTTTCTTTAACTGGATTTACACGTGCCGCGAATACTTCAAGAAGATGTCTCTTCGACAATTGTACTTCAACGCAACTTCGACAAGTGCCCGACAGTATAAAAGCGCACTTATTAAGCTATTATTCTTTTTACATACCAGAACTAGCACGAGTCTGTCGATTTCATATAATGAATTCATCATTTGAGGATTTCTCTGTAAATGTGAGTAATCGCCAAGATAATTTCAGAAACGAGAACTTACGCGAGATAGTTATGTTGTATACACGAGTGCTTGAAAGAAAAGGTAATGTTGACTTTGAAAGGCTTCATGAAATAAGTGAAGAAGATCTCCATTTTTGGACTGGAATGAACCATAACCAGTTTGAGAGTATCTTACAAGAAACACCGTCTTTACGACAAACTAATAAGTGCAATACTGTATTGGGCGTATACCTATGTAAACTTAGATCAGGTGAACCTCACGTAAGACTGGCATCTTTGATAAACACATCGAAAACGTCTTTACAACGCATGTTAAAGCAGGCTAGACGATGTCTCAAAAATGAATACCTTCCTCGGCATCTCGGGTTTGACCACATCAGCCGACATGAAGTGATCGAAAGGAATAGGACACTTCCGAATTATATTTTTGGTAATGAAGAGCGAACAAAGGCCATTTTAATTATCGACGGCACTTATTTATTTATTCAAAAATCTTCCAACTTTCTCTTTCAAAGATTAAGCTATAGCTTACACAAGTATAGCAACTTGATTAAGCCCTTCATGATTGTGTGTGCTGATGGCTACATCATAGAAGTAACTGGACCCTACGGCGCCAGAACTTCAGACTCCGACATAGTAAAACTAATATTAGATAACCATGATGGTCCCATGGAAGAAGCTCCAATGCGATGCTTTTTACACCCAGATGATGTATTTGTTTTGGATCGGGGTTTCCGAGACTGTTTGCCGGATCTAGAGGAATGTGGTTATAACGCTTACATGCCACCGTCTGTAGGACGTAATGAAAGACAATTAAGTACAATAGCGGCAAATAAATCCAGATTGATAACCATGGTTAGATGGGTCGTGGAAACCATTAATGGCACGATAAAAAGAGATTTTAAAATATTTAGACACAAATATTTTAATATAGCGCTAGGCAACGCAATGACAGATTATAGAATAGCTGCAGCGCTTACCAATGCAACTCATCCAACATATGAAGACAGCAGATTTACTGAAGAGTTTATAGAGATGATTGAAAGAAATAGGGACAGGCCGAACCTATTAGCCGATTACGTCGATGAACATCATTGGGATCGACAAAGAATTGTGTTTACCCGAATGGATGCAACACACCCCAATCTATCGGATTTTCCAAGAATGGATTATGACCAATTAATTGTGTTCGCAATAGGCACATACCACGTAAAACTTGCAAGGTCCTACTGTTGCGAACATATTAGAGGAACTGGGGTTTTTTCAATTGAAGTTTTTAGACACCCCGAAAGGATAAATATTAATAACGAAGAAAGTACATTAATTAGGTGTCGAATCCATTCCAGGCACGTCGGGACAAGAACATATTACTGTTATGTTTTATATAACACGAATAGGATTTCGGAATACTGTTGCAGCTGTATTCATGGTCGCCGCACATTGGGCAGTTGTGCCCACATAATAAGCATTATATATTATCTGGCCTGGGCCAGGTACCAAGACGACCTTATGCAACCTGCTGGGTTCTTAGATGATATATTAATAGACATTGAAAATAATTGAAATACATATTTTTCCCACAGTATTTGTTTTTTTTTTTTAAATAAACGACTTAAAAAAAAAAATAATCTGAGACAAAATAGGCACATTCAACTGTAAAAAGATTTCACGACAAAAGTATCTTGACATATGATTTACAAGCTGTGAAATATAAGATTTCAACTTGATAGGTTCATATAATCGCTACTTATATTTATTATTGTCCTATGATTATTATTATTAATATATTGCTGTTGAAAAAACTGATAAAAATAACAACTTATTCATTATTAATATAATGCTGTGGAAAAAACTGGTAAAAATAACAAGTTATTCACGATTTTTCCATATATACTTTGTTCGTCTATAACTCATATACCCCATGGATATGGGCAATTTTTTTTCGGTGGGGTAAATTGTGCATTTTAATAAAGCTATTGATACCAGATTTGTCTAAATCGACTCTGGGTTTTTGGTCCATACATTTTTGGACCATCACTTTTGTCCGAAAATACATAGGTTGTGTTAATCAAATTATTATTATTTTTGCCATCCAAACAGCTACCTACAGGCTGAGCCAATGAGGGTGTAGGTGTAACCAGTTGAGGTTGGGGCTCATGGGAGCAGGTACAGCTAAAAGAGAGGTTATTTGTCAGAGACTCATACCTCTCGGCGTTGTACTTGACCAGGTCAGCCAATTCATTGGCCTCCTGCAAGCGCTTACTCAGGTCTTGTTGAGAAGCCTCATATTTACTAAAGATATCCTTTAGAGCATATTCCCTAACAAACAATTCATCCTGTAGGTGCTGAGTGTCTGTATTACATAATTGTAGTTCACTATTACACTTCTTTAATTCTTTAATTAAATTTAGATTTTTTTGCCTAAGTTTTATATTTAATTTGTTAACTTTGTGGCGTTTCAGTGATTTTTTAATTTTTGTAATTAATCTATTAATTTTAATATATTTTTTTAACTTATTATGGCTAGTAAACAAATTGCATTTAGTGATAGTATCATCAGTTAAGTCTATTGTTATAATTGGTTCAACACATGTGGGTCCAGACCCGCTACCAACCAACTCATCATAAAGACTGCAGGTGATCGCAGACTCTTCACCGGCTTTGAGAGATTCCAAACAGGTTATTGTGTCGTGGGGCCTGCTTAATTCCAGTTCCAATTCAGATATCCGTCTCAAAGCCAGTTCGTGGGTGTCACTACATTGCTGGAAATTTGACACAAGTTGACGGAGTTGTTGATGCTGGTCTAGTATGTCCATATGCTGAATATGTAGTTCGGCCAACTGGCTCTTAAGCTCAGTGTTCTTTTTATTAATATATTGCACTTCCACCTCACTGTCTTCTCTTTCCTGTAGCAGCATGCCCGGGCATATACATACATGCATAACATAACAGGCAGTCATCTTGCAGGCAGAGTGGCTAATATTAACCGCGATCAGTGCTATATTTTTATTATTAAAAAATCCGCCAGGTGCATGTCGGACCGCGCACAATGAAGGGTTCCGTAGTTGGCATGAATTTATCCCAAGAAAAAACTTAACATTGTAGTTGAAAAACATGTTCTCCCATGCGGAATATATGGGAGAACATGTTTTTCAAACTGCAAATTTAAGTTGGTCGATTATTATTCGTTAATCTGTAAAGCCTACTTAGCTATAACAGTTTTTCTTTAAACTTCGTTATATATAGGTACTACTGTCGTGACATTTGAATTTCTAACTACAACGGTTAAGTTGGTAGAGGGGGGGGGGGGGGACACTTGACTCTAACGAAAATTTGTACTTTAAAGCTTGTTAAGTTACGAACGGTTTACTTAATCAAAAAACGGTCTACCCAAACCCCATATTTTTGAAAGACCTATCCAACGAAATCCCACACAGAGGGAAGGACGAAAAAAGAAATTATCATCCCCACTTTACATGCAGGGGAGGTACCCTAAATAATTGGTTTTTTCTAAATTTTATTTTACCACTTTTTAGCGTCATTAACATGTATACTCATGCCAAATTACAACTTTCTAGCACCAATAGATTTTTGAGCTAGACCGCGGACAGACAGACAGACGGACATGGCGAAACTATAAGGGATCCTTGTTGACTACGGAACCCTAAAAAGTTTAACATTTTAGTCAAAAACATTTTCTTCCACATCGATATACGTTACGGTCAATTCTCCTACTGCAAATGATGTAAGTTTCTTAGAAAAATAATTATTTCTATGGTAAGATTTTTAAACGCAAGAAAAAAATGGGTGATAAAACTACAAATTAACGATCTTCAGACTTTTTCCTTTATATGTGCTGTGAGACCTAGCTTCCTGCCTTTCATGATTCTAGGTCAACGAGAATTACCCTGTAGGTTTTGATTTATTTGCGAGTATCAAAATATATCGCTTAAATGTCCGTATTTTTTTATTGCATTGACTTAGAAGCTTGATTTTTTTAGAGCTCGAAGGAACCGTAAGCTTACATATTTGACATTAATTTCAACTTGATAGCGCCACGCGTTTATGAGAAAAAGGGTATTGATAGACTGACCGACTGACAACGAAGTGATCCAATAAGGGTTCCAAATTTGAATTTTGATTAGAAATGTATTCTAGCTATGACCGAATTAAACGAGTACATTTGGTATTACCTATTTTATTCCTTGTTATATTTATAACTCCCTGAAATGTTTGTCTTTGGCTCTTATAAGTCAATATTAGTCTACCTACTATGTTGGGGTCAGCTTCCAGTCTAACCGGATGCAGCTGAATACCAGCATTTTACATGGAGCGACTGTCTATCTGACCTCCACAACCCACAACCAAAACTGGGTGGTACGATACCCCTTGGTAATACTGGTTGTCAGACTTTGGGGCTTCTGAGGACACGTTACGACTGACAAAGATCCTCTAATGACAGCCGGGACCAACGGCTTTCCGAGGCACGGAGGAGTCTCGGTATGTAAAGATGGTCACCCATCCACGGACCAACCCCGGCAAGCGTAGCTTAACCTGATCGATCGACCTTAACCACGACCTCCTTATAAGTACCTACCTAAAGTCTAAACGAAATTATTGTTAATACTAATTTATTTTAATTTATTTCATTATTTTAATTCACTAATATTCAAAAATTAATTCAAATCCCTTTAGATAAATATTATACTACCAATCTACCTACTCTAGTGGAGGTGTGGAAAAATAAGATGGCGACCTCACAGATGGTACAAACGGTGAAATAGTTTAGTATGCAGGCAGCTAGCGACATCTGTATGTTATTTGAGTGAACTGCACACCTCTGACTCGGGGAATGAGGTAATGCATGTTGGTAATGTTTTGTGTTGAGTGTAGAGTGTACTGTTTTGTTATTGTTATAATAATATTTATTGTAATAATATAGACTATCTCGTTGGTCTAGTGGTCGCAAGCGCTCAGCATGAGGTCTTGGGTTAAATTCCGAGGTCGGGAAAACAGTTATTTCGTTTTTCTATCTGGAATGTGCAACCCGGAGTCTGGATTTGTGCCCAGTTGATGGTAATCGGCTCGCCCCCTATTACAATTATTATTTAATTTCTGACACGTTGGTCTAGTGGTCGCAAGCGCTACTGCTAAGCATGAGGTCGATTCCCGGGTCGGGCAAAGTGTTATTGGGTTTTTCCATGTGGAATTTCTCAGTAGCAGCCCTGAGTCTGAATTTGTGTCCGGTCGATGGCAATAGGCTCGCCCCCTATTACATGGGACTTTAACATAACTGGCGAAATGTGGGTGTAAGTATACCTGTGCCCAACCCTTCAGCGCAACAAAGTGTGATGTTAAGTTATGTAAAGTAAATAAATACTTACAAAACTGCGACTCCGACAATGCTTCAGCCAAGAATTCAGCTTTATCTCTCGTATCTAGGATTGCCAAAGTCCCGTTATGAAAGCCCCTGCAACAAAAATCGATTTGCAGTAAATGTTTTTCTTTTTGTGCGCCTACTTTGTATCCCACTGCTGGGCAAAAACCTCCCCTTTTTCCTTCCAAACCTCTCTGTAAATAACGCAATTAATGTTGTTGAAGTGTCAAAATGAAAGCCATTGCAAGTGCAAGTTTGTTACGCAATTACACCATCTGGTTTTTGGTTTTTGTACCCAGTGATAAAGCCTGCCTTCTTGAGGCCGTTGGTTCCATTACGTTGCTTTATTGGCTAGTTATCTGCCCCCGATGGTAAAAAGGACTTATTTATCATTTATTCCAAGATTGAGTTATATTATATTGCCGGAATAAGGAAAAAAAGGCGAATCTGCTGATATTTTTGTTTTTAATCTCATTTAGTTTCAGATTTACCACAGTGAAGAAGGGCTCATCTTCATTATCATTTATACTTTAACTAAGATAAAATACACATTTTGTTGGCAGTAAAATGAAAAGATGTATTTGCGTAGATGAGTCTAATCTTTCAATGAATAACTACTTTGATCAAGAAGTAAAAAGGCGCACCTGTTCATTAAGTTCCGCGTGTGATAATGAAAAGACGAACATAACTGACTATTGTGGCTTTCAATTTATTTGGAAATTTGGGCTATATCTAGGAGAAAAGGACCTATTTACCATTTGCGTCTATTCAATTTAGTACACAACTTATTTCAATAGACGTATATCTTGTTAATTGAATAGTCGCAACAGTTAAGGTATTAAGGATGAAAGTCGTAAATAATAAAATGCGCCTTTTATTATTAAATTTAATATTATGAAACAGCTGTAGGTAGTAATTGGTGAATTATTAGTGCTATAATTGTGCTACATTGAAAGGGCGCATTATGGTGTTTTACCGCTTTCCTACTTAGTTCTAGGTAATTTTCCGTATTTTTTTGCGAAAAATATAGGCTTCTTCTTGTTTTTTTTTTAAATAATACTAACTTAAGAGGAGATATAGGCCAAAAATGGTATATTCACAGAATTTTTATAAATGTAATGACTAAATCACAGCATGGGTTTTTCCGTTTTTCAACTTAAAATATATTTTTCTCCTTAATTATTCAAATTCAAATTCAAAATATTTTATTTCACATAAACCTACAAGGGCACTTATGAAACGTCAAAAGCTAGGTGCACGGTTCCAATTGGTCATTTCCTATTGAGAAGAGCCGGCAAGAAACGAAAGTCCACGGTTACTCTTTTTAAAGCACATAAATGGTATTTCCAATATTTTCAAGGTACAGTGTTAATAGGTATGAGAGGACACTGTAGGCCTATCAACAAGTACCAGGTACTTAGCAAGATAGAAAATGATCGACAGATCTACAAGTCGGTTAAGCCTACAACGTTCTCACATTCACAAAATCTAAAAGAAGCGAATCAAAAAAAAAAAAAAAAACGTTTGAGAGATCATTTTCTGGGGCAACTCCACTGACAGAGACATTGTATTTAAAGCTCAGAAGAAATGCTTGCGATCGTTTACAAAACTACAATCTATTGATAGTTGTAAACCATTATTTAAGGAACTTAGTTTGCTCACTCTACCGTCTATGTATATATATATGAAATGGGAGTGTTTGTCCGCTGTAACCTGCATTTGTTTGAAAAACTGCGCTCTCGCCGTTATCAGAATGCCATTCATGTTACCTCTCATAAAACAGCATTTTTCGGCAAAAGTGTGCTAGGTATGGCCCCAAAAATATATAATAGTATACCAGCAGCTATTAGAAATAAACAGTGTATGGGATCCTTTAAGAGGTCCTTGTTTAAATTTCTTTTAGATAGATGTTACTACTCCATTACTGAGTTTACTACTGATAAACAGAGGTATGACGATTCCGACTTGCTAATTAAACACTTATGATTTTATTTATTGATTATGTGTAAATGTGTTTATTAACTAAAATTGTAATGACCTGTTTACCTAACTGACATATTTTAAATTTAATTATTATTATTTTTTAATGTAATCTATAGGCATGCCACCTTTGTAATTGCTTGTTTAGGTAAATTTTGTACGCAATATATTGGCAAAACATAGTGCACATATTTTAGACAATATACTATCTGTAACCATACCTATGTTTAACAAAATAAATGATTGATTGATTGATTGATTGATTGATTAGATACGGCTTTTTTATAATGGGGGGCAGAGTAAACTTTCGAAACACATAATGTACCGGAAAATAGCTACAAGAAGATTCGACTGCCTCACTGCTCTCGTGGTCGGAAGCGCTACTGCTGAGCTGAGTATGAGGTCCGGGGTTCGATTTCCAGGTAGAGCAGTGTTTATTAGGTTTTTGCATTTGTAATTTCTCAGCAGCATCCCGGAGTATATAGATTGGTGCCCGGTTGATGGCAATAGGCTCTCCTCCTATTACATGGGACTTAAACAAATCTGGTGAAATGTGGGTGTAGGTACTATAGGTACACCTCTGCGCAACCCTTATGAGAAAACCGGCCTGATGTTATGTAAAAGCAAGACTACCGATGACTGAAGCTGATTGAAGACCATACAAACCTGCATATAATCTTGGCAGACTCCCAGTTGACAGGCAGAACCTGCACGATATACTCCTTTTCGTTGAATATGTAAGACTCCCACTTTGGAGTACTCAGTTGAGGTACTGAAACAAACACATAGTTGTTGAATAGAAGGAACAGAAAGTGGTCTAAGTGTGAACATCTCCCGTAGTACTTATCAGCCATAGTCATAATGTTCGCACTGTTGGGATACAAGCCTCCCTCTATGAGACAGAGCGAGCCGAAATTCACCACGCGGACACAGGGTGGTTTGGTATAACTCCCAAAAGGCTTAAGCGTATGGTGTCAATAGTTTTCCTTCTTGAGGCGGGCCTTAAAAAGGCGGCGTGTTCTCTATTTTATTTTATTCGAAAACTTACAGCTAACTTATTTACGATGTCCTTAAAACATAAATTGAAAACCATTTATAAGAAGATTCCACTGGCTAACATTAAAATAAAAACTCAAAATGTCAACAAAATATACTTACAACAGAAAAAAAACTACACGGCTATGTTTTTTACATCCTGTAATACTTACTAGCTGCGCCTCGTGGTTTCACCCACATAAATATCGATCCCGTGGGAACATCAGGATAAAAAGTAAATCCAAATCCGTTCAGCCGTTTTAGCGTGAAAGCGTTACAAATAAACACATAATAAACGAACGAATAGAACAATAAAATACATAAATTGCAGAAAAAAAAAAAACACGATATTATCTCCAGAAGATCAAAACCAAGTGCCAAATACAACAAATGAGGAGAGTGCAAAAGCACTTTTTGGATGAAATCCTTTGACGCATTATCACCTAACACAATAATAGATATATTCGCTCCCTGTGTTCTGCAAAATATCTTGGAGTTGATCAATCGACAAGAGAATACGCAAACGGGGCCTGGGGGTTGAGACGTCGGCGCACCATTTCTTGAGTCACACTTTTGACTTTTATGTGCGTTGGACAATCGTGTGATTTTGGTGCATCGTATGGAATTTTTTTGGTATTCGTTGTGACTTGTCTTCCTTTATTCTGTCGTCAAAGTCTGAAGCAGTGAAAATCTGTTTACTAACAAGTTAACTGGAACAAATTAAATAAATTAGTGAAACTTCGCAGATGTGCAGGGTATCGACATCTAAACAAACAAAAATTATTTGCTGATAATTTGTTTGGGGCCAATGACCGCAAAAAAAATCATAGAAAGCTGACCATTGACGCAGATCCTTATACGCAATGCTTGTGTCTCGACCCCATTGTTCGAAGGGGGGGGGGGGGGCGACAACAATGACTTTATTAACAATGGTTGAGAAAATCAATTTATTTTAATTTATAATGTTAAGATATCGATACCCATAACGAACGATTTTGTGACCTTATATTTCAAGCAACTATACCACCTAAAGTCGTTGACCCCAAAAAAGAAAATCATCAAATTCTTTTTTTTTAATCATGGATAGATATTGATATAGATTCCATCAAGTCTGCGGAGTTTTGCTAACTAAGATCATTTGACTCGGTAGAGTGCATGATTTAAAGACTCAAGCGAGAATACGAGAGTTTTGTACTAACAATTATGGGGCTACAGCATCCTGAGGACTGTAGCGAAGAGATTCAGCTCTCCAGTCAATATGCAATATGCTGCTTTAATATTAACACTATGGATTTCTTGATCCGAAATATAAAGAGATACAAAAAAAAAGTGAGTGAAAAAAAGTGGTCATGAATTGGAATTCGGGTGCATTAAAATAGCCGTTAATAGAGGCGATACCTATACTTATAGGTAGGTAAATAAGGTATTACATACAGTATGGAAACCACTTAAATGCAATAAATGAAACCACATACTTGTTACCGCCTTTTCTGATGATACACAAAAAATGGACGAAATCGGTCCAGTAATTAGGTCAAAAAGTAAAGTTCTAATTTTGATCATATTTGAACACTCTGTAGAATTGGATCACTAGGTCAATGATTCAATGAAGTTGAATCCTTGAACATTGAAAAACGACTTCGAAATTTTGATTTCGTCGAAAATTGTCAAACTAGGTATCAAAGCGCCAGCACCGACAAAAATGCCGCGCGCGTGCATAGTTGCCGCTCTTCCTAGGGTCAAGGTATTTATCTATACAGAGTGTTTACTTTTATAGAATTTATTTTTGTTCGAAAATTTCATTTTTTTAATTTACGGTTTTTTATTTAATATTTAATTTTGCTATACTTCTGTGGACTAGTATTACTTGTGGTTTCAATTATTGCATATATGTGGTTTCCATTCTTTATAAGGTTTATAATGCGCACCGGATCTTCCAAGTAACAGTGGTCAATCCTAATTATTTTGTCGACTGTACCGACGCCAGCACATCAACCTACCCGAAACTGTAAATTTTTTCCAATCAACTTTGAACCTTATCCTTTAGAAAAAAAGTTGAAAATGTATTAAATAAATTTGACAGATGTAGTAGGTTGACGTGCTGGCGTCTGTACCTACGATGAATCTGTATATATCTGAAGGTTTTTATTTTAAAAAATAACAGAAATAGTAAGATTTTTCATGAAATTATTAACGCTTACGAGAACTATCTACTTTTACGAGAACAGAAAAAAAAAAACATGAAACAATAATCTAGAATATACTGAAAAACTACTAGATCGTTTAAAAAAAAACTTTCACCAGTAGAATGCTATAATATCACTGTTTATCATATGCTATAATTTATGGCATATCGCTGGCGGAAGCAATTTAAAATAAATTAAAAGACTGTACTTAACAAATAAAAATAAATAAAGACTATTATGTGGCAATGCTGCCAGCCTTATGGGTAGTTTTCCCGCTGACAGCGATGCGGACAAATTTTTTGATGCCCAATCTTTTAATTTGTTTTTCTTATTTGTATAGTTAGTATTTAATTTAGTGTTGAAGATAAGACTATTGTTTAAATATAATCTTCCTTGTTTGAATATAATTAGTTTTTTTTATAATTATTAAAAAACTTCATGACATGAAGAATGCAAGAAGAACGCAGTGCCTAATGCAGTTAGGTAAATCTTTGGTTTCCTAAGAAAACGTTAAACGGTCACACAATAACGGTTTTCCAAATACAGAACGTTTTTTGAATGTCAAATACTGGTTAAAATGGTAGATTTTCATGACGGCCGTTATAATAAGACGGCCAGTGGTCTTCTAGGAAATCGAGGTATATGCTGGAACGATCACAAAATAAAATGGCGCGTCCCCAAAGAGCAAAAGGACGCGCTAGCTGTTTTTTGTGCAGTTTTTTGGAGTTATCTATGTCTTGTTATTTAAAAGAAATAACTAATAAACAATACATTTTTCTACCTAATCTTGATTTCATAATGTTTTTTTTTAAGGAGTACTTGTTTAATTAATCTCCTTACAACAAAACCATAGAAATAAGGAATAACGATTGATAACAAGCATCTCCTCGAGAAGTAAGCACTATTTTAATTTTGTAACTGACACTAATGAAAAGACAATTTAATAATGAACATATTGCACTATTGATACTTGAAGTTAATTATTCTAAAATGCGGCAATGAGGGAACGAATGGTCAAGGTTATTTGCTTAGGGCCATAAAAGCCAAACTATAGGCAAAAAAAAAAAATACCAACCTCTATACTGCTCATGATAACTGGCCGAACACGAATTCAAAAATAATAAAAATAAAATTAAAAATTTCAAAATGGATTCCATAACGCACACCGCTTACGATTGAACCACGACAGATACTGAACTTGAGTTATTTCTAAAAATCTATTAATATGGCAGTAATGTTATTATTAATTATGTCATTATTATAACTGAGCACAACTTGAATGGTTTATTGATGTTCCCTGAGGACATTTATTTTGAAAATAATGTATTACGTATGTGGTCTTGCATAATGAATCACAAATCGTTGAGAAGCGAGCTAAACTCCTTGAACAATAGATGTTTTATAGATATTTATATAAACGGGATATAAAAAAATTAAAACTGTCAAGAGCGTGCCGAATTTGCAGTTGAGTTCCGTAGCTCGCATTCGTATGGTGTACATCGATACTTATACAAATAATATTAAAAGAGGTAAAATTTGTTCGTTTGCATGTTTGTTTGTTAAAAGGGGGTAATCTCTAGAACTAACAGTCGGATCTGACAAAATATTTTTGCATTTGATAGCTCAATTTTCGAGGAAGGTATAGGTTATATAACATCACGCTGCGAGCCTTAGGAGACGAGCAGAATGAGAAAAAAGTCTGAGAGAACGCTAAGCGAAAACGAAGTACTTAATAGCGAGGACGGGCGCGCGGGCGATAGAATGCGACGCGCTGGGTCGGGGGCCAAAATTTGACGCGGACGAAACTGCAGGCATAAACTAATAAATAAATAGATAAAAAATCTAATTCATTCCTCAAAATTAAATAACATTTGTAAATACAATTATGAATAACATTAAATAAAAAATAATTAGTTTTTTTATTGTTTACATTGGGTCGAGTACCTACCTAGGTATTGAAGATTTGTATGAGACAGTTGATTCTTATTTCTCGATTACGATGTTGGTTCCATGGAGAATTGAAGGGCCGTACCAAACCCGTAATATATGACAACACCTGCCTGCTGGTAAAGTGCAAAATCCTTTTGTCTGCTTTGTTTGTAGACCACCGTTTGATAATAATAAATAAATTCATTTATTTCAGGTAAATAACACCCATTACCAAACGTATATACACGTATTTGCGACGAATGTATTTGAAGGTTTCGGTTCGAGGAGCTCGTGGCTAAGTAATAACTGCCGCACGGATCGATCCGTCAGGTTAAGCTACGCTTGCCGGGGTTGGTCTGTGGATGGGTGACCATCTTTACGTACCGAGACTCCTCCGTGCCTCGGAAAGCACGTTAAGCCGTTGGTCCCGGCTGTCATTCGTAGATCTTTGACAGTCGATACGGGTCGTCGGAAGCCCGAAAGTCTGACAACCAGTCTTACCAAGGGGTATCGTATCACCCAATTACTGGGTTGTGGAGGTCAGATAGGCAGTCGCTCCATATAAAATACTGGTATTCAGCTGCATCCGGTTAGACTGGAAGCTGACCCCAACGTAGTTGGGAAAAGGCTAGGAAGATGATGTATTTGAAGGGTTCGTCGCAAATACGTGACGCGAAGATTCGAAAGATAAAATACTCGGAGCCTCAGCGGTAACTAGAAATCATCAGATAAAATCAAATAAGATTATTATATAAAAGTAGAACTCGTAATTGTTATGTATATGTTAATTTATTACGTTATATGTGTAGGTTTATTTCAATATTTTAGTTTAAGACTTCGCATATTTATATTTTTCTCTTCTTGTCCTCACACACTATTGTCTACATTTCTTTCTCATTTCTCCTGTCGCAGGTCTGCTGGAAGACATTTCTTAAGAAATAAGCAGTACCTTTGTACTCATAATTATGATTATGTCTTATCTGTATCTATTTTTCTGAGTGTACATAACATGAATAAAATAAATAAATAAGATTAAAACACAAAATAAATCAAATTAAATGAAACCAAAATAAAATTAATAATGCAACATACCTACGTTTTAAAACGAACATTAATTTACGTAGTCGAGACTCGCGAACCCTACAAGATATAGGTACCTGATTTTTGCACGTGCAGGCTGCAGCTAAGTAAAATATTGCTAGCTGTGCGATGTATCAAAATACACAAGTCTACCAATATGGGACTAGCTGGCAACAAGTAATATGTAAAAAATACGAATATTATCAACATGGTGAACGACATAATTATTATTAGGGGTTAAAGTATGAAATTGCCGATTTGTACAGAAAAATTAAAATTCGTTTTTTTTTTTTTAACATATTTAGTTAATCAAAATAATTACCATTATTATCTATACATTGCTGCCATCTAATAGGAAGCTCATTTATGCCTTTGCGATAGAACTCTCGTGATCTAGATTCGAAAAACTATGTGAAATCATTTTGTACTGCTTCCTGAGAAGAAAACATTTTATCACGTAGATAATTGTCCAAATCACGAAAAAAATGGAGCAAGGTCTGGCGAATACGGAGGGTGACGAATGGTTTCTAATTGCAGTTCCTGTAGAGTTAAAACGGTTTCTCGTGCTGTATGAGGTCTCGCGTTATCATGGAGCAATAATGGTGAAGATCGATTCATGAGTCGGCTGTTTCACTGCTAATAGTTATTTGTTATACAAGAGTGCAAAGTTGCTTTTTAACCGCGTGTTCAATTTTGATGACCGAGCAAGCGAAGGATTCTAAAATTGAATCACGAGCGCAGCGAGTGATTCAAAATTAGAATCCTGAGCGTTAGCGAGGGAATCAAAAGAGCACGAGGTGAAAAATCTTTGCACTCGAGTGCAACACGTAACTTTTCATTCCACCTCAGCGAGGAAATGACTAAATGCAAAAAAAAAAACGTTTACAATCACAAGATAGGTACACTTTTATTTCAGTTTAGGTATTAATTACTACATTATGACAGGTAAGTATTACAGAATAATCTTTAAATTATAACAAAATAATACTAAGGTATAATTAAGAAAATTTTAAAGTAACGTTGCTACAGTTATTTAAATTGAGTGTAATATTTTTGTTTGGTACTGTAATATTGGTGTTAGTCACTTGTGTACTGTTTTTCGGTAAACTATCTGTCATACTTAATAGTTGTACCGATTCATCGGATTCCCTTGGCGTGAATGTTGGAGAGAGAGGGAGATGGTTAGGTGTTTCATAACGGCTTATTTTTGATGTAGAAGGGCCAGTACAAGGATCCGATTGAGGCTCTTTCAGTGTAATGGCTCCTACGATGCCTTCACATATTTTAGACTTATTTTGGATGGAATCCTCTATGTATCCCTCTACAACTGCATTGGACTTCCAGCCTCCGTGGCGCTTAAGGGACAGCAGATCAGCTCCGGAATCAGCCAAAAGTGTGGCTGAAGTTCGTCGGAAACAATGACCCGTGTACAACAGGGGTTCTGGAAGTTCAAGAAATGTTGCTATTTCTCGTGGGATACTGCCAATTTTATTAGTACCCATAGGCTGTCTAACACACTTTCCATTGCGATACTGTAGAAAAAATCGATTGATTGGAGTGTTAGGCGGGCGTAAGGCTTGATATTTCTCAACAATCGTTACGTATTCCTTGCGAATGACGAAGTTGCGGTCTCTTTTTGTCTTTGTATTAGGTAAATTAATTAATAGTAAGTCATCTGAATGTTTCTCAATGTTTTTGACATTAAGTTGTGTTAGTTCATTAGTTCGACATGCTCCGTTTATTCCAATAATAAGAACAACCTGTAACGTAAAGAGTATTGTAGTAGATAAATGAATAAAATTGATATGAACGCATAATTATGCCTATCAACATCTACTAAGTATACTATTTAATTGAGATTAATATACTTAAGTAGATACTGAATGTGCAAGTGACTTACTTTTGCCGCCAAATATACGGAATCGGGTGCTTCGTTAAGAAACTTTTCAATATCAGATACTGTGAAAACCTTCGATTTTTTTGGTTGATGACCAGATGAGGCTCTTTTTAAAAATGCCACTAATTTAGGATAGGTATCGATATGTTTGTCTTTTTTCATCTTTATTGTTGCTTTTAGCATCGAATACGTACTCCATAGAGTGCTTGCTTTCTTGTTCTCGGATAATTCTATAAAATATGCCAGCAAAACGTTTTCTGAGAAAGTTTTGGCTCCTTTTGCTAGTCGCCACGTGTTGAACATATCGTACTGTTTTAAATACTTCTCGCGTGATTGTTGAGGGAGAAAGCTCATTTGCGCATTATTAACAGTTTCAGTCAATTCTGTTGGCGTCAAGCAAACTTCCTCGTCGCTAGAATCACTCATTTTAGTTTTTTCACTTGTTTTCAAGTTTCTTGTTTTTAATATACCTAAGGTTTAACAATGACGTGAAAAAATGCCGCGTAAAGAACCGCGTACAAAGCAAATTGAAAAAAGAACACCAAGAAGGTTCCGAGTCTGAGTTTTTAACAAATTAAAAAAAAGTTGTATGATATATTCGGCACCATAGAGGTAGCAGTAAATAGGTTTAATGTTTTTTTTAATTCACAAACTTAGTGCACACGATGTTCTAAATTCAATTTACTTTATCCTCTAGAGAATAAAAACGGCTTTTCCACTCAGATACTGAAGATTAAAAATACTCTTTCCGAGATGGTGGGATGAAAAATAGTTTTGCTATCATTGTTCGGAGTTCAGCATAGTAGACATCTGCCATTATCGCTTACCAGATTGGAGAAAGCTAGACCATTACCTTTTTATTGGTAAGCTTTACTTTAGGACACTGTTGCGGCGTTTGACCTGGGGACAGCCATTGCATTTTTCGCTTACGGTTATCGTAAAGAATCTACTTTTCATCACATGTCACAATTCGATCCAATATTCCTACAATTCTGTATCGATTCAACAAGGCAACACAAGTTTGAACACGCATTTCTTTCTGCAGATCAGTCAAATCATGAGGCACACATTTCTCATATTTTTTTATTTCAATATTGTTGGTAAGGTAACGATAAACCATGCCGCTAATTCCTGTGTAGTTTGGCTCGGATCGGCTTCCACCATCTCTTTCAATTCATTGGTATTCACCTGTGTGGGGCGGTCTTGCATGTGGTTCTTCAAATCAAAGTTTGAAGAACGAACCACGAACGAACACATTGATATTGCGAGCGTTAGTTCCGCGTCGGAATTCGTATTAAAAAATAACACGAATTTTTGAAGTATCCATGAATCCATCTTTCTTGTCTAAACTGAATAAAAAAAACAACTGAAAGTCTATAATCGAACGATGCACATTTTTTAAAGAAGAACTTCATATGTTCTTTTCCATAGGTTATACACGCTTTGGAATGGGCAACTAGCTTCATACTCGTATTTCTAACTGACCGACTTCTTGACAGTTCAAAAGTGCCTGTAAATGGTTTATTTGAAATAAATGGTTTGAGTTTAAAAAGTTATAATTATGTTAAAAGTTATATGGTAAGTAAAAGTTATATGGTAAGTTAAACTATTATGCCCATCAATGTGGAAATCGTTCAGTCATGTGTAATTGCCCTTTTATCCTCAAAACGAGCAGCATAAAATACTTCGGGGTAATAATGGATGACACACTGTCTTTCAGAAAACATATTGAAAGTCTAGTTAAAAGAGTGCGCAAATTAATATATGTTTTAAAAAAATTGCGAACATTTGCAGATTCAAAATTAATCACACAAGTTTATTTGGCCCTATGTCAATCTATAATTCAATACTGCATCACTTCATGGGGTGGCGCACCAAAAACCAATCTACTTCCTCTTGAAAGAGCTCAGAGATCAATTTTAAAGGTAGCAAACTTCCATCCCTTTTTCTTTCCCACAGATCTGCTATATAAATCCTGCAACGTGCTGACTGTTCGCCAACTTTTCATTATGCACTTAGTATTAAAACAGCACACCATGCTTACCTACACCGCTGACAATACTAACAAGAGACGGAATGATATAGTATGCACATCAAATGCAACCTCAAAACATGTCTTTGTACAAAGTTTTTTTACATTCTTAGGCCCATTTCTGTACAATAGATTAAATAGAAAACTTAGTATTTATAATTTAAATTACTTTAGCTGTAAAAAAAATATACTTGAATATTTACTAATCATAGATTATGCACAGACCTACACACACACACACACAGACACACATGCACAGACAGATCTACTTGTTGTCTGCAAATAGAATCGCTAACATGCCATTTTACTTTGATTGACCTAATTTTATTTTAGTTTATATACTTTAAACTCCTTGTTAATTTATTACATAAAGTATTTATGCACTTCCTAGCCTGAAGGAAGGTTCAACCTAGTTCAGGCAATTAAGCAAATGTGCTCTATTTTAATTATTAAGATACTTATTGTCAATGTGCCCCTTTTTATTTATTAAATAGCTAGAGGTTAGCTATGTAATACTTTTACTTACCATATAACTTTTATTTTCAGCTTATAAAAGAAAGAAAGCAAGAAAATAAAGAAAATAAATGTATAATACTATCAAATAAACATAACATGCCGCCGCCGCCTGTAATCCCCGAAGGGTTGGGTAGAGGTGTACCTATAGTACAACCACATTTCGCCAGTTATGTTTAAGTCCCATGTAATAGGGGGCGAGCCTATTGCCATCAACCGGGCACAAATCCAGACTCCGGGCTGCTACTGAGAAATTCAAACCATTATAATTTTGGTAAGTACCTATTTGATATTTCTATCAAAATAACTATCAAATCAATCAATCTGCCTAGCCTTTTCCTGACTATGTTGGGATCGGCTTCCAGTCTAACTGGATGCAGCTGGATACCAGTATTTTACATGGAGCGACCTGCCTATCTGACCTCCACAACCCAGTAACTGGGTAACACGGTACCCCTTGGTAAGACTGGTTGTCAGACTTTCGGGCTTCTGACGACCCGTAACGACTGTCAAAGATCCACGAATGACAACCGGGACCAACGGCTTAACGTACTTTCCGAGGCACGGAGGAGTCTCGGTATGTAAAGAAGGTCAGTGGACACCCATCCACGGACCAACCCCGGCAATCGTACCTTAACCTGATGGATCAACCCGTGCGGCTGTTATTACTTAGCCACGAGCTATTAGAATATAACATTACATCACCCCTTATTTCCCCGAAGGGTTGGGCAGAGGTGTACCTGTAGTACACCCACATTTCACCAGTTATGTTTTTTAAGTCCCATGTACCTAATAGGAGGCGAGCCTATTGCCATCAACCGGGCACAATTCCAGACTCCGGGCTACTACTGAGAAATTCCTGTTGGAAAAACCCAATAATACTTTTGCCCGACTTGGGAATCGAACCCATGACCTCATGCTCAGCAGTAGCGCTTGCGACCACTAGACCAACGAGGCAGTCAAGTATCTAGGCTACTCTAGCTTCATTTAAAGTTTTACACCGTTTTTCAAATGCCATTTTCCTGACAGCACTAAAAAGCCGCAAAATTATTAGGGACAAATCATAGAGAGTAACAATTTACAGGGTTGAATCTGGCGTCCTCGCTAGGTTACAAATGGTAACCTGTATTAAGGTTCGCCAGCCCAAGTTCCCACAGAAGGAGTACAACATATAAGAGACTGCTTAGGACTTAGCTGCAAACGTATGATAACTTATACTAAGTGTGTGAAGTGTTAGTACGTGTGTGTGTTTTGTGAAGTGGGTGTGGTGTGTGTGTGTGTTATATGATGTAGGTGTGCTGTGAATGTGTTTATGATGTAGGTGTGGTGTGTATACACAAACGAAATGGAAAGAGGTTGAGTTTAGATACGGAGCGGTATGTGTACATGTTGCCATTAGGATTGTGAAGTAAGCAGATATTCAGTGTCATCGTAGTTTAAAGTGGTTAGAAAGCGTGTTATCTGTTTTTTACACATTTCGTAAGAGGACTGATGTGCAGGGATAGTTTTGTTGATTCTGTTATATAAAAATGGCCCAAGGTAGAAATAGAAACGTTTAGTAAAAGCAAATCGTGTGAAGGGTACTTTGCAAATTTCATTCTTTCGCCTAAGTGATGATTGAGTTTGTGTAAAAGGAGTTTTGGTGTGTTGGTGTAGTAAAATGTTGAGAATAAATGTTTGTCGGACTGTGAGAACTTTGCATTCTTTAGATAGATCAAAGGTTGGGTAGAGCATTGGCCGGAAAGTAGCAACCTTAAGAATGGCTCTTTGAGCTACTTCCAGAGGTTTTAGTGTAGTTTTCGCAGCTCCACCCCAAATATTTATACAGTACGAGATAACTGACTGACACATGGTGAAACAAACAAACAAACAAACAAGAATATTATTCAAACAAGAATATTCACGGCGATCTAAACCAACAGGATAATTGCGTAACACATTTTCTTTGACAATGCCTGCCCAAAACGAAAGAAATTCCACTCGCAATCGTTTGCCATATTTGGAACAGGGTTACTTACCAAACCTAGACACTAATAAATAGCAATATAATCACACTGAAGCGATCAAGCGGCTTCAAGCAAAGGAAAATAAAGCGTTCGACGGATATTGAAATAAATAGCTGTAAAAATTAATTTTCCTGTGGATGGTGTTATGCGAAAAATTCAACATCTGCCGAACCTTTTCCCAACCAAGTTGGGGTTGGCTTCCAGTCTAACCGGATGCAGCTGAATACCAGAATGAATTGATTGAATATATTTTTATTATTTAATGTCGCAGCATTATGCTGAGAACTGAGATAGGAGCCTTTTGGCCTCGCACATCTGCTTTATTTTAATTTTAATTTGTTTTTATTGTTAATGAGTGTTTAGTTTAATTAAGATCTCCTGTGCTTGTCCCAATAAATACTTTTCTTCTTCTTTCTTTCATGAGGATGTCTACAGAAATAAAAGGTATTGTTACCTGCGTTACATAGCAGTTGGGATTAAACGCCATTTTCTATCTCTGCCAAAAGACCGATGATCGTACAGGGTGCAGGAAAGACCGAGAATCGGTACTACAGGTACACCTCTGCCCATCCCTTCGGGGAATACTGGAGTAATGTTATGTTATGTAACGTGGCTGAACTATCAAAATGAAAGGCATTACGACTAATTTCTATTTTAAGTGTGTTACTCTTTGATCACTAATAAAGAACTAGTGATTGATGGTGTTACCACAGATGAATAAAGATGGTTTGATCCGCATTTTAGGTATGAAACTACAAGCACGCTGCGGGCCCATCTTGTCGGGCCAATTCAGTGAGTGTAACGTAGTTAGAAGATCCAAGAGTCACGCGATAGAAAGAGAGGCAACTTCTAGGTGAATATAACTGTAGGTAATTAGCGCTGTGCGACCTGAATTGCACTTTATTGTGTCAGAGCAAGAGTCGCTTTTTAACAGACTTCAAAAAGGAGGAGGTTCTCAATTCGTTTTTTTTTTGTTGTATGTTTGTTACGCGATTACTCCGCCAATTATGAATTGATTTTGATGATTCTTCTTTTGTTTGGTAGGGCATACTTCAGAAGTGAACTCATATAAATTTGGTTAAGATCTGATGAGGGGTTTTTAAGTTAGCTTTAATAATACGTATTTTTCCCACCTAGTATATATTTGGACGATGTTCTAATAGTTCCTGTCACTGTAATTTACATAGCGGGTAGTGGTATTCAAATTTTTGTGGCGGTTTTGTGTAGGTACCACAACTAAGTAACACTACAAAGTGAAAAATAAATTTGATTTCGGAAGTCGGTGTCTTTGGTTTTTTATTTTCGTTTTTTTGCCACCGACTTCCGAAATCAAAGTTATTTTTCACTTTGTAGTGTTTTTTTTTGGAAGTCGGTTTGATTTTTTGTGAAAAAGATTTTTATTTAAATCATTTAGCGGAGTCAAACGTCTGCATTCATCTGTGGTGTTATACAATTACCCCGCTGCTTGGCTCGTTACAGTATGAAACCGTCCAATTTCGTCTGACAGTGAATTTGCTATAATATTGAAAAATGAAACCTTGTTCTTCTTTTTAACAAAGCACCCAAATAGGTGAGAATAACAAACTAATGGTTTAATAGGCGCAGTGGCTGTGGCTGGCTTGTGTACAGTCACTGCTACACTGGCTCGATTCCCGTTCGGAACAAAAATATTAAGGGAAATATTTAATAGATGCTCTAAAAAGCTTATTGACTTTCTAATGACGGACGTTCACTTTTTAACAGAATGATCCTCTAAAAACTTTTTGAGTTTGTAATGATGCCTGATGCTCTAAAAAGCTTATTCACATTCTAATGATGTTCGCTTTTTTAAATGAACGATCCTCTAAGACTTTTTCATTTTCTAATGATGCACACTTTTTTAAATAAAAGAGCCTAGTTTTAAACTGTCGTTTTCTAACAAAAAATCTAAATATTTTATTTCACATAAACCTACAAGGGCACTTATGAAACGTCAGAAGCTAAATTAAATAATAAAATTAAAAACCTATTTAAAACCAAACCTACAGTTGGTCGCAGTAACTAAGCTAGAGAACTAACGGGTTAGGTTAGGACTGTGACCAACTGTGACCAACCTACCGTGTCCAAGCTACATCCAAGTTGGTCGCGGTTACTTTCTTGGCTAAAAGTATTTTTAGGACCTCAAAATTTTAATTATTTGAGGTTCAACAAAAGAGTCATTATATTAGTGTTCAATAATATTTTTAGGAGCGTAAGCATAGCATAAGTATGTAATGTTCCCGCTGCTGTTGGTAGATGTCACATGTCTTCGAATTTGTGGTTCTAGGACATGCCGGTTTACTCACGATGTTTTCATTCAACGTTTTTTTGTAAATATTTTTAGTATTTTCCTAAATCTAATTCTGTTTTGATTTGTTTTCGAAAATAATATGTTAGCTGACGGCTTTGTTAACTTAACGTAAATTGTTAAATACGTTTTTCATTTTATGAATAAACAATGCAATTTACATCAATCGTTTTACTTATAAAGTTTCTCATTTTTCATTTCATCAAAAGATAAATTGAGTTTGGTTTAGGCTAGCCAAAAGAAATAGATAGATTTTGTAACTACCATAATTAGAAATAGATAGATTTTGTAACAAAGAAATAGATAGATTTTGTAACCACATTGACTAGTTTTCGTTCGAGGCTTCGACTGCGTGGATGTCGGAAAATATCCCACGGGAATGTATGTACACCGGGATGAAATTGATATCCCATAACCCATCTCATGGTATACCCATGTGCCAAATTGCATCCAAATCCGTTCAGCCGTTTTAGCGTGAAAGCGTACAAACAAACAAATACACTCATTTTCGCATTTATAATATTATACTTACTATCTCCGCCCCGCGGTTTCACCCGCATAAGACTCGTTCCCGTGGGAATATCGGGATAAAAAGTATTCTATGTCCTAACCCAGGTCACGGTCTACCTGTGTGCCAAATTTCATCCAAATCCGTTCAGCCGTTTTAGCGTGAAAGCGTAACAAACAAACTCACTTTCGCATTTATAATATAAAGAAAGAAAGAAAGAAAAATATTTTATTTGGGACACGCACAGGAAATACAAACAGTAATAATATTTTAAAAAAAGAACAAAATTATATAAAATAAAAAAGACCTGTGCGAGGCCAAAAAGGCCCCTATCTCAGCATAATACGGCGATATTTAAAAAATAATAAATATACAGTTAAGGAGTAGCTGCGCCCCTCAGTCTCACCCGCATAAGTCTCGATCCCGTATAACGTTGGGATAAAAGGTATTCTATTTCCGTCTCCAGTTCATGGTCGGTAGACCATGAACTGGAGACGGAAATAGCGTGCCAAATTTCATCCAAATCCGTTCAGCCGTTTTAGCGTGGGTTTAGTTGTCACAAGCGCTACTGCTGAGCATGAGGTCCTGGGTTCGATTCTCAGGTTGGGGAAAGTGTCATTGGGTTTTTCCATCAGGAATTCCCAGTAGCAGCTCGGAGTCTGGATTTATGCCCGGTTGATGGCAATACGCTCGCCCACTATTACGTGGCACTTAAACATAACAGGCGAAATGTAGGCAGAGGTGTACTATAGGTACACAAACATACGCACAATCACTACGCGCGCACTATTAATTTACTCAATTTTCATTTCATTTCTTTTCCTTTTGTCTAACTTAAGACTCCTCCTTTAAAATGGAGGAATTTGTCTACTTATTTTTTATTTTTTTTCTAACTTAGTACTTTCATTATCATATTCAATAACTCGGTATGTGACACAGTACTGTAGTTGAAGGGCGGAATATCCTAACACAAGCATTTATTTTGCTTAAAGGGTCATTTCTAAATGTATAAATGTAACTACTGTAAGTTATTGAAATAAACATTTTATTTATTTATTTATTATTTAGGTACTCTGCTTAACCCCTCGGGGTATATATGCGTGATTTCATATCATACTGTGTACAAAAAAACTACTCTTATTGAAACATACTCCTATACTTATCATGTTATATTATTTTGAATACTATACGAAGTGAATTCGACCTGCATAATATAATAGGTCAAAGGTCGTCCTGTATTAAGGACTACGCAGATAAGAACGATACACAACGATATTAACTAAGTAGACTGCGTGGCTAGAGACATTCCTTCTTATTCAAAGTCATTAAACCAGCTATCTAATTACGCAATATTGTCTTTGGTCCGAGGCCTTGACATCAACCGATGAACGACATTTTCAAGCGTTTATTTGTTGGTTGAATACGAGGCTTTTGGCTGCTTAAGTATTTGTGTTTTTTCTTTAAATGTGCGTTTTGTTTGTGCAGAATAAACATATTATTTCTTTCTTTTTTTCTTTCAACACATTTTCATAAATGAATAAGACTAATCTGTTTCATTTTGACAGTTCAACAACATTTATTGTATTATTTACGTTGTGGAGCAGATTTTTTTTTTTCGAAGTTATTAGCCAGTGTATTTATTAGAAATCTGTTTCAAAATGATTCAGATTGTGATTAAGCGTGTATTACGCGATTTTGATGCAGGACCTCATGCAGCAGTAGCGCTTGCGATCACTAGACCAATGAGACCCTTGGGTTCATAATGAAATTATCAGGAGTTCGGATTTGTGTTCGATTAATTTCCTCGTTGGTCTAGTGGTCGCAAGCGCTACTCCTGAGCATGAGGCCCTGGGTTCGATTCCCGGGTCGGGCAGTGTTATTGGGATTTTCCATCTCGAATTTCTCAGTAGCAGCCCGGAGTCTGGATTTGTGCCCGGTTGATGGCAATAGGCTCGCCCCCTAGTACATGGGACTTAAATATAAGTGGCGAAATGTGGGTGTACTATAGGTACACCTCTGACTAACCCTTCGGGGAATACAGGCGTGATGTTATATTATGTTATGTAATTTTATTTTTATTCTAGAGGAACAACAGACAGCTACAATACAAGGTGTAACGTAAATAATGCAAAACCTCTTAAGGGTAATGACCCTTAAGAGGTTTCAAGGTACAATGTACCTACTCATCATTATGAACAACTTTTACTATGGAATCAACAGTGAACGAAATTCGTTCACTGGGAATCAACCCTGAAATCGCGAAAAAAATATCAGCTGTTCATTTTGTTGTGCATTTGTGTTCTTCAAAATGTACTGAACAGCTGATTTTTTTTCGTGATTTCAGTGTTGGCCCCATAGTAAAAGTTGTTCATAATGATGAGTGCAATGACCCCTTAAGACGTCTTGCGTTATTTACGTTACACCCTGTACAAAACATAGAAACAAGAAATACACAAAATATATAGACAATATTGCAGCCCACAACGCTGTTCACAGAATAACGATAGAATACAATACAGTGAAAATAATCGGTTAATGACAATCAAGTCGGAACTGTCGAGGAGTCGGTCAGTTGAACTCACACACTGACGTATTAGTATTACTTGTTAAAATGTTAGGAATGTCGTATAATTTTACAATGTGTGTAAATATGTGAGCACCGTGCATCTATCACATAATTAATTTATGACATTCCTTCATTTTTCATTCTTTTTACCTATCGTGGTATAGTAATTTTATTCTAGGTGCATCGTCTTCACATATAATTATATAACACATGATACAGGGTGTAAGGGACAGGCCCTCCGCAGACTAATGGGGTGAATTCAGTATATCATACTAAGATGACCGGTACTTGAAATTATTTCAGGAACGATAAGGGAATCCAAAAAACCCGATTTGTTTTATTAACCTACACGCAATGAATCGCAACTGTGGCAAAACGCACGTAGCGAACGGCAGCTTTCGGACGCCCTCCCCGCCCCCCGCGGTGGTTGAACAACAGATTTCACGCGTAGTTCGTTAGAGAATTTCATCATCCATTGCTGTTTTATTTTAGCTGTTTTATTTACATCAATAGAGTACTGCGTATAGAGAATGTAATTTTACATTGAAATATAGAAATAGTAACTGAAAACCCGATAAAAAAAATGAAAATTTTACTGAGATAATTTTCAGTGGAATATGATTCAAAATAAGGAACTGAATGCACCCCCTTAGTTTGCGGAGGGCTGTCCCTAACACCCTTTACAGTGAAAACATTTTAAAAGAGTAACAGTGGAGTTCCTTGCCCATTCATCTCCATACGAAAACTACCTTTTGGAAGGGGCGACTAGAATCATATTTTTTTGTTGTATATTTCGACGTTCAAAAGTGCATTTGTTGTGCCTAATAAATTGAAATAAATTATTTGAATTTGACTTTACTCAGAAAGTTGAAGCGAATAAGAACGGGTTAGAAACTCGATGGACAGGAAATATATACTTTTAAAACAACATCTGTTATTCCCGAAGAGTTAGTAACAGGTGTACCTAATAGTACTCCCACATTTCACCAGTTATGTCTAAGTCGCATGTAATAGGGGCAAGCCTAGATGTCTTATTTATCAACTTATGGGGCGAGTCTATTGCCATAATCCGGGCACAAATCCAAACTCCATGCGGCTACTGAGAAATTCCAGTTGGAAAAACCTAATAACACTTTTCCCGACCTAGGAATCGGACCCAGATGATCGATTTGTGGGTGTACTATAGGTATACCTTTGCCTAACTAATACTTATCAATTTTATCAATTTTACCTACATTTATTTAATTATTATTAAGAAAAAAAATAAAATTTTATCAGTTTTAATTTTTATTTGTCAATTATTATTATCTTATTATGCTCTGAATGAAAATAAAAATCGCATCAATCTCCGTTTCGTAGTTTAGAAGAACAGCGCAGTCGCTCGATTTTGCCTTGGAGGTACTTTCTATTTATAAATGATAGATTTATTATTTTTAAATGTAGTAAATACACAGATATTGAGTATTTAGTTTGGCTGCGCATTAATCACAACACAACGCACACACACATGTATGTCACAACATTTTATTTGTTTTTGTATGGGTTTATTTTATTTATTTTTTATTTTATTACCTTTAAAATTTATTTATTATAGCGGACAGACACTTTCTTATATTTATAATTCTAGCGTATGGCACTCGTGGGTTGCAGCTGAAAATCAGCGTCAGGTGGTACACTTTGTGTTGTCATCTGACATTATGCTGAGCTGAGGCCCTTTTGGCATTATAATAATTTGTTTTCTGTTTTATAGTTTTAAGGTGTATTTTTTTTTTTTGTAATGCCAATAAACGCATTTTTCTTTCTTTCTTTCTTTCCTAACTCAAACTCAAACTCAAAGCATTTATTTCAATTAAACCATTTAAAAGCACTTTTGAATTGTCAAGGGGTCGGTCAGTCAAAAATATGAAGCTAGTTGCCCATTCCAAAGCGTAGTAGGTACCTACCTATGGAGAAGAACGGGCAAGAAACTCCACGGACACTCTTTAAATTAGAAAAATAGATACAAAATATTGGTTACATCATTCATTTTGAAATTATGCATGTGAGAACAATGTAGAAAGACGTGCACGTTCGTAAAGCGTCCGAAATAAAAAGAAAAAAATAAAGAATCATTCAAAAACTTAAAATAAATTCAAATAAGCCATGGCAGCTAAGAGATGACCAGTCCCAACTGACGGCGCCCGTGCACGAACATGACGCATGGATCAGCACCATTCAGCTCCACCATTTTGAAGGGAGCTAAATGATTCAACACAACTCTCTATGGGGATTACAGGCATGATGTTATCTTATGTTATTTCCTTTACTTTATATCTTACTAGAACTTTGCCCGCGGCTTCGCTCCCGTGGTCTTTCCCGCTGGACCCGTTATTTTTCCCGGGATAAAGTTGCCTATGTTACTACCTGAAAACTAAGCTTTCTAGTGGTAAAATAATTTTTCAAATCGGTCCATTAGTTTCGGAGCCTATTCAATACAAATAAACAAACAATCAAATCTTTCCTCTTTATAATATTAGTACATACATACATAACATCACGCCTTGTTTCCCCGAAGGGTTGGGCAGAGGTGTACCTATAGTACACCCACATTTCGCCAGATATGTTTAAATCCCATGTAATAGGGGGCGAGCCTATTGCCATCAACCGGGCACAAATCCAGGCTCCGGGGTGCTACTGAGAAATTCCAGAAAGAAAAACCCAATGACACTTTGCCCGACCTGGGAATCGAACCCAGGACCTCGTGTTCAGCAGTAGCGCTTGCGACCACTAGACCAACGAGGCAGTATAATAATATTAGTATAGACAAATAAACAAAATTCTAGTGTCTGTTTGTAATGTCAAAATAACGGAGCCGCGGAAATCATTTAAATACAAAGCGACTCTTGTTTCTGAACAATAAAGTGCAATTCAGGTCGCACAGCGCTAATTACCTACCCTAGTTATATTCACCTAGAAGCTGCCTCTCTTTCTATCGCGTGACTCTTAGATCTTCTGACTACGTTACACTCGAATTGGCCCGACAAGATGGGCCTGCAGCATGCTTGTAGCTTCATATCTAAACTGCGGAGTGTTACATCTGTATCATCTGTGCCAGTAGGTAATATACTTTAAGTACTATTTATTCTGTGAAGTGTGTGTTCGTATGTCTGTTACCGGCCAAACCCGATTTTCGGATGAACTAGTTTCGCCTAGTTCAACCAGTTCTCCCTACACGCAATAGGACAAACCAGTATCGCCTAGGCCAAACTCGTTCATCCTGTTACCGATAGGATAAACCAGTTTAGCCTTGATCGAATCGGTTTATATATTATAAATTTTGAAAAACAAGCTAAAAGAATGAACGCTTCCTCTGACAAATCCCATCCACCAGCTAACATTGGAGACAACGTAATCATACCTATTCCAGATGTAGACAAAAGCAGAGGTGACCTACGACACATAATTGTAATACTTCAAAAGACTGATGAGGGTCTTTACAAAGTTGGCACCAAACATGGCGTACTTCAAAAACATTATTGCAGGTATAATTTTATTAACATTTTCCATAATTTTCTGTAATAAAATATTAAAAGTAAATTGTTTTAACTTCTTTTTTTATTTTTTTAGAACTGATTTCGACGTCTGCATTCACAAGTTTTTAGGTGTGGGAGATATTAACCAGGATACGCCACAACACATTCTGTTGGATCAGGGCAAGGTAGTTGCATGAAAAACTGTACAACAAACAAATGCAATTGTAAGAAAAACAAAGTACGACGGATGCACGAGTTTAGCCTAGGCGATACTGGTTTGTCCTATCGCGTGGAGGGAGAACTGGTTTGGCCTAGGCGAAACTAGTTCATCCGAAGATCGGGTTTGGCCAGTAACATATCGACAAAGATTATTTGAATGTGCTCCATATGACACGTCCCTAAAGGAACAGGTTGCATCTGTATTAAGATTTTTGAAGCACGACTGCCCTTGGGAAACTGTCCATGCGTTGATGAATCAGCAAAGAGATTCTTACCGTCTGACCTTTCACCTCTTTGAATGAGAATGTAGTTTGAAGAAGTGTTCGCTGAATAGTAATATTTTTTTACTTCTCGATTTCAACATGCATAACTCAAAAGAACATTTCAGACACCAATCATGTCTTCACATGATGTTTGGACTTTAAAAAGAGACTGGAATCTCTGAGTTTCTTCTTAGAGTAGTCAGATAGGTAACGACGACCTCATCTAGTTTTTAAAACATGTTTGACGAATAAAGTGTGTGTACAAATTTATTTACTGAAAAATAAAATCATTTATTCAAATTCAAATTCAAAAGTCATTTATTCAAACTAGGCTGAGAATCAGCACTTTTCGAACGTCAAAATTACATAAGACAGTCCCTCAAAACGCCCACCCTTCACCACTTCCTAGTGCTTTTGCTGGGAAGAAGAAGTGGCGCAACAAACTCCCCAGCAGCACAGCTGTCTGTTAAGTTAGAAAAAAAAAAAATGATTCTATACAACAGTATACAGTATGCAAGACAATTTACAATATGCAAAAAATAATTTAAATTAAATAGCTATAATTAATAGCCATATGACAGCTAGCACACGCCAATATACCAACCAAAAGCATCGAGAACTATACTCAAGCAGAAATAAAAATAACTAAAAGTAAACAATATCTAAAAAAAAAGAAAAAGCCTCCAGGCATAAAGGGCGTGCCCGCTTACATATAGCTGTAACTAGAAGTTACAATTGATAAACTAGGACCATCGAGGTAAAATAAATAATTGTCGAGGTCGCTAGCTAACCACATATTGCAATACAACTCATAAAAAAAAAATAGTAATGAGTAGATTATGTCAGCACTAAATTAAAATAAAATTAAAATAAATTGACTTATAAAGTAAAATTATAAACAATTCTTATCATTTAAGTAGTCGTTGATAGAATAGTATGCCTTTGAACAAAGGTTGGACTTTACTTTAGTTTTAAACGCATTAAAAGGCAAATCTAGCAAACCAGAGGGTAGCTTGTTATAAAAGGTTATGCCAAGCCCAACAAATGAGTTATGAACCTTATGAAGCCGGTGAAAGGGAGCACGTAGTTTATCCTTACTTCTAGTGTTAACATTGTGAATATCACTGTTATGAGTGTATAAGTGTATATTTTGCCTAATATATAAGATGTTGGCGAAGATGTATTGTGATGCCACTGTGAGGATACCGATATCTTTGAAAAAATCTCTCAGAGAAACTCTGGCACCTAGCTGGTAAATTGCTCGAATAGCTCGTTTTTGGAGGACAAATATATTTTGAATATCTGCAGCTTTGCCCCAAAGCAGAATACCGTAGGACATAACGCTATGAAAATAACTAAAATAGACTAACCGAGCTGTATCAACGTCAGTGTATTGTCTTACTTTTCTGACAGCGTAGGCGGCCGAACTGAGCCTTCCCGCTAGGCTCGATATATGTTAGCCCCACTGAAGTTTTGCATCTACTGTTATGCCCAGAAAAACTGCCGAGTTTACAGTTTCAAGCACCTCTTTATCTAAGACGATGTTGGGTCCTAGATTTCTAACATTTGGGAGGGCAAACTTTACACATTTCGTTTTCTTGGCATTGAGAACTAGGTTATTTGTCGTAAACCAATCCGTAACCATTGAAAGTGCACTGTTTACATCGTCAAAATCTTGTCTATTCCTGTCTACTTTAAAAATAAGAGAAGTATCATCTGCAAACAGTACAACTTCACAGATATCCTTTAAATAGAATGGTAAGTCATTGATATACACTAAAAACAAGAATGGACTCAGTATTGAGCCTTGAGGTACACCTAACTGAACTGGTAGCTCGGAAGATTTTACACCATCAACATCTACACATTGCGACCTATTATTTAAATACGAATTTAAAACGTTTAGAGCTTCGTTTAGCACACCGTAATGACGCAGTTTACGCAAAAGCGTGTCATGGTGCACGCAATCAAAGGCTTTGGAGAGATCACAGAAAACTCCAATAGCATTTTGAGAGTTCTCCCATGCGTTAAATATGTGTTTCAGCAGAGCAACACCCGCATCTGTAGTCGAACAACCCTTTGTAAAGCCATATTGTTCATTATGAAGGAGGCTATTTAAATTAAAATGTCTTAGCAACTGCTTGAGTATTAACTTTTCAAATATTTTGCTGAATGCTGGTAAAATAGAAATAGGCCTGAAATTGCCAACGTCATTTTCATTACCTGATTTAAATAATGGTATGACTTTACTACTCTTCATGAGGTCAGGAAAAGTTCCTAAATCAACACATTTATTAAAAGTAACAGCTAGATAGGGGGCTACGATGTCTATTATATTACTTAAAAGTTTAATGGAGACACTGTTGACACATTGTGAATATCACTGTTTTTAGTGTATAATTGTATTTATCATCCAAGAACACCGTAGAAGCGAAAGACAACATTTCAGATTATGGAAAGACAAGCTGGTGTGCCTGGTGGGATTTACTAACGGCATAAATTAAGAACCTTCATTGAAACTAAGAACTTTCTTCCCCTATTAGGCCACATAACATCACGCCTTGTTTCCCCGAAGCGTTGGGCAGAGGTGTACCTGTAGCAGACCCACATTTCGCCATAGGGGGCGAGCCTTTTACCATCAACCCGGCAGACATCCAGACTTATGTATTCTCTATTGTAATTCAATTTTGTCCAAGATTAACTTATATAAGTACTATCGAAGAACTTCATATCTAAGCAGTTTGAAAACCAAATCCCGTGGACACGATGACCACATTGTTACCGCCCCGGTTCTATAGCGGCCGAGCGCTGCAAGCAGAACTAGTCCTTACGGTATATAGATATGAACTTCTTCGATGGTACTACATAAGTACATGGGCGAGCGAGCTCAGCTCTGGTGGGATAGTTCATACCAATTCCATTTAAAGTACATACTAGCCTTTTCCAACTTAGTTGGGGTCAGCTTCCAGTCTAACCGGATGCAGCTGAATATCAGTATTTTACATGGAGTGACTGCCTATCTGACCTTCACAACCCAGTAACTAGGTAATACGATACCCCTTGGTAAGACTGGTTGTCAGACTTTTGGGCTTCTGAAGACCGGTAACGACTGTCAAAGATTCACGAATGACAGCCGGGACCAACGGCTTGACGTGCTTTCCGAGGCACGGAGGAGTTTCGGTATGTAAAGATGGTCACCCATCCAGAAACCAACCCCGGCAAGCATAGCTTAACCTGATGGATCGACCCCTGCGGCTGTTATTACTTCGCCACGAGCTCCTCCTATAGGGAAAACCGTTATTCTTTATAATTATTCCGTATTCAAATTCTTCTTTCCAATTGGTGTTTGTTCCACTTAAACAAATATAAACTTTATATGTGGGTTTATTGATTTCAGATTGACTTTTAGTAGGTTCCTACTATTGAAAAAGTCACAAAAAATTTCGAAATTGTAGTGCGAACTGAATTTTATGACTGGGTGTTGAAGTAAATTTGCCAAAAACACATTTGTTTACATTTTTAACCGACTTGAAAAAGGAGGAGGTTCTCAATTCGGTTGTATTTTTTTTTAATGTTTGTTACGCGATTACTCCGCCAATTATGAATTGATTTTGATGATTCTTTTTTTGTTTGGTAGGGCATTCTTCAGAAATGGTCCCATATAAATTTGGTCAAGATCTGATGAGGAGTTTTTGAGTTAGCTTCAATAATACGTATTTTTCCCATCTAGTATATGTGGACGATATTCTAATACTTCCTATCACTGTAATTTAGCAGGTAATGGGTACCTACTATATTCAAATTTTTGTGGGGGTTTTGTGTAGGTACCACAACTAAAAAGTGAAAAATAAAAACTTTTTCACAAAAAATAAAACCGACTTCCAAAAAAAACACTACAAAGTGAAAAATAACTTTGATTTCGGAAGTCGGTGGCAAAAAAACGAAAATAAAACCCCAAAGACACCGACTTCCGAAATCAAAGTTATTTTTCACTTTGTAGTGTTTTTTTTGGAAGTCGGTTTTATTTTTTGTGAAAAAGTTTTTTTGGAGACTAAATTTCAAACGCAGAATAAATTATATTTCGTAAAATAATCCAATGGATAAAACTACGGCTACCGACTTAAAAATACTTCCAAAGTACAGATAAGCTAGAAAAAAACAGGCACAATGAAATAAATTTACAAAGTTTAACTAAATGAAAAAGAAATATGCTGTCGTGACGGTCAAAATGTTACACTTTGTTCGGTTTAGCTCTCATTTGAAAAGTGTGCAGAGGAACAGATGTGCGATAAGGAACTTCGTTGCAATAAAACCCATGAAAAATGGCTACCCATCCACTACTAACCTTAGCAAACATAACTTAACAAATCGATCGCTTACCCCCGTTTAGAGATGTCACAAGCTATTTTTGGCCATGATATGAGTAAAAATACCTACATATATTTTTATCTTAATTAGTTAAGGCCTGATTTGATACCAAAATCAGGCCTAGATCATGTGCTAGTCTTTTTCAACGAATACTCACGTACTTCGCGAAATGCTGTAATCACTAAGCATAGTGATGCGTTTGTGATTCGCGGACATAGAATGGAGTGGAGGCGAATTTTGTTGTGAAAAAATTTGAATGTCGAATGCTGATAAGTTGGGATAATGTGTTAAGCTGTTAATTTGCTATTCTAACCTTTTAAATTGACCACACTGAACTAGCTATTCCTTATATCTTTGAAAAAAAAACTTCAAGTATGTAATAGTGTTGGTAGCTAATTTAAAGTTGTGAGATATACCTGTTTGCTTAAGTAAAGTTTATTTATTTGCATGGATTGTAGAACATAAGGTATTAAAAACAATTTTGATCCTTGTACAGACGCCAGCACATCAAACTACTACAATCTGTCAAATTTCTTTAATAGATTTTCAGCTTTAACACTAAAGCATAAAATTCAAAGTTGATTGGGAAAATTTGACAGTTTCGGGTAGGTTGACCTGCTGGCGTCTGTACAATCTACCTTAGATTAGACAAGCAAACATTAATTAATTAAGTTAAGTTAACATTAAGTATAAAAATTACGTATTTACAGTTCAAAACGGGTACAATTAAATAAGTTGGTATGACATTAAATTGCATAAAATTATTATAATTATGTTAAATTCTAAATTTACATTAGGATACATGTAAGTCATTGTCATTTAGAAAATCTGAGATATGTCTTGTAGTCAGGTGTCTGAAGAGACACCTTTTACACCGGTCGATGTCATCACGTCAACGCCGGCTGTCACTGAAAACCAGCGCTGGGGCTCTGTCTCGCATAGGGTCGCAGCATTATGCTGAGCGATGGCCGTTTTGTGTGGATGTGACGCATATTTTCACCCATATTGTTTGTGTTCTTTCCTTGCGTGTTTTTTACCGCAAATAAACGTATTTTCTTTCTTTCTTTATAAATGAAAAAAAAAAGTTTTTTTTTCACATTAGGTACAACCTTTTACACCGGTCGATGTCATCACGTCAACGCCGGCTGTCACTGAAAACCAGCGCTGGGGCTATGTCTCGCATAGGGTCGCAGCATTATGCTGAGCGATGGCCGTTTTGTGTGGATGTGACGCATATTTTCACCCATATTGTTTGTGTTCTTTCCTTGCGTGTTTTTTACCGCAAATAAACGTATTTTCTTTATTTCTTTATAAATGAAAAATATAAGTTTTTTTTCACATTACAAGCCGCAATTGCTATTAACCTTTTCCATTTTGGAACGAAACATACTTAACAGTAATGTGGGCCTGCCTGCCTGTTATATCACACTTGAACATCAGAAACTAGGTCATCATCCGCTGATCCTTTTTGTATTCTTGTCTTATCTTGGGCAGACTGGTTATCAGACTTTCGGGCTACTGACTACCCGTAACGACAATCAAAGATTTACAAATTTGAATAATTGACAAACAACAAAAAAAAAAACTAGCCCCTGTACAAGTTTTTTTTTTTTTTTTAACTATGGCATCTCGCAGGTATACCACTAAGGTATTTACTGCTCAACCGAACAAATGTACCAGGTTAACGCACCTTGGTATTGTATATAAGAAATGACGACCTCCATCGTGACTTAATAATGGAACCCGTCACCAAAATAATTCAAAAATTTGCTGAGTCCTACGAACACAGACTCCACCGACATGTGAACGTCGAGGCAATTCAGCTGTTAGACAACACAAACATAGTGCGAAGACTAAAACGAACAAAACCCTTTTACCCTAGTGTAGTGTAAAAAGTGTAGAAATAATAGTGACAATGACACACATACAACACATGAACAAAGTGTTTTTTTTATTATTATATCACTGTAAGAAAAGTTTTAAAATAATTATCACGTAAAAAATTAAGTTAGATAAAATTGCTTATTAGTCTTAAAGGCTAGATTGTAATTGATTAGTAGGAACCTGGTCCAGCTTAACAAAAAAAAAAAAAAAAAAAATTGACAAACCACAAAAAAGTAAAATAAAAGAAAAATCTAGCCCCTGTACCAACTCCACAGCTTTCTCCGCCCACTGTCTCCGCCCACCTGTAGTAGGCTCATATTAAACGTAGCGCGCCGTACCCCGCTCTCATTGATAGCCTGAGCACCACGCAGACACCAGCACCTGCTCCTCTGGTTACTGGCAACACAGCAGAAACAGACAGGTTAGTGGGCAGTTTTTGAAAAGAGCCCTTTTTGTAGTGTGTTTCTTTATTGGCGGTGGTAAAATTTCATTTTTATGGTTCATAAAAACTAATATTATAAAGAGAAAATATATTGTATTATTTAAATACTATTGGACCGATTTTGGAAATTCTTTCACCAATAGAATGCTGTATTATCACTGAGTAACATAGGCTATAATTTCAAAAGATAATCACGCGGGCGAAGACGCTGGTGGAAGTTAGAATTCAATTTTTAAAAATCAACAGTTTTTTTTACGTACGAAGAGTGTAATTTTATAAATAATTGAACAAAAATACTACTTTAGCCATAAAGTTATTTAGAGCGTTTAACTAATGAGTATCCTTACTTCTTATTGGAGTTATACCTAGTACCTACTTTAGTCTCGCAGCATTGATGGACAATTTGGAAAAAGTGAACCGAGGCGAATCCGAGGCACACATACGCAATGCCTGGTTGCGGCCAAGGGTTGTATAGTACTTTTCTCAAATAAGTAATGCGTGGAAATTTGAATTAAGTAATTTCCAGAATCATTGATGAACAACCATAATTTTTCACGCGCCAATATTTTCATTTGTTTCTTCTTTAGATACTATAAACAGTTTTATTTGCAAGCCAATTCGAAATTTAAATAAAATCTTTTATATGGACCAATGAGGTAATGGTTGCCATGACTGTATTGAAGTAAATAGTTCGTTCCATTTTTAAATAACACGACAGAATGAGTTAATTCATAATAATGTGTGTGTACATACATAGAAAGTGCTGCATGCAAAATGATAAAGTAAATTAAGAGCAAACATGTTTGTGACGATAGATTTACACAATTTCACAAAATATTAAAAGTTGTCATACTTAATTATGAATGGGTTATTAAAAATGAAGTGTAAATCAACATTATTATCTATACAAGTAGCTCCAAATTAATCTAATTCCTTATGTCAAGGCAAATTCCTTTTCTTTAAGGAACTCAGTAACGCTATAATATGCTCTGGCGGTCAAAAAAGTACGAGTCAAAAAAGCACGGTAAAATTGATATATTTTAAGCAATTTCTTTAGGCATACAAATACGGGATATTTTACCAAGTTATTCGGAAATGTTAACTAAATTTAGAAAAATAATCAACTTATATTGGAATGAACATTTTAATAAAAGATCTAAAACGAAAGGAATCTGGTACAAAAGTATATAGAGTGAGCCTCCTCATATACCTTGGTTCTCCGGGTCGAAACTGAGTCGCTGTCAAATTGTAGCTGCGCGTCATTTGAGGTCAGGACTTAATCCACTAAACAACTTTGCTTTTCTCATGTGGAAATCGGACTCTCCTAACTGTGAGGTGTGTGGTACAGTTGAGGATGCACAGCATGTGTTGGTGGAATGTGTCCGATATACTGACAAAAGAAACGCACTTCTCAACTCTTTGAAATTGTCAAGAATGGATGTTGGAATGTTCCATGGTATTTTAGCCAAGCCTACTTCTAAAGCAGCAAAAATATTGTATATCTACCTTTTTATTATGTAGGTAATAAATTAGAATTAGTTAATTTTTGTATGATTAAGATTAGTTTAGTTAGTAAGTTGTTATTTGTAAAAACACGATGGGATTGACATCGACGCATGAGCGTACAAAAATCCCTTAAATAAAACAGATAAAAAAAAAAGTTGAAATCTTTTAATTTTTAAAATATGGCGCACAAGTATCGGTCTTCTTAAATTTAAACCTCGCCCGTAAACGTTATTCATAGTAATTTATTGTTGGTGAAGTTTTCATAGTAATTTATTTGGCCGTTAAACACGACAGATATGGATTTTCATACAAACATTGCCGGTCGGGCGCTCGCATGTATTCGGCCAGTACCGCAATTTCGATTTATCTCAAAGAAGGTTGTCAAACTACTACTATAATTTCCAAGCATGTTTGAGAAAAATAAATAATTCCATACACGCTTTGACGTGGACACCAGCGGACACCAGCCTATTAACTATTCCGTAAATAATACTTCAAAGTATTCAATGTAAAAATAAATAAAACATGAAACAAAATTAAGGGGAGGTTTTACGAATTTGCCTGTTTTAAAATCAATTTTAAATGGTTAAACTAGTGTATTTGGGTGCTGAAAAAAAGATATGTCATAGATACATCCTTGTTTGAGGGACATTAAAGGTTAAAAACACGATAAATTGTAATTTGCTCGATCGAAAAAAAATCCGAAACAGGGTCGATTTCAAAACCATTTTTCGTTTCATTTCCTAATTACAGCACAAAACAATATGAAAATTGCATAAACGATGAGGTAATCGTATTTTAGAGGTTATTTAAAGATTGGATTTTTAAGTTTAATAGATTTTTTTAAAAATAAACCCAATTATAGTAAATCGGGTTAAATCGGCTCGCGCTCAGAGTCCTGCGGGACGTCATCGGAGGTGGACCTGTGTCAAAATTTTTAAAAATACGCTCTCTCTGCAGTTGTTACAAAAAATCTAATAAAAGAAGAACACATTATATATGAAATTGCGACAGCTCAGAAAAAATATTTCGTTATTTTATTATAGTTTTAATTCATAACATTGTTTTCGAAAGTGAGATTATTTCTATGCGATATGATGACGTTTAACTGTCATCTTACAATAGTGCTAGACACATTACAAATTATTATCGATATATAATTTTTTGTCGTCGTTTATGAAGAAGTCTTTTTTTGATTTTGTAATCAGATTCATCAATGTTACTATATTCACTCTCTATCGAATTGTCTTTGCTAATATCAAATCCTACATTAATAAACACATCATATACAATTTGTCCGGTTGTCGGTTGCATATGGAATATTTCAAACAACTATCACTCTCGCAAGAACAAAGAAAATTTAAAAAGAAATGGTGTTTCAAACAAAAGTGCTATACTAACATGAACAAATGTATGGAACACGATAAAAATCGTAATTATATTGTAATCAATTAAGAAGTAAGGAGATTAAATAAAGCACAGTGTTACTTTTCTTATTTCGTCGTTGTATTTTCTCAACAAATATACTAGCACTTGTTATTATTACTAAATAATGTTTAATTTGCAACGGCGCCATTTCTATTTTATTTATTAAAATGCGTAACTTCCAGAATCACTCATTTTACCAACACTTTAAATCAATTGATCAACTGATATGAAACTGACACAGATAAAACATAACACTCTTAATCAATTGAGAAACTGATATTAAACGTAAGACAAATAAAATATTACAATATTTTTCGAATAGCGGAGCCAGCAACACAATTTTTTTCTTGAATCCGTGATTTTATCGTATTGGCTCAGTATGAACAACTTTCAGTTTTGAATACAAAAAGTCACTGTTTACGATATTTTATACGATACTACTATAAACGATAAAATGTCGTTCTAAAATTTCGATGTCCTAAAATAATAGATTAGATAAAACTGTCCATACGCTTGGTATTAGTCAAATGTTTGTGTACCGGGCTATTAATAGGTACAATGAGACCTCCTCTGTTTGTGACAGAAAAAGATATGGCCGTCCACGTAGTGTTCGTACGAAAAAGGTGGTCAAAGCAGTAAGGGAAAGAAGTCGAAGGGAAAAAATTGTCTTACTGTTTCGAAAATAATAGGTTCGATAAATTATAGCTTGCTACAGCTATAATTTATCGAATCTATTATTTTAGGACATCGAAATTAGGTACGTCACTTGACAATAAATTATGGCAATTGTTACTTCGTATATAGCCGTCAATATTTACGAATCTTCATGAGCGGTGGGAAATATCCAAAACAAAAAAATATGGTCACAGTATAAACGAAACAGTAAGACAATTTTTAGCCCATCCAACTTAACGAAAATCCCGACGAAATAAAGATGAAAGTTTGTATGGAAATTCGCCATTTTTTTTCTTAAATTCACTTGATAAAATTCTTAAATTCACTGACAGACAATGCACAACCTAAACCGCTGGGTCTAGAAGCATGCAATTTTGCACAATAGTTCTTTTTATAACGAACGAAATTATGACTTTGATATTTTCTATCAAAATTAAATTTTGCGTGACCGTTGAGATACCCAGTAGCACTATTATAATTTTAAACTTTCACCTTACTACCGCAAAGTCATGTTTATCTGAAACTTGTTTCTGTCCGTGACTTCATTCCCATTCTTCGCAAGCAATTTCCCATTGCTTGCGAAGTTTTTCGTTTTAAGTGAATTATTAAACGTCTGCGTTCCTTCATATACTACCTAATGGCACAACACTGATACACGAACTGCTTCTTACAGATTATTCATGACTACCCCAGCTATCACTAAAAAAATCAGCAGTTTGTACAAGGGTGGCTATGGTTAGGTGACTGTTAATGAGATTTTTTTTATTGGTTTTTATTAAAACCATAGATGACAGAAGAGGCCTAAACTTCATGTTTTTCGTTGTACGTTCTACGATCTCTCCCATAACAGTAGGTATATGAAAAGGAAAAAATGTTGTTTATTTTATAAATAAAATGAATTGATTGTCACAAAACAAACACACGCACGCACACACACAATACATTAGCCGATAACGACACCGACCCGACATCGACACGATATTGGCGATCAGATGATCGGATACGTTTAGTGCCTTGTCTTGTTATCGTAACCTATATCGTCGCAGACAGCGACGAAACGGACTGAAAACGCCCATTAGGTACACAGGACATTTTAAGTAATCATTTTAGTTCATGACACCGTAGGTCCCATAAAATGTAAACTTATTGAAAAAATCGAATCTAAGAAAAACTAGTTCAGTTGATCAACTGCAAATATTTCATGCTGTGGCATGGATTTTCCGTGAAATGGTCGGCAGTGCATCGTAAATAGATACGTCACTCTGCATTTGGGGGAGGCGGAGGTAGCGTTTCAAAGGCCTACAGACACGGAAAACCTCGCCTATTGTGTCGACAAGAAAATTCTATGTGAAACTTACAAACTTTTTATATTATTATATTTCGAGGTCAACGGCTTAATTTGAATTACAGTGACTTAATTATACGTATGTTAGTGTTATATGTTAGTTACCTATATAATAGTTACGATAATTAACCAATTTTTGAAAGAGTTAGTATTGATTTTTTTGCAAGGCATCAAGCAGTAATATAATATTTTATTCAAAAAATCAAGCAGTAGAGGGGCAATTCTCATAATTTTTAAGAACGATTCGCATCTCATTCACAAACTGTCAAAAATACAATCTATTTACCAATATTTTTGACAAGTTTGACAGATTGCGACTTGATTTTTTTTTTATGTTCGATATTGGCCTTTTGACGTAGGTATTACAAGTATTTAAAATGTTAATGCGAAAAAGTCTCTTCTCTCCTTCTTCTTTTACTTAACGGGCCGGCGGAGCATACGTAGTTGATACAAACGTAATACCAAAATAATTTGTAAATCGAACACATTCTTAAAGACGAGTTAGGGGAAAAATAATTTTTTTATAGAAATTTTAAATTCCTCATATCTCGCCATTATATCAGTAATCAGTGTCCATTCAAAATATATATTTTGGAGCCTAGATATTCTGTAATCCAATCGGAATAAATACACACTACCTTAAGAACGTGTCCGATTTACAAATTATTTTGGTATTACGTTTGTATGAACTACGCATGCTCCGCAGGCCCCTTAAATGTTCTAAACAAAACTCCAAAACCGATGCAAAAAATATGGCCAACAGAGACCGATTAAAATGAATCGTTGTTGTTGTTGTTGTTTGTTGATTAAACCTTGTTAAGACCTACGAGCTATTTTAGTATTCCGTAACCCGTTTTCCAGCTCCATCATCAGATCAGCTCGATGGTACCTAATATATTTTTGTATTGTCATCGAGATAATACACATTTGTAAAGTTTCAAATTGATTCTACGACCACTAGACATTTCACTAATAATAATTATTACAAACGCGTAAGTTAGTGAGGATGGATAGATGTTTGTTACTCTTTCACGCAAAAACTACTGAACGGAGTTGGATGAAATTTGGCACACAGATAGTTTATAACCTGAATTAACATGTAGGCTTCTTTTTATTGAGTGTGCAAGTCATCCCCTGCCATTTTACCTGTGTATTTTATATAAGGTATTGGTCAGGCAGGGGCCATAGTCTTTACATAGTTCTAGATTACCAGTTCACTTAGCCCCTCAAACCAATATCTTTCAATAGTCCTGCACTAACCGGGGGTTGTCCTTGGGTGCACTAGATTAGTGCATATAGGGATAATCGTTGGTTGGTGCCTCGTTTCATAAAAATACGTCTAACGGGCCTCTGCGAGTTGATTTCGGCCCCTCGAACGCCTTTTCTTAATGTCAAACCCGTTTAAATTATAATAATAATATATGTTTATTCATAAAAATTACAGACAGTTACAGAATCAATAGGTAGATAGTTATACATTTATTTGTTAGGTTTTGTTGTAAAATCTGTAACAAAATGTTTAAAACCCTGCCTGTCAAACTAGGTTATAACCTGTATTTTGAAACCCAGTGTTCGTCCACAAAATTCTTATACACTACAACAATTAATGAACAGTGTCGTTCTACCGCAAAATAAGAAATCGTGTTATAAAACGCTGTAAAACGAAGTATAATTGTGTTTTCAGAGGATCTTGTCGCTATAGGTACGTAGTTCCCAACCTTTCAGAGAACAAAAAATAAAATAAAAATGCTTGGATTTTAAAACCAACACATTTACTAAAAAATCTTGTTAAAATATAGTTACATCAGATTTTATTTTCACGGTTTATAATGCTGTTTTCCAAAAACCTACATTTAAAAAGAGCTCGACGCGATGGCTCTCGGCATTCCATATGTGACTAGGTGAACCCTCCAGGAGGACTTAAGCTTTTAAGGACGAAAAAGGGAAAGAAATCATTTTTATTATACTGCACAAATAAGACGCACACAATAAATTAAAAATAAAATAATGAAAATGACGTCATATTATATAGTAAATAGTAGCAAATTATATGCTGCCTCAGAATTGGTCCAAATAAGAACTATCTTTTAAATGCTCACCCATCACTCAAAAGTCACCCACTCACCACTCACCACCCACCTCACCGCTCACCTCTTTTTCACTCATCATTAAAAGTCTCGTAGATAAGGCGATTGAAAACTCACAATGTTTTGTTCAGTTTTCACGTAAAAAAAAAACAAAAATGAATAAATTGTGATTCACCCATTTTACCTCTTTACTTCATAGACCTTCCATTTTCAAATCGATTAAAGATGGCGGTCCTTACCTTTGTCGCCCTCGCGGCAGAATATAAAATTATTTCGGCTATTAAACAATATTTATGACTAGTTGATTGCCCTAACCTGGCGTTAGTCCAGATATTTTGTATTTTCTTTCTGTGCCCTTTTCTTGCATAATTAAAAATTATTAGAACATTAAATCATGTTTAATGACTGGTAAAGAAACGTTGAATAATGACTGTGGTGACTGGATGCTAAGGTTAAAACTTGGATGGGTGACCAGCCATTCTCTTGTCTATCGACACGAACTACTAACACTTTTATTCGACTGCACGACATGTTGCCTTTTTTAAATATTGTATTTTATGTATACATGTAGAATGAATTATTATAAGTAGATTTATTTTATTTTCTAACATAATTAAATAAATCATTGATGGCCGTTTTGCGTGGATTTGACGCATATTTTCCCTAAACTTAACACAAATAAACGTATTTTCTTTCTTTCTTTCTTTTTCTTTTTTGGTGTAGGTATCTTTTTTGCATTTTTGTATTGAACATAGTATATACCTATACTTCTCATCAGAAAAATTGAAACACTTCAGTTTTTATTATTATTAATCTTTATTAAATCAGATTACAGTGGTCTTTTATGGTTTCTGTCCTAATTTAACACAAAAGAGTTTTCATTCCATGAAAAAAATCACATGATTGTATAGCTGGCAGTTTGGCCATTATAGTGGTAAGCGAAAATTCTAAATTAAAATTTCATTTGTATAACCTATAAATGAAATGATTTACTGTTTTGAGACAAATGTGTGTTTAAGTTGGAGTACATTTCACCTTTGAAAACTAAAAATTAGCGCTTATTTAAAACGTTTTGTTCTTAATTTGTTTACTGTGACTTTGGGACGTCTGTTTTTTTTTCATAAAACATATGAATACTTCGCCCGCAGAAGCCGCCCAAGTGGTGGCATTGCTGGATTCTGGACTTAGTCAGCGTGTTGTGGCTGAAAGATTGCATCTAAGCCTGTCGTCTGTTCATAGAGTCTACAAACGCTATCGGGAGACTGGTTTATTCACGCGCCGTTCAGGATCTGGCAGGAATCGGGTCACTTCTGAGCGAGATGATCGATTTATTGTAACAACTTCTTTACGAAATCGACGCCTTAATGCTTTTCAACTGCAGCAGCAGCTTCATGTTGTACGTAGGGGCTGTAAGTGACTCTAAAATTAGAAGAAGGTTGAAGGAACGTGGACTGGTACCGCACAAGCTAGCAAATGGGCCGAAATTAACTGCATCGAAGAGCGCGCCTTAACTTTGCACGTGAGCACCTAAATTGGTCATACCTCCAGTGGAACAAAGTCCTCTTTTCTGATGAGTGTAAAATTATGGTAATGACGGAAGGAACAAGGTCTACAGAAGAGATGGGGAACGCTTTGCACAATGCTGCATTGAAGAAAAGGTCAGCTATGGTGGCGGTTCGTGGACGGTTTGGGGAGGAATCAGCGCCGACGGTAAGACAGGGCTTGTCTTTGTGTCTGGGCCACGTCTGCCTGCACTAAACAGTCATCGGTACATCGAACAGTGTATGATGCACATTTTATTGGCAACGGTTTCATATTCATGCACGACAGTGCTAGGGCTCACACCGCGAGCGTCGTACGAGATTATGTTACCGAAGTCGGTATCTCCATTATGGAATGGCCAGCAAGAAGCCCGGACATGAATCCGATTGAACATAATATATGGGATGAAATAAAGAGACGAATTCGTGCAAGAGATCCTGCCTCAGAAACACTTAGCCAGCTGCAAAATGCAATCCAAGAGGAATGGAATGGAATGCCACAACATCCGATCGATGAAGAACCGTATGGAAGCAGTAATAAGAGCTCGGGGAGGGAATGTACAAGTTATTATATAAACGTTTCTTAGCTTTTTTTTTCATTTACGTGTGTTGTTTTATCAATTTATACTCCATACAGGGTAACAATGACTTGTTAAACAAAATAAGAAAGCTTTGATTTAATTTGAATTTAGAACTAGGATTTGAAAACCTCATATTATTTTCATTCACTAATACGACATTTGACATTTATATTCCTAAATATACACATGTTTCAGATAATCCTTACAAAACATAAACTTGCAAGGCGTTTCGATTTTTCTGATGAGAAGTGTATTTAATATTTTTTCTGACAAAAGATGTCTAAGCTGTTGGTCTAGATTCTAGAATTATGTAGGTACTTACTGAATCCATGGCTAAAGTTTTCGTCGCAAGTAAGGGTATACAACTTACCTACATGATTATACTTAGCTCATTTATAAATTTACTTTAATTAAAACGGTTTAAAAGCAATATGTAAAATTAAAGATACCAACAGTTGATAATAAACATATGCACCTAAAAAATTAAACAAGTTGATATAAAAAGTTAACGACACTTCCATAGCTTACATTACATAATATATCTGATTCTGATATACCTATACAATGTCGCCCATGGGCATGTGATCGCCTGGATTTTTCTAAATATTCATGTTTTTTTTTTTCCAAAATTAACTTTATTTTATAAAATTCAATATACATTTTTTGAGTAGCATTTGTTACCATGCTTTCCATTTTTTGCCATATCTCCGATGTTATTGGCTCGATTTGGATTCTGTTTATTATTTCTAAAAGCTTATGAGTTAAGCTTTTATAAATATACATATAGATAGACACCCTTTCAAAGTTAATTTTCGATAATTTTTCATGAATATTTAGAAAAATACGCGCGGGCACATGGCATATCAATAAAATCTTAGTGCATTCGCCACATGCCACGCTATGCCCATCCTTCCTTAGGCCGTTGTCAAAATATTCAATTAGCCAGCCAGCAAGGTAGTTACGGAAAGTTACTACTTTTCACACACAGATTAATCTTTCGTTGGTCTAGTGTAATGGTTGTAAGCGCGGGTGCTGAGCATATGGGGGGGTAGGGTATAATTCCCGAGTAGGGCAAACTTTCTCTGGGTTTTTTACAGTAGCAGCCCAGATTGCAATAGACTTACCTCCGTATTACATAGCATGAAACTGACTATTACTACGTTATCTACACCCAAGGACGAATAAAAAAGTCGGACGGATTCTCGCTAACAAGAAACAGTGTCGCTCAAGTCGGCCAGGGGCCCAAGTCTGCTATTTTTATAAATTCGTCATTCCAACACGATCCCATTGTCATTTAGCTAAAAGTTCGTAATCTGCTAAATTCATAATGGTCGATCATTGGTTGATCATTGTATTCCACAAACACGATACTCGTAACGAAATAAAAGAAATGACTGCACAATGACGTTCTCATGGTAGGTCACTGATCAAAGGAACTGTCAAATTTTTTGCAGATTATCGCCTAAGTCAGTCATTCATTTTTCATTATGTACGAGATTACCAATAGATGCCATTTCATTCAATGGAGTGTCAGTGGCTGACCATTGGAAAGTCATAATGACGCTAGTATGTTAGTAGATAACCAAAATTGTCAAAATCAACAATTATGAAATCAATGATAGACCATTCTGACACTATTGTAATAGCAGACTGAGGCACCTGGCTTCTTCCTATAAACGCATTTGTCCGGAGAAGTATTACTCATTTCTGAAGTCATGCACGTTAAAAAAAAATCATAAGCACTTCCACTTTGTTTGGTAACTGGGGACGCGTCGGCAAACCCCTTGTTGAGGCGTCAACTTTCAGTCAGCCTGTTTGCTAATGTAACACATAAAAACAAGTAATGGCTGTTTTGGCGTGGGCTCCTGAGTCCGATGTTCATATTAAGAAAGGTGTTGGGTTGCACATTACGAAATTCTCAACAGCAGCGGGATTCTTAAGAGGGAACAGGGGCTGCGAGGAATTTGAAAAATAGGTATTTGAAGAAACTATTGCCGTCGCGCTGCGCCCGAAAAACCGAGTTAAACCCCGTACAGTGCGATAGGGACAACTGCAGCTTAGACCGATTATATCACAAATTTTTTGACGAAAACGACGTTTGGCATTCTCCTTTTTTCTCCTCGAAAACTAAGCCGATTTAATATAATTTTACATTAAAAATTTAAGAAAGAGTATATCTAGGTTCCTATTATTTTTTTTTGTGCTAAAAACTTTTCCGAATTAGTCTGGTAGTCCTCTAATCACGGCGGTAAAAATGGGGCATTATTGTAATTTTTGGAGGGTCATAGTATCCTTACTTATTAATTGCTGAAAAAAAAGAAATGACAGGGACATGCCTATAGAGACCCTGATTTTATATTAAAAAAAATGACAGCTCTAGAGGCATTATTCAGGAAGAAAAACGGGGAACACGTTTGTATGGAGAATCGCGGGCCCTGTTCCCTCTTAATAAGTTGTCGGTTAGAGGCAATGGGGTTGGTGTCTATTCCATGGGACTTAAATTTAACGTAACCGGCTAAAACTTGGAGCAAACATCTCTGCCTCGCTCTGCTAAAAATACATTCACAATAGATATAATTTTAGCACGGGTTCAGTCTCAACGAAACATTAGGAAATGGCGAATTTTCACAGTTTTTGTTTTGTTTGCATCAATTGTGTTTTATAATCTGTGACACACAAACAATGGCCGCCATATTTCCGTTATTTCTTATCAGGGCGCCAATCAAATTAATTTAGCTAACAATGGATTGATATGTGTGTAAAAACGACTACAATAAAAACGTTTTCTTTATTTGTCAGTACCCATTCGTTCATCCATCCGTTTGCATGAAACATTCAAAATCAATAAACATTTTGCCCTATAAAAGGTTACAGTCTACAATTACCGGCCTATTTTTGTCCTACTGCAGGGCAATGGCCTCTTCTCATACACAGAAGGCACGAGCATTGATCACCACGGTTGCTCAAGACGGGCAACGCCGGGCAGTGATAATATAACTGGTGCAAGAAAAAAAAAAAGTTATTTATTCAAACTAGGCTGAGAATCAGCACTTTTCGAACGTCAAAGTTACTTAAGTCATTCCCCCAAAACACCCACCCTTCACCACTACCAAGTGCCGTAGCTGGGAAGAAGAAGTGGCACAACAAACTCCCCAGCAGCACAGCTGTCTGTTCAGAGGCCCTAGTGTGAGTTTCTTTTAACCATCTCGATTTTACGCATTGACCGCGTTCGGTGCTCCGATTGGCAGCCGGCCGGCATTCACCAGTGAAGGGCCAATCAGTTAGAAAAACATGATTAATAATAGTATGCAAAATAATTTACATTACGCAACACAAAAAGCAATTTAAATTTTAAATTAATAGCTATAATATGACAGCTAGCACACGCCAATATACCAACCAAAATCATCGAGAACAATAATACTCAGGCAGAAATAAAAATGACTAAACGTAAACAATATCTAAATAAAAGCCTCCAGGCATAAAGGGCGTGCCCGCTTACATATAGCTGTAACTAGAAGTTATAATTGATAAACTAGGACCATCGAGGTAAAATAAATAACTGTCGAGGTCGCTAGCTAACCACTTAATGCAATCCAACTCATACAACAAACACACACACAACACAACACAAACATTAAAATAAAATGACATATAAAATAAAATTATATACAATTATATAAACTCATATAACCTGAAGAATTTTTGAAATCATAGTTTTTGTATTTATTCATTAGGAAGAGAAAAGGTTTGATTTTTTGTATGTTTGTTACATACAAAAAAATCACATCTTTTCTCTTTATAATACTTATTAGTTTAAATAAGTCCAGCTATCTAATTACGCAACACATTTCCTTAAACGATTACGACAAATTTGTGTCATTTGTCAACATTCACTGCGTTATTTACGTTGTTGAGCAGTTTTTTTTTCGAACTTATGCAGCAATGGATTTAATAGCATTTTTTTTTTCAAAACGATTCAAATTCCGATTGAGCGTGTATTACGTAATTAGAGTACTGGTTTCCTTCAACAATGTCAGTGATGTCCAAGACAATTAATACTCCGAGATAAAGATAAAAAACAAATAGTTTCATATACTTAAATTCTGATCCAACTTTTAGTGTTCCGTAGTCAACAAGGAACCTTTCGCTATGTCTGTCTGTCCGTCTGTCTGTCAGTCTGTCCACGGCTTAGCTTAGATTCAGAGACTCTTCGTACTAAAACGCTGTAATTTGGCATTAGGTGGGTGGCTACTCGGACATCGGTTAATAATATTAATTATCGAATTTAAGGTAATCGGTAATCAACTTTTGATTTCAAATGTCAAGCTTTAAAATAGATTTTGGCATCGCACAAGTTATCCTTTTAGGATTCCGTATCCAAAGGGTGCCAAACGGAACCATATTACTGAGCCTCCGCTGTACGTACGTCCGGAATAGGTAGACAGTTTGAAACTTTCACAGATTGTGTATTTAGATTTCAGCTATAACTAAAAATAATAAAAATTAAATAGTGTTGTGTGTGTGTGAGGAGCTCGTGGCTAAGTAATAACTGCCGCACGGGTCGATCCATCAGGTTAAGCTATGCTTGCCGGGGTTGGTCTGTGGGTGGGTGACCATCTTTACATACCGTGACTCCTCCGTGCCTCGGAAAGCACGTTAAGCCGTTGGTCCCGGCTGTCATCTTTGACAGTCGTTACGGGTCGTCTGCAGAAGCCCGAAAATCTGACAACCAGTCTTACCAAGGGGTATCGTATTACCCAGTCACTGGGTTGTGGAGGTCAGACAGGCAGTCGCTCCATGTAAAATACTGGTATTCAGCTGCATCCGGTTAGACTGGAAGCCAACCCCAATATAGTAGGGAAAAGGCTAGGCAGATTGAGTGTTAATTATAATTAAAGGGGGTCCCGATACAAGAAACTAGTTTTTTTCGCCGTTTTTTGCTCGAACTCTTCGTGTACAAGTTCTGTTGATTGCTCACCTACGTCCAGGATGTGAATGTCAAACGAAAGACAGATTTAATTGATTTATCAGCCTTTCTTTGGCATGATAGTAGCTGAAGAATTTGAATCCTATTCCGTCAAACTAAACGATTAGTTCGTTTAGTTTGACGGAATAGGATTCAAACAAAAAGTCGCTGACATAGCCCAACGGATTAGCAAGATGAAGTCGCAGTGGGCGGGGCACATAGCGCGCAGAACTGACGGCCGATGGGGCAGAAAGGTTCTGGAATAGAGGCCACGTACCGGCAAGCGCAGCGTAGGACGTCCACCCACAAGGTGGACAGACGACCTAATAAAGGTCGCAGGAAGCCGCTGGATGCAGGTCGCTACAACCGGCCGATTTGGAAATCATTGGGGGAGGCCTATGTTCAGCAGTGGACGTCCTATGGCTGAAATGATGATGATTCCGTCAAACAGGAACACCGAAGTAAAAGCATCATCAGCCTATAATGTGTCCGCTGCCTGCCGGAACGCAGGCCTCGTGTCTATGAGAGGGAGTGGGTCTTTTATCCACCACGCGGGCCCAGTGCTGGTTGGTAGATGTCACATGTCTTCGAATGAGACACAATAAGAATTCTAGGACACGCCAGTTTCCTCACGATGTTTTCCTTCACCGTTTTGAGAGCAGTGGTTACGAAATAAATAATACAAACTAACGCGGCTGCTGGGGTGCAAAACCACGACTTAGATAGAACTCGTATGTCGGGGCCTGGGACACCACTGCTGTCATAGTGCAAAGTAGAAGACTCTACTTTAAAGTGTTATTAACGTAATTGTGCCATAGAGGTTTATTCCCAGGTCGGGCAAAGTGGGTTTTATTCCATCAGGAATACTCAATATCTTTATTGCTTTATCATAATGTGTACTTAGGTGGTAACTATACAAGGGCACAACAAAAGGGTAGGAGAGAGGAAGTCCTAGTTTAAGAGATAATTAAGTTGTTTTTGTGGGAACAAGTTTCAATGTGATTAAGATACTAAATATTTCGCTTATCTATTAATTTTTTATGAATTATTTTATCTGCAAAATGTACTTAAATGTTTTAGATGGTTTGAGTTCTGCCCGGAGGCTGTATTTGTGTCCGATTGATGGCAATAAGCTATTACATGGGAATTAAAACATAACTGGCAAAGTTTGATGCACTTCTACCTAACCTTTCGGGGAATATAGACGTGATTTTATTTTATGTTTTTTTTTACACAGTTTCTCTTTCTGTAACTAAATAAAAAAAAGTTACACAATCCAGCCTGATGACGCAGCAGAAACTACTAATTCCATTACCTACAAAAAATTACGCATAACTCCAATCCACTGTAATCAAGATAATATCATTAAAATTGAATAATAAACCCTCTACAAACCACTGTCTAATCCCACGCGATTTGCCAATCTATTTATATCCGGAAAATAAAAATAAATTTCTAAATACCACTACTTATTTTTAGCCGCCAAAATATATTATTATTCAGTTCTAATTTCAAAATAACCATAGCCAATAAAAGTCAACAACTAAAAGGAGGTTCCACTCTAACCATAGACTAAAGAAATGTATACGTCAAATAATAAAAAAGGGACTAAGGAACAAATCTATTGTTGGGAATATTTTTAGATTGATTAGGTCAGATTTTATTATTTGATTGTGAGGACAATCCGGTTTCAAGAGGGCTTTTGAGTAGGTAAACTTTTATTTATTTTTTGGGTGGGAAGGGTATTAATATGAATACAACGGGTTTTCTGAGTAGTAAACTACTTACTCTACATTCGATAATTGTTTGCTGTGCCATTTAAAAAAAATATTAAGTTTTTTGAAAAGTTTTGTGAAAATCGGTTGTCATGATATGGGCATGTGATGCGGAGGAATGAGGGAAATGTCGTGAGGAAAGTTTTGAGTGTGAATGTGGCTGGCTATAAGAGTAGGGGAAGACCAAAGAAACGATGGATGGACTGTGTGGAAGATGATATGGCTAGAAAGGACTACCGAGATGACGACTGATAGAGAAGTGTGGAAGAAAAAGATATGTTGCGCCGATCGCTAATTATTTTAAATTAAGTACTCCATAATTTAAAAGAGTATCTACGGTAACCAAAATATATGAATTATCTTTACTAGCTTCATCTTTTCATACATAAAATATGTCTAAATATTTTATTATGAATTAACTTCATTCGATTCTAAGAGCGTTTATACTGAAAGTGGGCAACTTCGCAAATAGCTGTCTGTGAAATATTACGCTGTTTTGATTAATTTGGCAATATTACGAGTACTGTAAGGAAATAAGAAATATGGATAACTAGTGAACTAGAATGTGAATAATGAATTGCAATTATAACACTGAATTTGATGTTGTAATCGTTATCACGAGTAGGTACTGTGAGGAAATTTTATTTATTTTTAAATTGGTTCACCAAATACTGGACACAAACAAACAACAAATACTGGTACTGGACAAATACTGGTATTCAGCTGCATCCGGTTAGACTGGAAGCCGACCCCAATATAGTTGGGAAAAGGCTAGGCAGATTGATTGATATTGGTTCACCAACAACTGCTTACACTGGTATTATGCTTAGGGTAACAAATAAGGTAAAAAAAATAACAAATTAGTGTAACAATCACTTATAGGTGAACTCCGCATTCATACAAAATTTTGGAAATAAGAAATGTGGCTAACTTTTTTTTTTTTTTTTTTTTTATTATTTATTAATTAAGGAACAAAACATAATGTAAACAGAAACATCACAAAAACCTCAATAGGTTTGTCCGGATGTTGAATCACTTTCAAGCAATCTTAATACTAACGGAATATTATAAAATCTAAGGTTAAAACATAATTTATAAAACATTGTGAGGTAGTTAGTAAATATATTTACTAAAAAGTACAAAAACGACGACGGCGCGGGTCAAACAGTCCGTCGATGATACTACCAATTGAATGAAATTTAAACAGGATGATGCATTTTCAAAGAGATTCAAAGAAAAGTTTGTATTTATTTTTATAATTATTATTTGTTATTTCCGATTGAATTTTTGTTGGAACATCATTAATTAGAGTAGGTATTAAATAAGCGTTAGTTCGTTTCCCGTAATAGTTTTTGTATCTCGGTACTACCAGTTTTGTTTGTGCTGCCAATCTTGTTGCTATAACATGATTGAATTTAATTTGCAGTTCTTTGTTGGTGAACTGTTCTATCAATAACCACTTTCGTATTTTAGTGTGTATTGGCAAGATTTTACAGTATTTAAAGAAACCCGTTACGTCATCACCATCATAAAGTGATTTTTTTATTTTATTAGGTATAATTATTTTTAATAAACGAAGTTGTAGATTGTATATTTTGTCTAGGTAAGTTTTAAATGTTCTGCCATAGCTAGTAATTCCATATGAAATGATTGACTCCGCAAGTGCATTATAAAGATTAAGCAATATTTTAAAAGGGACTTTGTATTTAATGATCGCAAATTTGGCTAGCATTGCTCGCAGTTTATCGCATATGGAGTCAATGTGATTGCCCCAGTTAAATCTATCATCAACGACTAAACCCAAATATTTGTAGTTGGTAACCTGCTCCAATGGTACACATTTGCAACAAAGCCTCGATAATTGCACTTCATGCAAACATTGGTGAGTGTGCGCAATTATTTTAACTGGCCGGTCAGAGTTGAGCAAGTGATTGGAACGAACGTGGATAGTCTTAGTTTTGCCAGCATTAAGCACCAGTCCAGCATCATGAGACCACTTACATAAATTATCAAAATCGTACTGAATTGATTGTTCAGCCTTAGATAAGTCTTTATCAGCTGCTACGAGACAGGTGTCGTCCGCATACTGATAGACTGAGCAATTGCTAATAACATTTTCCATGTCATTGACGTAGGCTAAATAATGCAAGGGTCCTATAACTGAGCCTTGTGCTGTTCCAGTAGCTACTACAACTTCGTCACTGAATTCATTGCTGATTTTTACACGGCATGTTCTGTTTTTTAAATAATCTTTGCACCAGTTTAATAATGGGCCTCGAACTCCTGTATTGTTAAGCTTGTTTATAAGTGTATCATGTCTGAGAGTATCAAAGGCTTTGCTAAAATCAATGAATAACAGGATGACATGTTTTTTATCATTGAGGTGTTGGTTTATTTCATCTGTGAATTTAGAAAGCAGAATTGAAGTTGATCTATTACGTTGAAAGCCAAACTGAGAACCTGATAAGACATCATTTTTAATGTAAAAATTCTGAATTTGTTGACACACGTATTTTTCTACTACTTTATCTATAACTGATAATATTGTAATGGGCCTGTAGCTGTCATAGTTACTATGAGATCCATTTTTGTAAATTGGTCGCACGATACCTGATTTTAATTCTTGAGGATATTCCCCGACTTGTATACTGGTGTTTATTAGCTTAACTATGACCTTAACTATCTTATCACTAAGAACTTTCACGTCTATACATCGAATGCCATCTATACCAGCAGATTTATTAACATTAAGATTTTTTATGATAGTTGATATATTACGAAACGTAGGTTTTTTAAATAACATGGATTTGTTAACCGGAAATATGTATTCTGATTCAGGGATTAGTTTTACGTTGCAATTAGGTAATATTTTCGTAACGTTTTCGCTAAATCCCTTACTGAAATTGTTGGCTATTGTACTTATAGTTAAGTTATTTTTCTTGAAAGCTTTGATTATTGCTTCGTCTACAGACTTACAAATTCGCCCAGATAGTGTGTTCAATATGTCCCACATTTTCTTTTTATTCATTTTATTTTCATTGATTAGGTTAAAGTAATGTTGGTTTCTTGATTTGTCTATAACTTTTTTAGTCTTATTTCGTTGTTTATTAAATTTTAATCTAAGTATTTTATTATTTATATCGTGTTTCCACTGACTGAAAAGTACATCTCTTTTATGACACATGTTATTAATTTTACTGGTTATCCACAACTCTTGATTCCTTTTGCTGTTGGTATTAAATGTTTTTGAATACTTGGACTGCTCATAACAACACTCAAAACTATTTTTCATGTAGTTATATATCTCTAAAGGGCATTGCATATTATTAACTACTTTCCAATCTATGGCATCCAATTTTGGTTTTAATTTATTATAATCAATTAATATTTTTACTTTTGCACCACCTGTATAGCGTCTTTAGCTCCACCCCCAATACAAGACAACGCGATCATGCGATGGTCTGCCATAACCGTGCCGAGCGCCGCTGAGTAAAGGTCCAACGAGCGCGATTTAACAAAAATATGATCAATACAACTTCGAGTTATAATATCATTTCGCTTTTCGATTCTAGTGTAATCAGAAATCGCGCTTGTTAGGCCACACTCAGCCAAACAACTTAGGTAGTAATCCCTAATGTTGTCATTCAATTTTAAATCAATATTAGTGAACTAGAATATGAATAATGAATTGCAATTATAACATTGAATTTGATGTTGTAACCATGATTTCATAAAATACTTAGTCATCCTATTGAATGACTATTTCATGAAATCATGACATTAGAAGATTATGCTAACTTAAGGAGTTATGTTACGGATTCTAATGATTATAATTCTGTAAAGCCATATTTGTTACGGTCGCGAATCATATTTTAATCAACATACAACCTGAAACTGACCAGCAAATTACAAAAAACGAAAGGAATTTTGAATTTCGCGGGCTAGTTTGGCGCATCCCCCTTCATAGTCAAGAGCCTCGACCAACACCTGAGGAGGCTCTCGATCTGCAGCTGGATCAAGGGATTGATTCAGGAAGGGCACTTAGGAGGCTCCTTTCTCTGGAAACCCTGACCGCGGCATAGCTTGGACCCTGTTCCCGATACCAGTGGAATACATTTTTAAAATATTTTTTGAATATTTAATACTTAAAAATGTAATTGATGAGTATATTAATGAAAAAAAGGGAAATTAATAATAACTCTAGTTAAATAATAACATTAATACGTAACAACTAACCTTTTATCGTTATCACGGAGTCATTTATGTTCTTATAACTGCGTGATTTATTTGTATATACAGGGTGATTGGAAGATGGGTGCAAAGCTTTAAGACGAAGATAGTACAGACCATTTGGAACCATTTGAGCCATGGTTGTCTCAGACGAAGTCTTACCAATTTTTTTAACCCAATATTTGTTTTTTTTTTTTCGGAAATTCCCAAAATGTTATGTACCTAAACTAACTTTTTATTTATTTAATCAAAGTAATGTGTAAGCAATCAAGCAAAACATTTTTTAGGCTTCTGTGAACATAAAACATTTTTTACTGACAGAAAATTTGTATTGCAATAAGTTTTTTAAACCTTATAAAAAAAATGGTTCTAAATTGTCTGTACTATCTAAAGCTATGCACCCATCTTCCAATCACCCTGTATATCTCATATTATGTCAAAGTGAACTGTTTGTGTTCTTGTAAATGAGAATCTATGAGAATAAAATTCTCTAAACCGAAACCGACATAAAACAAATTATTAATAAAGTTGAAGCGTATTTTTGTTTATTTGAACGCACTAATCTCTGAAACCACTCGTACCATTCAGGTTTGAAAAATTCATTTTGCATTTGATACACCAATTTTTGAGTTATAGGTGAAAAGTCCTTTGTACCGTACTCAAAATCATAATTATTTCGTATCTGTACCTATGTATTTACTGTGTGTACAATAAAATAAATAAAAAAAGAATAGTGTTTTAAATTAAACGGCGGTTGACACCGTGAAACATCTAGCCATTAATAAAAACACCAAGACAAGCAGAACACACGAAATAAAACAAAGCCTTTAGTCCCCAATCGAATGGCTGGCAACTCGTTTTCGAAACGTAATTAAATTGAATTAAACAATTAATTCTAAATTAAGACACTCACGGTGTAATGGAAGGGCTGTAAAAGATTTTACTGGCATTTCTAAGACCCTAATGTGGGGCGAGTGTGTTTTAAACAGTTTTGTGAAGGAGGTAACACATTACATTAGGTACCTACGTGGGTAGAATCTATTTGTACTAGGCTCAGAACCTATGATCTGAGGTACTAGGCATAAGTAAGATTTCCTAAGGCTATAACTTTTTTTGTGAATAGGAAAAATCGTTCTGGTTGTGGATAGATTGTTTATTCAGAATTATAATTTTGTTCTTTAGTAAAAAAAAAAAATATCTGTTAAGTGGCCGGTCAGAATTGACGCACATTTGGGCGCGTTGTAGAACATTTTGCATTACTTTTCTCAGTACTTCTGGCGATAGATTTGCCAGTTCTTCTACGATATTCTATTTTATGGCAGCCAAGATCTGTAAGCCACAGACCTTGGCTGTCTTTGCCGTTCGTAAAAACGCGTGACTTCAGAAAACAACATATAGAATAACGTCTACAGTTGTTAAATCGAGCAATCTTGCGGGCCAATGCAAAGGAATTATTGGTTAAAAACAATGAGAAAATATTATTCCGCGTTCTTCTAGACCTAGATTTTAACGCACCATGATTTTACGATGTGTATTTTTTTACATTTGTGTACTTCACAAATGTCAAAGTCGCAGCGACTAAACATTCCATTTAAAAAAGTGAGAGCATCTTCCAAAGGGGTGATAACTTACGCGGCACATTGTACCAGCGAGCGAATCAATTTTTCACGCTTCCCTCTTAAGACCTAGGCCAAATATTTTTTGATACGAGTACCTATTCGGATACCTCATGACCTAAAGAGGTGACATAAAGTATAGGAATTTAAAAAATATAATATATACATAAATTTGCGAAATTTCGTGGGTTAAAGCTAGTTTTATAATAGGTCTTTACCTATGTAATTGGAGATTCTATAACCAGCATTTTCAGATTTAATTATCTGTGGATTGGCGCGCAATTCGAAAGTCAATTGAATTTTATTCGAAAGACGTGTTAATTTAATTTCAAATTCAGTCATTTATTTTTAGATTTTTTAGTTTTTTTTTGTTTTTGTGACATTGTGGTAGTTTTTGGCGCCATGGATAAACTGAAAATTCGTACAATTTTAGAATATGAGTTCCTACGTGGAAATACCGCTGCGCAAACAACACGAAACATTAACGACGTGTACGGGCCTAACACTGCTTGCATAAACACGGTCCATTATTGGTTCAATCGTTTTAAATCTGGAAGTTTTGAGTTGAAGAACGAGCCTCGCGGTCGGCCGGTAACCATTGTCGACAACGATGATTGAAGACGATAGTGGAAGCGGATCCAACTCATTCTACGGCTGAGCTTGCTGTGGGCCTTGGAGTTAGTGTCAAAACAACATTAAAGCACTTGCGTCAAATCGGAAAGATAAAAAAGCTAGTTAAGTGGGTGCCACACGTACTAAGCGAACAACAGCGATATTTACGCGTCAAAGCATACATAGCACTACTGAATTGGCATAGAAAAAAGGGAATTCTTAATCGAATTGTTACCTGCGATGACAAGTGGATCCTGTACGACAACCGTAAGCGTTCGTCTCAGTGAGTGGACCCGGGTACAGCACCTAATCAGTGCGCTAAAAAAAAAGATTACGCATAGGAAGATGATGGTGACTGTCTGGTGAACCAGTGCCGTACTTGTACATCACAGCTTCTTATCGAATGGCACAACAGTGACGGCAGATGTCTACCGGACCTTACGCCAAAAGATTTCTTTTGATCTTTTAGTAAAAAAAATATTAATGCTATCTATAAAATATTAATAGGTCTCGAGTTCGAACCCAAGGCATTGCGTATTGTATAGTTATCACTTGCTGCAAAAACGGTGAAGGAAAACATCGTGAGGAATGAAGGATATTTCTCGACAGTATGTGAAGCCATGGGCGACTTTAAAACTTTGACATAAGGTTAATCACTAACCATAAGAAAATGTAATATTTATTTAACTCTCCCTTATTACTATCACTACACGTTCATCTAATAATAATATGATACTAAGGTCTCTAATAATAAAAAAATAACTGTCTATTAACAGTATGTTAACTAACGAAAGGCGTTCCCATTAATCCGCAATAATATAGCGACCATTTATGCTAACCTAAAATATATTACTATTCAAAAATAAATAGTTTTTATTTCTAATCGTAAAATATTCACAAAAAATATTATTACAATGTTTATAAAAAAGTTTTTTAATGGTATTTCTTTATGTGTATGCACGCTATACGGTTAATTAACATACTGTATAATAAAAATTATTGACTTTATAAAACTATTAGCAACTTTAACTTACATAACATAAGTTTGAAAACCTGTATTTCCATTCGTTTCATCAGAATCAGAATTTTCAGAATCAAAATGTATGTAATTGTAAGAATGTAGTTTTACATAGTATGGTCTTAAAATTTGTTTAAGTTACTCGTATATATTCTACCACAACATAATGGTGTACAAATATTCAAATATCATTCATATAACTAAGCAGGTACAATTCATTTTAAGGTTACAATCTAACATGGTCACGTACGTTGTTGGTTTCTAAAGCACAACAAGCTTAATTATTTAAAATATAATTGCATAGCACATGATTGTGTGAGCACTGTGACCATGTACCTTCTTTATAGCTACCATTTACTGGGTACGTCTTTCATTAACTTGATGTGCCCTGGCGGCTGAGAGTATGTCATGCTCACTCAAATGTCTCGCTGGTGGTGTCGTGTGTGTTGGATCGTTCAGTTCCCTTCAAAATGGTTGAGCTAAACGGTGCTGATCCATGCGTCATGTTCGTGAACGGGCGCCATCAGTAGGGACTGGTCATCTCTTATCTGCCACGGCTTATTTTAATTTTTGAACTGTTTTTATCTTTTTATTACAGACGCTTTTTACGAGTACGTACACGTCTTTCTACATTTTTCTCACATGTATAATTTTAACATGAATGATGTAAACAATATTTTGTAAGATTTTTTTTTTTAAAGAGTGTCCGTGGAGTTTCTTGCCCGTTCTTCTCCATAGGAACCTACGCTTTGGAATGGGCAACTAGCTTCATATTTTTGACTGACTGACCCCTTGACAATTCAAAAGTGCCTGTAAAATGTAATAAATGCTTTGAGTTTGAGTTTGAATTCTATTCAGTCTGACTGCCTCCTTGATCTAGTGGTCTAAAGTGCTGCATAACCCAATAACACTTTGCCCGACCCAGGACAGAGCAGACCATGAGGTCTTGGGTCGGGCAAAGTGTCATTGGGTTATGTATTCTATCAGGATTATTTAGTAGCAGCCCGGAGTCTGGATTTGTTCCCAGTTGATGGCAATAGACTAACCCCCTATTACATGGGACTTAAAACTAATTGGCAAAATGTGGGTTTACATGCTTAAGGTACAATTCCGTAGACGACCGCAGGCGGCAACTGCAGGCGACGTGTCGCCGCAACACGACTGATTTCTATGAAATACCTTCCATAGCTAGCGACACGTTGCCTTCATATTAATACATAAGAATACATAGAATAGAACCCAGTCCTGTCGCGGACAACACGCGTCGCGTCGCGTTGTAACACGTCGTTGCCTGCAGTTGCTACGGAATTGTAACTTTAGGTACACCTCTACTTAACCCTGCGAGGAATTACAGGCGTGATATTATGTCTAATCCATTCTGAATGCCTATTATTCAATTTGATGTATAGTCAGAGGTTAAGCAACGGTTGACGAGGTCGGTTCGTGAATTGGTCACCATCGTTTCATTCCGAGACCCCTTCGTTCCTCGGGAAGCCCGTTAAGATGCTGACATCAGCTAAACCGCGGTCACTGTCGGACTGCATAGAAAAGAAAGAGAAGCGCGATGACGCAACGCTTGTCAAGTAATTTATTGCAAAATATGAAGCAATTGTCTATTTACTCAAAAATGAGTTGAGTAATCGAAAATAAAAAGAAAGGCCAAGTGCGTGTCGGACCACGCACAATGAAGGGTTCCGTTGTTTAGATAAATTAATTTTATCCCAAGAACAAACTTAACACTGTAGTTGAAAAACATGTTCTCCCATAAAAAAACTTGATTTTATTTTACCACTTTGTCGGTGTGATTAATATGTATACCCATGCCAAATTAGAGCTTTCTAGTACTAAGTCTCTGAGCTAAACCGCGCACAGACGGACAGACAGACAGATATTTTTCCTTGTTTACTACGACGACTAAGACGTTCTTGTTATTAATTAAAATACCAACGTCCAATCCAAAATATCTGTATTAAATATCAACTATTTAATACAGATATTTTGGATTGGAACTCAATGTAAAAGGTTAGTTAACCGTTAATTTATCGAGTTTGTTTTTCAAGACGTGTTTTTTTTACGACAAAGTTCTGAGAAATATGTTCAAGATTAACATTATATTTTTTTCTAGTACCACAAACTATATAGATTCGGCATTTTTTTTTGTTTAAGTCATGTTACTTTTAACATTTACCTCTTGTCAGCGTCTTAAGCGGTTGGTCCCGGCTGTCCTTCGTAGATCTTTGACAGTCGTCAGTCGTTACAAGTCAGCAGGAGCCCGAAGTCTGAACACCAGTCTTACCAAGGGTTATCATGTAAGTGTTACCCAGTAACTAGGTTGTGGACGTCAGATGGGTAAAATTGTGGGTCAACAAACCGAGTTGCGGCTGGTTAAGAGATTTCAACTACAGTCGACTGCGTTGCAAATAAATGTGCAATGTGTATTCACTTGACTGTGGGTTGAATATCTGAGTCACAGATGACCTCTCTCTTGGTCAACTGTGATTCAGATAATCAACCTGCATCCTATTGCTTACCAGTTTCATTCACAATCCGAGGGTTTTGAAGGAAAATGCAAATCCATTGCTTCATAGGTTTGAAAAATTAATCTGCTCAACAACGTAAATAACGTAATTAACGTGGCTGGACTGTCAATCGATTGTCACTATAGATGTGTTACGTAATTACCCCGCAGTACTGTCTCGGAGGCGAAGATTGAAATATGTAAAACATATTCATTCTAAATTCTTCTGATTAAACCATGAACTAGCGACACCCTTGAGACAGCTTTAAGCCTCATTGCTCCCAGCTATGTGGTATCTTTTCTTTAAAGTGAGTTTTTCGCCTAAGAATAGACTGAAAGATCTCAAGGGCATCTTTCAAATATGGGGGCCTATATCAGTTTGTCTGCAAGGCATATTTAGAGGGGTCGTCAAGTGAAATCGGGTTCTAATTTTCTTTAAGTTCTTCTGTACCCTAATTACGTAATACACGATCAATCGGAATTTGAATCGTTTTGAATCAAATTGCTAATCCATTGCTGCATAAGTTCGAAAAAAATATCAACAACGTAAATAACGCAATGAATATTGTTGAACTGTCAAAATGAAACATGTTTTTCGTAATCGTTTACGAAAACGTGTTACTTAATTAGATAGCTGGTTGTATTTGAAAGTAGGTATAGGTTTTTCATAAGTGATGCTGTGGGTGAAAAAAAAAACGGGCTTGATTCCGGGAGTGCGAGCAGAAGTGAAAACTTGAATATTACGTTGTGCATTTTTGATATTTTGGAATGGTTAGGGAATAATTTTGCACCGGTCTACTCTCCCTCCGTCTTACGAATTTTCGATCAGGTCATGTGTCCTGACGCGAGTTTAATATTTTTTACCCATCACTAAAAAAAGCGCACAACGCCGCTAAAGAAGTTTTCACTTCAAAAACTTATTTGATAATTTTAATGTAGGTATCGTTAATCTAATCTCAAAAAGATTACCTAGTTGATGTTATTTTGGCGGTTCAATTCAAATACAAAATATTTTATTGCACGTAAACCTACAAGGGCACTTATGAAACGTCAGAAGCTAGGTGCACGGTTCCAATTGGTCGTTTCCTATGGAGAAGAGCCGGCAAGAAACTCCACGGACATTTTTTTTTAATAATGGGCTTTTACAATGTTTTCAAATCACACTGTAAATAAGAAGAGAAAATCATTAGATCATACAGTTACCTATCATTAGATTTGATAGCAAATTCACTTTTTAGAGACTTTTATCAAACCTAAAACATCTACGGGTTAAATATTGTAAAATGTTAGTCGATAGTCAAATTTGGTCATTCAATCTATTAGGTCTTTACGTATGAAATTGAAGATTTGTATGATAATACTAGAAAAAAAAAAAAAACAGCTAATCAAAGTACTGGCCCAAATTATCTATACAATTTTGCCATTTTGATGGCAGTTTGTTTATCTCTTTACTGTAGAAGTCTGCCGGACGGGAGGCGATGAAGTCAGCGAAAGCATTTTGTACTGCCACTCGGGTGTTGAATTTTTTCCCACTTAAAAAATTGTCTAAATTTTGAAAAAAGTAGAAATCTGTTGGGGCAAGATCCAGTGAGTACGGTGGGTGACGGAGAGCATCCAGCTGTAACTCTTGTCGTGAAGTGTGAGCTCGCGCGTTGTCGTGGAGAACCAATGGGGAAGAGCGATTGACTAGTCTTGGTTGTTGAATTACGAGCTTCTCCATCATGGTTTGCAATTCTTGGCAATAGACATCTGCCGTCGCTGTTGTGCCATTCGGTAAGAAGCTGTGATGTACAAGGCTGGTCCACCAGACAGTCACCATCATCTTCCTATGCGTAATCTTTTTTTAGCGCACTGATTAGGTGCTGTACCCGGGTCCACCCACTGAGACGAACGATTACGGTTGGCGTACAGGATCCATTTTTCATCGCAGGTAACAATTCGATTAAGAATTCCCTTTTTTCTATTCCGATTCAGTAGTGCTATGTATGCTTCGACGCGTAAATCTCGCTGTTGGTCGCTTAGTTCGTGTGGTACCCACGTATCTAGTTTTTTTATTTTTCCGATTTGACACAAGTGCTTTAATGTTGTTTTGACACTAACTTCAAGACCCGCAGCAAGCTCAGCCGTAGATCGAGTTGGATCCGCTTCCACTATCGCCTTCAATTCGTCGTTGTCGACATTGGCTACCGGCCGACCGCGAGGCTCGTTCTTCAACTCAAAATTTCCAGATTTAAAACGATTGCACCAATAATGGACCGTGTTTATGCAAGCAGTGTTATGCCCGTAGACGTCGTTAATGTTTCGTGTTGTTTGCGCAGCGGTATTTCCACGTAGGAACTCATATTCAAAAAAAATATGAATTTTCAGTTTATCCATGGCGCCAAAAACTACTACAATGTCACAAAAACAAAAAACTATCTAAAAATAAATGACTGAATTTGAAATTAAATTAACACGTATTTCGAATAAAATTCATTTGAATTTCGAATTGCGCGCCAGTACACATATAATTAAATCTGAAAATGCTGGTTATAGAATCTCCAATTACATAGGTAAAGACCTATTATTTAGACAAAAAAGTATACTTTGATAGAGTTAGAACAGTAAGGTGCTTTTAAATGGGGGTCATCCTGGCTCAAAATCAGGATTACAAATACGAATAGATTAAAAACCATTTATTTATAGCTACAAAGACGAAAATATGCAAAGCTTTATCAAAAAGGACGAACGTAATTAGCACTTACTTGTAAAACTAGAACTTTGTAAACTGTTGCGCAAAGTTGGCGGGAATTCATACCACGCCCGCCATCTTGCACGTTCCGTTTCTAGTTACGATGTTGCCAAGCGTGAAAATAATATCCGTCGTGGTGTGAATACAGCCTTTGAGGCTGGCAGCACCGTTGGCTGTTTATTATTCAAATACTTTTGTTCGTGCGTAAGTTTTTTAGATATAAATTAAAGTTAAAACAGTTTTAGATTTATATGTTATGCTTGTACTCCATTCAAGATGGTTTACGTGAAAATGTTGTTATGCAAATGGTGTACGGCATAAATCGTGATGTTCTATTAATAAGGTGTAGTCTGGTGTAGCATTTTAAGTTTGGATCAAGCACTAAGCCAATTAACTCTTTGAATTTTAAGAAAATTCCTTCTTTAATCAGCATTGTAATTTTAAAGTCACAATTAATCCTCAAACGACTGCCCATCAATCGAAAAGAAGAAATATAATTATAAGGTAAATGTGTCAACACTCAAATTCAAATTCATTTTTTTTATTTCACATAAACCTACAAGGGCAATTATGAAACGTCAGAAGCTAGGTGCACGGTTCCAATCGGTCGTTTCCTATGGAGAAGAGCCGGCAAGAAACTCCACGGTTACTCTTTTAAAAATAATTGGCTTTTACAATATTTTCAAATACCAGTAAAGGACTTTCAACAGGTACCAGGTATTTAACGAAATAATTATGGTTAAAATATCTACAGTTCACTAAGCCTACAGCGCTCTCACATTCACAAAATAGAAAATAATCTATATATAGATAAATAAATTAATCAAAATGTATTTTAAACGAAATGACGTGATTGCTATTAGGTACATTACAGCAGGCTGTAACAAAACTGAATAATTATAATGTCTACAAAAGACACTAATAAAGAGTTGAAATTAAATTGTAGGTACCTATATATTTAAACTAAATGTCAAGACACTGGTGCCGATTCTCTCAACACAAATGCCTCTAAATAAACTAAAAATCACCAAAATTTAGTTTCCACCTGTCAAACGATAATTTCCCATTCTGAAATAGACTAAAGTGGCACAACTTAACTATATTTTAGCTTGACAGCACTAAGATTGTACTGAGATTTTAATTTAGTGAAAATGTCAATTTTGCTATTCTGAATTTGACGTTTTTCACCTAAAATTTTAATTATCTAACTAATTCTGACCATTTTTAATCGTGATTTAAAATGGTTTATTGCTGTGGAATACTTTAGGTATTAGTTGTTATGAATTAAAATTCACACGAACACCTCGACTTTAGGTGCAAAAACAACACTGTATATATTTTAGGAAGCCCATCACAGCAGTTGATATGAATATAAGCTTGTGTTGGTTAGCTTTCTATAAACCTGTCAGAACATTTGAGTCTAAGGGTCAGTTCACACCGAGACGTCACGCGAAGCCACTGGCCTCTTCAAGCATCGTCGCGTCGCGTGTGAGCTGACCCTAAGCTAGTACCTACGCTAGTAGCCTAAGCTAGTATTTGACCACTAAACCAATAGGAATCTATTAGAATCTGGCATCAATATCATAATGCTATTTTTTTTAGGGTTCCTTAGCTCAAAAGGAAGAATCGGAACCCATACAGGATCACTTCGTTGTCCATCTGTCTGTCAGACTGTCAAGACCCTTTCACAGGAACGCGAGGAGGTATAAGTTGAAATTAATATCAAATACATAGTCCTACGTTCCCTTTTTTATTTTTTGAGTGGGAAATCGAGGGCGTGTCAGACTCTTAGTGAATAAAACCCACCCGTGTTCCTTCTGTTGCCTGTGCAATGCCAGGGGGCCATGGTATCCCTTTCAGACTTTCCCGCAACCCCAGCAGGCAATGGTCCCATCGGACCCCTTCAGTCGCTGACATCTCTTTGAGGCGCGCGTGGAACACAACGCGCCGTCGACCCGGGCTTGGTCTTTACCGGATGGCGAGCTACCCATTGATCACCGTCCGCAAGCACGAGTTCTACGGTCCCTTGGAGCTCTAAAAAAATCAAGCTTCTCATACATTTTTATACTCGCAAATAAATCCAAACCTATATGGTACTTCCAATTAATCTAGAATCATGAAATTTGGCAAGAAGCAAGGTCTCACGCACAAGTAAAGGAAAATAATTTTACCTACAAAAAAAACTATGACAAACTTACATTTGCAATTGAAGAATTAATTGTGACTTATCTAATAAAACGATGTACTTTTATGGGAGAACATGTTTGATAAATTCACCCAATTACGAAACCCTTCATTGTGCGTGGTCCGACAAGCACTTGACCGGTTCTTTTCCCTTTTTTCGGATTTACGACTTGTGATCAATAAATTATTTATTAAATTTATCTGTCAATGCAAAGAGGGACTACCCAGCGTGTGTCATAATAGGTACAGACGCCAGCAGGTCAACCTACCCGAAACTACCATTTACCGGGTAATATGTAGTATTTCATTGACTTGAATTTGCCCTGGCGGCTGTGAGTATGTCATGCTCATGTCATGAGTATGTTGGATCATTTAGCTCCCTTCAAAATGGTTGAGCTGAATCGTGCTGATCCATGCGTCATGTTCGTGAACGGGCGCCGGCAGTTGGGATTGGTCATCTCTTAGCTGCCATGGCTTATTTTAATTTATTTTAAGTTTTTGAATGATTCTTTTTTTTCTTCTTTTTATTACGGACGCTTTTACGAACGTGCACGTCTTATTACATTGTTCTCACATTCATAATTTCAAAATGAATGATGTAACCAATATTTTGTATCAATTTTTTATTTATTTAAAAGAGTGTCCGTGGAGTTTCTTGCCCGTTCTTCTCCATAGGTACCTACTACGCTTTGGAATGGGCAACTAGCTTCATATTTTTGACTGACCGACCCCTTGACAGTTCAAAAGTGCCTGTAAATGGTTTAATTGAAATAAATGCTTTGAGTTGAGTTTTGAGAGTTTGAACTATCAAATTTTCCCAATCAACTTTGAACCATAAGCTTTAGTGATAAAATTAAAAACCTATTAAATAAATTTGACAGATTGAAGTAGGTTGATGTGCTGGCGTCTTTACAAAGTTATGCATCACTGCGCAAATTTACGTCAACGTACTTCTAACTTCTAACCATAGACATACAAATATTATCTGCAACCATAAACTTTTAGAACAACAAAACGCTAGAAAATTGGCATCTACCCGCATCCACCCGCGCTACGCATGATGGAAATTGTGAAGCCCTCTATTGTTCTGGGGGCGGCAAATCAACTGCATAGTGTTGGGATAGGTAACGGTCGATATCGATAAAAAATATTGAATAAGAAAGAGTGGCGTTCCTGATAAAGTTATTGCTTATTTATGCTAGTAAAAAACCGTGACATCTTTCAATGGTTCTAAGGCTTTAGTTATCTCATCTCCTTACCACTCTGGGTTGACATAATTATATGTATTAAGCTTTTTGAATACAAAGTTAGGCCCATAGTAACAATTTATACTCTGTCGAACTATATATTCAATCCTTTAAACATAGTTTTTCCATAATTATGTATTTTTATTTTTTACCCCTTTGTGGCAGTCGGATGAATAAACTGCTATATCTTCGGAATTAGTGATCGGATTCAGATTTTTTTCACTATTGGGAAGCTGGAGTATTGCCGAGTGTCATAGGAATATTTTATGTCATAACAAGAAATTTCACGTGGGTGAAGTCACGGACAGGAGCTATAATTTATAGAGAACAAAAGTCTCCGCAAGTGTTCTTCATCGATATCGATAACTTAGCTCCAACATGTCCCATCCCTAAACCACTTGTTGTACGTTGGCGGGTAATTTTCCCGCGCAGAACCATTGAAAGGCGCGGTGAACGTTACTCAAGTTTACCGGTAAACACCGACATTTTGTTAGCGGGTTATTTTTATAAAAATGCCCGTTAAATTGTTTGGTAAATAAAGGGTTATTAAGGATTTTAAAAATATTTCATTTTCGGTTCCATTGTTGTGAGATAAATTAATTCGTGGCTGAATAATAACAGCCGCTCGGGTCGATCGAAGGTTAAGCTAAGCTTGCCGCGGTTGGTTTGTGGATGGGTGACCATCCAATTAAACTAATCCATTATATATCCGTCTCGGAAAGCGCGTCCCGGCAGTCATACGTAGATGTTTTGACAGTTATTAGGTACCATCGAAAAAGTTCATATCTATACACGCACCGTAAGGACTATTTCTGCTTGCAGCGCTCGGCCGCTATAGAACTGGGGCGGTAACAGATGTGGTCATCGTGTTCACGGGATTTTGTTTTCAAACTGCTTAGATATGAAGTTCTTTGATAGTACGGGTAGTCAGAAGCCCAAAATTCCGACTTTCACCCCTTTTTACTCCTTTTTATACCCTTGGGGTATCGTGTTATCTATTAACTGGGTTGTGGAGGTCAGATAGGCAGTCGCTGCATGTAAAAGACTGATTTTCAGCTGCATGCGGTTAGACTGGAAGCTGACCTCCACATAGTTGGGAAAAGGCTAGCGAATCCCAAAAATATATTCAATTCAATTCATTTATTCAATAATAATTTTTACATCGTGTCTGAATTTCTAATAACTAAATATACAACGTGTAACGGAAAGGGTATATACATACCAAGGACACGGCTTCTTTGGATGATAACAAACGATATTGGAAGGGTTTTTAAAATCTATCTCTACATGTTCGGAAGTTATGATTTTTTTTAATATATTGATACCAGAAACCGAACTTTTCAAATTGAAATAAACACATCACTAGCACTAAGTCAGCTGATCGGTGTCAGCGAACTATTTGTAAGTAAAAATCAACCTCTTACTCCTGGTATTTCTGAATAAACGGTTCCGCATGTTTCTTTTTTTTACAAAATATTATTAGGTTACTGACTTTTCCTAAACTGAATAAGTTTGCGAACTAGCTACAATACAATTAATTTGATTGGTCTAGGTATCAAAATTTAACGAAATAATATTTGGATACATTACACATGTTGGTTTTTTACGTAGTTGTCCTTTTGTAGAAGATTACTTTGTAGATCATTATTATCGACATAGTAATCTTCCACCCACCACCCACCTTACCATCGTACCTACAACACAGTAAATATCTAATTCAAAAACAATATTCCTGTAAATTTCCTAACTTTATTCCTAACCTTTTATTTTAACAAAACCCCACTGCGACCAATTGGAATTGTGAGATATTACAATTACAGTCGCGGCTAAAATCACTTTTTTTACTACTAAATAATGGCTATTTTCATCTGTGGGCTGTTTCAACCTATGGCTTTAATTTATAAAACACAGCTATGTCATTCGAAATGAGAACTTCTATCAAACCGTCATGTTTCAATCTTCGCTTAGTGCTAACATAAACAATGCGGACAAGTTAAAAAGTATGTAATTGATCTTGTTTGAAATAGATAAACCTACCTATTCGCTGTTTACTCGTATGATTGTCAGCACAATACTTTAGGCAAATATGAACTTGAACTATTATGACTATGAGCCCTTATCATAATAATTTTTACACATACGATCCAGGAAATTCGATTCACCTTATTGAATCGATTTGCTTGAAGATTTAGTAACAATTTTTGTCCAACTGAACCCAAAAAATCATTTCTATTCATTTTTTCGCCACTTATGCTTCTCCTAGTACAAATAAAATCACAGAGGGTTCCGTTCATAATTTTTAAAATAAGTAAATTATAATTACGACGAAAATTATTATCAACAAGTTAATAGTTTTTTTTTATTACAAAATAATAGCACGCAACGCATATTTTTTGTCTGTAGGACTAACCGAAAGAATTATCGGAAGTTTCACGGTCGGTGCTGTTTGAGTGCTACCTACATTGGTTTTATTGGTTTAAGCCAGTGAACGAAAATAAACTTCGTTCACTAGTTTGAGCACGTGTAGGTAGTTTTTAAACGAAGTCAATAAAAAATGTCGCAAAACGTACCTATCTAACTGTAGAAAGAAAGTAATAAAAGTACTAGGACCGCAAGAAAAACAGGAATTGTTATTGCCGAATTGAAAATCGTTTGCTCACAGAACCCTGATTACGTCGTTATGCACACACTAAGCATCATAATGTGTGTAAACCTAGGGTTAGGGTCTTAGGGTACGTGAACCAATTGCAGTCCGTGTAGGTAGTTTAAATTACTCCTGGTAAATAAAACTTTTAATTCAGACTTCTAACGAGATATCGCGGCCCCATAATTATTATGATCTTTAATGGATTGAAATGAATATTTTTCCGGAGTTGCGGGAATTTCCGGGGTTGCGGGAATGTTCTAACGAGATAACACGGCCCCAGAATGCAAGGGCAACTAAAGGAACAGGATGGTTTTTAGTCAGTAAGAGTCTAACACTTCCTTCCGCCTCAAACCAGGGTGGGAGCTGAGTAAAAAAAAAAAATGCATTACGTAATTAGTCTGCTCTGGTGTGTTAGATTTACTTAAAAGTTTGACGGAGTTTAGTTGAAATTATTATTAGGATGTAAAATAATCTTGAATTCTTGATCAATATTTTTGAATAGTAGTGAACACTAATAGGACAGCTACCCCATAGGTATCTAAATTTAACGAAATAATATTTAGGTACCAGAATAGCAGGGAATAGGAGCTTTATTTAGCAAATTTTGGTAATGCTTTGCTCGTCAGTCGACGTCTTTTCCGCCGCGTCTCCGTCTGGTGCACTCGTTTCTATCCCTGTGACCGGTCGTAAATTATTAAAACTTCCTGAGGAATGAATTAGACGATGTCCTCACAGTGCTACCAGTGTTGAGTTATGTTAATCTTGTGATAATTAAATTTTTCAAAATGCCGCGACGCGACGGTGCCTCGGCACACTGCTCGAGATGTGATGTGCGCCATTATTTAGATGCGCGCTTTTCCCAGTGGGTTGAGCGTGGTAGTAGAAGCGTGGCTTGGCCTCCGCGAACCCCAGACCTAGCCCCGTTAGACTTTTTTTTGTGGGGGTACAAGTGTACGTAGTGCAGTGTGATACAATGGACCTAATGAAAGTGCGGATTGAGGCCGCTTTCAGGACCATAACACCAGACATAATACGCAATGTTCAGGTGTCCATGAACAAGCGAGCGGCCTTGTGCAATACAATACCAAGGTCACCACATCTTTAAAAATGTAAGTCAATTTACTAAATTAAGCAAAGCTTTAAGATTTTACTGTTTACTCGGTAATAAGTAATAATAAGAGATGAAACTATGTAGTTAACCTACCTAAACTTTGTTTCGATTTTTTACGTAAGTTTTGTTACCTGTTTTTACGTGCACCCAATTTCTGGCTTGATATTAACGAGTAAACTGTAAATCAATAATTACGCGTTAATTTTTACATCACGGTAAAGTAGGTATGGTTTATTGCGCGCGCGCGCCATTTTCTTGGAAGCGCGGCGGCGGCGGCGACATGTTTTATTTTGTCAGTTCACGCCGACAAAGAACACCGCCTGCGGTAGGCTACTACTACGGTACTAGGCGCGCAGAATTACGGAAGAGATTTATCCTGATATTGGCAAGTAACGTGGAAAGTTATTGACCTACGTAGTGCGGTGACACGTTTGTTATGATTTGAATTTAAAAAACATATGAAACCGAAAATTTGGTATCAATTCTTAGAGTACATTATTTTGAGTTGAAACTATGTATAGTGATTCTATACCAGCTGTTATCTTTAGTGCTTAAGGATAGCTATAGGGTTTCTGTTACACCCTGTATAGGAAACATCATTTGTATGCAATCTATATTTAACATAACTTAACATCACGCCTTGTTTCCCCGAAGGGTTGGGCAGAGGTGTACCTGTAGTAGGTACACCCACATTTCGTCAGTTATGTTTAAGTCCCATGTAATAGGGGGCGAGCCTATTGCCATCAACCGGAGTCAAATCCAGACTCCGAGCTGCTACTGAGAAATTCCAAATAGAAAAACCCAATAACGCTTTGGCCGACCCGGGAATCGCACCCAAGAGCTTATGCTCCACCACTAGACCAACGAGGCAGTGGCGTCTATATTTAAATCTTTACAATTATCCAAATATAAAACACTTACACACTATAAAACTGATGTACATCCGTAAGACATCCTCGTGACATAAGGTCCAGTTGAAAACCAGCGTCAGACACTAGTTGTCTGGCATTTATGCTGAACTGTCCCTATTTGGCACAGCCGTGAGGCACACAGTACTATTCTAAGTTTTTTTAATATTTTTTTCTGTCTTTTTGTGTGTTTGTGTGAATATTGTGTGTTTGTGTGTGCCTTGACCTGAGTCAAATAAATTTATTTTCTTCCTTTCTTTCTAAATTATATCAAAATCAGAATAATAATAAATAAAAAAAATGTCATGTCAATTCATAAAATTCAATAAAAATTTCATTTCAAATCAATAAAATTATGTTAGTTTCGAGTTTTGTATCAATTTATAATTCATCAATAGAATAAAAACAATTATTTAACAAAACTGTTTAAGCTTATTCTGAAACCCACTTGTATTATATATACTAGTTTTTTTTTTTCTTTAAGGACAGATAACAACAGATAATTCAAATTCAGTTCTATGAACGCTTAATTTTACTTTTGGGACTGATAAAAGTTTTGCTAAATGGTACCTGTGCTTTTAACGTATCTACAGGGTGTCTTTTAAAGAGATGTCGATTAGGGCTAAGACTGACTTGCAAAGTTTATTATTTTGTGATGTGTTGAGTTTTACTGGTTACAGTAATCAGTGCAGCGAGCCGAGCCTCCTCCACTCGACTGTGGTCTGTTTCGTGTATTCCTTTGAAACGGAAATTTGAGAAACGAAAATTTCATTTGTGTTCCAGTTGATTGTGTTGAAGTTTTTTTTTATGTTTTGCTATTTTTTTTTGCATTTATATCACTTTAAGGCTCGTGCAGACCAGCGTGACGAGATGTCGCGACACGACTCGAGCAATACAATTCCTAAGAAAACTTCACGGTATAACAATAACCGGTGTCGCGTCGCGCTAGTCTGCACGAAGCTTAATGCTAACATTTGGAATAGTTATTGCATCATAAAGTTACCATATTAACCTTTTCATATCTATTATCTAATGAAAGAAAATCCTAAACTTTTAAATAATGCTATTCTAAATTGTAGCTCACCCGACAGACATCTCCTATCCAAAATACAATAGTCCCATAGAAAAAAAACGTTCAGTTTTTCCCGATTTTTAACATTTTCCGGGAAACTTCCAGTTTTTCTTTTTCTAAAAAAATAATTCGGACTATTACGAACATTTTAAAATAAAAACCATAAAAAATTGGTCCAACCGTTCCCTAGTCACGCGCCGCTTACAAACGAACAGCATTTAATTTTAATTTTTGTAGAAAATCTGTCTTAAATAATTTTAGACACAATATCCATATACTGACCCATCGAATCTCACTAACCACCCTGTATAAAGAGTATAACCTCTTCTAAATATAACCTGCTTACGTCACCAGAAAACAAGATGGCGCTTCATAACATCTTTGAAGTTTATAATTAGTTTTAAAAGACATCTAAATCGTTTGCCTTGTAAACAACTCCCTTTTTGATAATCTTGATGGAGGGTTTCAAGCTCTTAGAAATAAACTTCAACTGCATTTTGTTGTTTTTAGGAGTAGAAAGATAAAACAATGAGGCAAATGTCGTGAGGAAAGTTTTGAGTGTGAATGTCGATGGCTATAAGAGTAGGGGAAGAGCAAAGAAACGATGGATGGACTGTGTGGAAGATGATATGGCTAGAAAGGGGGTGACTATCGAGGTGACGACTGATAGAGAAGTGTGGAAGTAAAAGATATGTCGCGCCGACCACAAATAAATTGGTAAAAGAGCTGGAGAATTATGACGATGAATGAGTAATTTAGCACTTATTGAAAACCTTTTTATGAGGAGCTCCTGGTTAAGTAATAAAAACCGCACGGGTCGATCCAAAAGGTTAAGCTACGCTTGCCGGGTTTGGTCCGTGGATGGGTGACCATCTTTTCACACCAAGACTCCTCCGTGCCTCGGAAAGCACGTTGAGCCGTTGGTCCCGGCTGTCAATCGTGGATCTTTGACAGTCGTTACGGGTCGTCAGAAGCCCGAAAGTCGGACAATCAGTTTTACCAAGGGGTGTCGTATTACCCAGTTACTGGGTTGTGGAGTTCAGATAGGCAGTCACTCCTTGTAAAATGATGGTATTCAGCTGCATCCGGACTGGAAGCCGACCCTAACGTAGTTGGGAAAATGCTGTCAGACTTTCGGGCTTCTGACGACCCATAACGATTTTGAAAGATCCACGAATGACAGCCGGGACCAACGGCTTAACGTGCTTTCCGAGGCATGGAGGAGTCTCGGTATGTAAAGATGGTCACCCATTCACGGACCAACCGCGGCAAGTGCAGCTTAACCTAATGGATGGACCTGTGCGGCTGTTATTACTTAGCCACGAGGTCCTCCTTTAGCTAACCAAAACAAGCCACACTAAACACTTGTAACTAATTGATATATCAAAGCCCACACAAGACTTAAAAGATCAAACATTATAAATTCATTAAGATTATCACATTAATCTGGGACTGTCGATAACTTCATTTTATCGATAAAGCAGATATCGCTTTTATGTGTCTGACATTTGTTATCGATGAGAACATCACTAGTTTACAACCCACGATAGTGGTAATTAGTGTTAGAAATCTAGTGTTAGCGTAGTAAAAAATAATCTTTTTAGTAGGTATACAATAAAACTCAAAGCGGACAGGCTAAACATAAATTATTTTAGAGTGGCCGTTTGAATTGAGTAATTTAATTTTCGAACCTTTTTCATCATCGACCAGACGTAAACAATGTAGGGTCGCAGATATAACAATAATTAATTATTTGTGGCGGCATTTACATCGCCACATCCACACCCATTCACGGACCAACCCGATGTCAAGACCCAACGTGACGTCACGCAAAATCCTGCATCGCGCAAGCAGAGTTTACCGCCCGACTAGCGTATATACAACGTCCCGAAATTCATCGGGCAGTAGCCCACACGACACAGCACTCGTTTGGTCGGAGGATACTCCCTTTTCTATGGAGGATGAGTTAATTTTATACTCTTTTCCTCATACCTCTGTTATAATAACTTCCTGTCACTGTTATTTACATAGCAGGTAGTGGTATTCTAATTTTTGTGGGGTAGGTACCACAACTAAAAAGTGAAAAATAACAACTTTTTGTAACTGTACATAAATTTTGCTTACCACCCATTAAGAGTCCTATTACATTTTTTTACGGAAATTCATGATTTTTGACCATGTAATTTTCAGCAGCAGTAAGATATTTTAATTATTTGATTATAATAACTATAGTGCCATTCTCTTTCTTGTAAGTTGGAGTTACACATTATTTTCGTGTAATTTGCTGAATTAACGCGGAATATATAGTACTTTAATTTAATTTATTGTAATTTTGTCTTATTATATTGAGAAACAAAAACTAATGAAAAGTATTCACTGTAGATCGAAGTTTTATATCATATTAGTTTATTTGATTTAATTGTGTTTATTTGGAATATAATGGACATGAAAATCAAAACATTTATTGGTTTTCTTTACGACTTTTCCCTGAAAACTCAAGGAATTTAAAGAAATTCTAGAACTCCAATAAACAAGTAAAACATTCAAGTTATCGTTTAGTAACTTTCGCTTTTATTAGAACTGAATGAAACAATGTGAATTTGAGCGTCAAAGTTCCATTGCCGACGTTTTTCCTTGTAAACTGAGTTCGTAAAATATTCATAGTAAATTACACGACAAGAAAAGTTATAATGTGCAACTCCAACTTACAATAAAGAGAATGGCACTATCGTTATTCATAATCAAATAATTCAAATATCTTACTGCTGCTGAAAATTACAACGTCAAAAATCATGAATTTGCGTCAAAAATGTAATAGGACTCTAAATTATATTCATCATTCGCAAACAGGACCAGTGTGTTGGATTGAAACTTTTAGCTGAAGTCGTGTGCCCAATACTTCCAAGTCGTTACTTTAAGTATTTGTATAAGGTTAAATTCTACTATCTAGCGAAACTCCGTAGACGATGTTTTTTTGGGGTCAACGACCCCCGTTATTGTTGTTACTTGAAGTATGTGTAAGATTTTTTATTTACACACACGTATAAATTTACATGATTTAAAAACTAACAGACTTAAAATAATAAGAGTCGACCGGCGATGTCTTAAACAATGAAAAAATATGTGTCCAATATTTTTTAATAAAATATCTGAAATACAAAAAAATACATTCTGAGAAAGTCAGATCACTCTCTCTCTCTAAATTCAAATTCAAAAGTCATGTATTCAAACTAGGCTGAGAATCAGCAGTTTTCGAACGTCAAAATTACATAAGACAGTCCCCCAAAAACGCCCACCCTTCACCACTTCCTAGTGCTTTAGCTGGGAAGAAGAAGTGGCGCAAGCTGAATCACATAGCTCCCACGTAGCATAAAATACATGGTTAATTTTAACACTAACGTTTTGGTCCGATCGAGAGCTTTACAAACATGGCGCCATTGTGTGCACAGCGCTTGACAATTATATGTCACAGGCATTGCGGTCATTTAATTAATATCAACGGGCGTTTTCATTTTTGTTGTGATTAAAAGGTGGGTAGTTATCGATTAGGTTATGAAGGATCGACTACCTAGAACCTACCTGGATGTAGTTAGGTAACTCTGTAATCGTAAACCACAGATTACGTAATGTCGCAATAGTAATTACGCAATATTGTCTATGGTCCGAGGCCTTGACATCAACCAATGAACAACATTTCAAAACGTTTTTTTTGTTGGTTGAATACGAGGCTTTTGTATTTTTGTATTTTTTTTTTCTTTTCTTTTAATGTGCGTTTTGTTTGTGCAGAATAAACATCAAGTGCAGAATAATAATATCTTGTTTCTTTCTTTTTTCTTTTTCTTTTCTTTTTAGATGACGACTATAGAGAAGTATGAAGTAACAAAAAAAAAACATCCGACTTCCTAAAAAAACAGTACCTACAAAGTGAAAAATAACTTTAATTTCGTAAGTCGATGTCTTTCGTTTTGTATTTTCGAATTTTTGCCACCGGTTTCTAAAATTAAGTTATTTTTCATTTTATAATGTTTTTGGAGGTCGGTTATTCCTTTTTTTCACTGTTTACTTGTGGTACCTACCCCACACTAATTCGAATACCACTACCGCTATATTAATAACGGGTCCATATTGGCTCAACTAAAGTTCTTTACCCGAAATTGTTCTTCCTAACGATTTGTAATCCGAATGATCACTCTTCCTAAAATGTTTCATCCTAAAGTTTTCATTCATACTATTTGTAGTGCTACCGGCGATGTTCATAACACTCATGTTTCCGAAAATTGTAATTAATAATATCATTAATGTAAACATATTTAAACTCCTACTGTTTTTTATCATAACGCTCATTCATACTATTTGTAGTGCTACCGGCGATGTTCATAACACTCATGTTTCCGAAAATTGTAATTAATAATATAACTATAGGACTGATTCGGTTATGGCACTTCGCCGGCCGCTCCCGCGGCACGCTCGCTTCGCTCGCCCGGCTCGTGCGTTGTGGTCACAGTTCTAACCTAACCTAAACCAATAATTATGAATAAGACCGATTCGTTTCTGGGACTTGACTGAATGACTGGAGCGTGACTCTGGCTTCCAAAAATACACCAATAAAAGTGATTATTTGAAAGCTATAGCCGCTAATATTAAACTAATTTATTTGAAAAGTGTATATGAAAACATGTATTTAACTACTTGTACCATGGTACTATTATTCTTATTGTATGTTATGTGACAATAAAGTTACGCAAAATTAATTTATATAATACTGAATATTATGAATAAAAAGAAATCTAAACAAAAAGATATGACTTTGAATAATAGTGTAAAAGATGGTTATGTTGAGAAAATATAGGAAAACAAATAAAAGTATAATAGATGTTTATTGCTACTGACATTATGAAGTTGAATGCTTCGGAATTATGAACATTAGAGACAGAGTAGTTAGGAATTGTGATTGTTAGGATGAAAAATGTTAGGAAGAACATTTTCGGATTTCCAATTATCGGAGTTGAAAATTTAGGTGAACTTTGGCGCACCCCAGGAACCTTACTATCATCATCCACGTGGGCAAAATACGTATTATTGAAGCTATCTCAAAAACTACCCAAGCAAAGTTAATAGAATTGATATGGGACCACCGCACAAGCTTCCTCGACCAAAAAAAGGAAGTTTAAAGAGTGCCGCAATTTGTGGCATACTAGTAGCACTGCCTCGGCCCGGCTAAAGTGCCGTAACCATTGCATTGTCATTGTCACTGTCACTTGTTATTTTGTTTGATTGTTGAGGTTAGCTCGCCGCCCTTTGTATTGGTTAATCGTATTTGTTTTAGTTAATTATATCAGAAGTCACACTGACTGAATTTACGAAAAATTAAGTAGCAAATGAAAATGGCTGAAAGGTAAGTTAGGTTAGGTTAGAACTGCGACCACACAACCAGGGTCAGTTTAGGCACAAGATAATGTTTTGGAAATGTGATGTTTTACAGCGAACTAACCTCAACAATAAAAAAAAAAAGAACTAGTGACAATGACTCAGTGACAATGACAATGGAATTCTTACGGCACTTTAGCCGGGCCGAGGCAGCGCCTCTATTGTGCCGCTAAAGGCGATAGGGATAGAGTGCCGCTAACGGCACTCTATACACTGCCAAAAAAATATAAAGTCGAACATAGAACCTCCTCCTTTTTGGAAGTCGGTTAAAAAGATATGTTGCGCCGACCGCAAATAAATTGTGATAGGGGCAGAAGATTGATGAAGCTATGGAGGAGTTGAAAACAGTTAAAAAATTAAATCAAAACTACAGTCTGACCGTCGAGAGTGACACCTGTCAGTGTCATACTAACGAATGTGTTTTGTGAATTTAATCCTTATTACTACTAGAAATTGTACAACTGACAGTTGTTAGGAGGGAATTCTCTTGACGGGCGAACTGTAAACATCGTTTATTAAAATGAGGCTGGGAATCAGCACTTTTCGTAAGTAACAAATTACTTTAAAAATGCTCCCAAAACGTCCGCCCTTTGTATTTACTACTTATAGGATTGCTTGATCCCTGCTACATATGTCAAACTGACATTCCTAGGGTAGGAATTCATTAGGTCGGCATGCCCATAAAGTATGACATTGACAGCTACTGTCGGTACTATTATGAAATTCAGACCTTCGTAGGCGTGATTTTACTGAAAGCTGTCGCAGAAATCAAGCTATCTTATCGATACCCACATATACTATCAAAGAACTTCATAACTAAGCAGTTTGAAAACAAAATCCCGTGAACACGATGACCACATCTGTTACCGCCCCGGTTCTAAAGCGGCCGAGCGCTACAAGCTGAAATAGTCCTTACGGTGTATTTATATGAACTTCTTCGATGGTACGTATTAAGGAGCGAGCCTATTTCCTTCAACTGGTTACAAATCCAGACTCCGGGCTGCTACTGAGAAATGCGTAATGATAGAAAAACCCGTAATTAAGTACTTTGTAATATTTTAATACGTTTATGTTACCGTATAATTACGAACTTCGTTAGTTTATTACTATCGGTATTGTTTCCGTTAGATTAAAAACTGGCAAAAAATTGTAATCTGCAACAAACCATATATAATTTATCGCATTATTTTTCGATAGTAAGTTTATAATCTATCTATGGGAAACCGACAAACTGTGAACTTGTATCAAACTTGCTTACGACGACGTAAGCATTATTACTAAATAGCGTGCCTAATCTGCGTTCGCAATTCATTTGCCAAACATGTAAACAAACACGAGTTTTAGGAAAAATAACTGTAATGCCTACTCATTAGGTTCAGTTTGCGCTACAACTTCATATTTTTTATGACTTTTTCAACAGTACTAGTCGGTTCGCTCGCTCGGATGGTGCGCGGTTGGTCACAGTTCTAACCTGAGCCATTTCACCCAGTTCACAACTATTCGAGAGTTTTTAATCTAATGGAAATGATACCCACAGATTATCTTTTACCTGGCGTGGTCATCCATTTCTCATATGTATAGTGTATATAAAGCCTAGTGCCAATGATGAAGAATATATGCGTTGGTTCTGTGGGATTGAAAGTTTTGTGCACAGGTATACAGGATCGATAATTATTATGGGGGACATTAATCTTAATAGTGCTTTAACATGTGTTAAAAATTATTATTGCTATTTTGTATCTTTTTGTGCTCTTGTTGATAAAAATGTAATCCTTAAAAGCCACGGAGGAATGTTAGATATAGTATTAGTTCGGGATGGCATCCAAGACGCGGTAGTTAATAGTGTAGATGGACTTGTGCCATCCGACGCGTATCATCCTCCGTTAAACATTGAGATAAAGGTTGAATCAGCTCATGGATCGGATGTCATTGAGTCGAGTAACATAGATCCAGCTAAGGACTGGAATTTTAACAAATGTGATGTCGAACAGCTGTACCTATCTCTATCCGAAATTTCCTGGGAACCCGTTTTATAGACGTGTGACGTTAGAAATGCGGTAAGTTTATTTTATAGTAACATCTACAAAATATTCGACGACTGCATGCCTAAAAAACATCGTGCCAAATTCACTTTCAAACGATATCCAGTTTGGTTTACTTCAGAAATAATTAATGATATCAAACTAAAACTGCATGCAAACTGGAAGCGAACCAACTGCAGCGAAGAGTACAAGAGTTTTGCGGACCTCAGGAACTCCTTAAAACATCGTACTGCAGAAGCCTACAGTTTGTATATAAGGCGCATTGAAAATAATATTAAAAGCAACCCGCTGGAATTTTGGCGACACGTTAACAGCTTACGATCAAAAGGGGGTTTTGAGCCTAGCGTTAGCAAACGCGACTGCTTCTCAGGAGCAAAGGCTGCTGAAGCTTTTGCCGATTTTTTTGCAGGTGTGTTTCTACCTGAAATACCACAATTAAATCCAGCATCTATCAATAATCAGGAAACTAATTCCAACAGTAATTACATAAACATTTTTCAATTCAGTCTCGATGATGTCCAGTACGGTATCGATAAATTAAAACCTAGAAGTTCCATAGGACCTGACAGTATTCCACCTGTTATTTTGAAACATTTCAAAGAACTATTTTCCGCTCCTCTATGTCACATTTTTAATTTGGCATTAAAGACAGGCATATATCCATACCACTGGAAAATCTCACGAGTGACGCCCATACCCAAGACTGCCAATAAATCAGCGGTTGAAGGTTATCGACCTGTCGCTATATTGTCATCTCCAGCCAAGATATTCGAAAATGTTCTTCATAAACTTATATACTCTGTTACATTTGAGATTTTGTCCCTCTAGTGGTAGAGGAACCGAAGCCCAGATGCAAGGTGGTTAGGTATTAGAAGGTAAGGAAACTACAAACTGTTGGAAACAACATATATATGTAAAACCCTAAATACATAAGGTGGGGGGACGATAAATGTCACCCAAAGTGCCAGCCAGCTTAAGGTTCGGTATCAGAACTATGGTCGTGGGGGGTTGGAGATAAACCCAGTACTGTTTCTTTTGAATTTAAAAACTAAATTGGAATCTTCCAGTTTTGATGTGTAGTTAATAACTAAATGAATGGGCGCTAGAGGCTTCTAGCCGCCTCGAGGAATGGGTCTCGCGTCCAGGCTCCAGACACTCCTCTAGATCCTGGCGGCCTCTAGAAGCCGCCCATGGGCCTCTGATTTGGCTTCACATGCCGTCGAGAAATATCTCTCTGGCATGGCGGTTTCCATAATTATACAATACGCACATAATTCCGGAAAGTCAGAGGTGCGTGCCTAAGAGATTTATGGGCATGGAAATATAGTCATAGTCCATATCTTGAATCCCTATCATGTAGTCAATATTTAATTAAAATCAACCACTCAGTCAAAAGTTATTACAATGTAAAGTCATAAACCAACCTTTCTAATATGTAGGTATTACGTGGTCAATGTCAGCACTGAGTAGGTATTAAAAATTAATAGTGATAATAATAGTAAAATTTATAATTAGTATTTTAAGAAATTCAGAATCATACAAACCTGTTTTTATTTGAAAAAAACCGCAAAAGTGTGTATATGACTTGCGCCCTGAGGTTTCCGTCTCAAAACTGTGCTTGCTCGGCTGGTGTGGTAGTGAGCGAGTGAAGTTATAACATCTAAAATATAGTATCAATAGGATTCTACAGATGTATTGACTGATTTCGAAAGCAATAAAAATCTGTTGCGAAACTTATCGAAAGTTACAGTCGGAACACATAATCTGATTGTCTGGTATCACTAGAGCCAGGCACTGAACTGGAACCCGTGATATTGAGGGGATTATTTCCTAACTTCGCTTCGACGTGATTATGATAACTGCTACGCGTCACCACGCATTAATGTCGCAGGTTTTTTACGTACTGTTTACATGACTTGTTCTGAAATAATATGGTAACATTCAATCGTTTAGAGTAAACTGAGAAAGGTGGTTACTTTAACAATAATAAAGCTTATTTACATACTTTTTTAGACTGCCTCATTGGTCTAGTGGTCGCAAGCGCTACTGCTGAACATGAGGTCCTGGGTTTGATTCCCAGGTCGGGCAAAGTGTCATTGGGTTTTTCTTTCTGGAATTTCTCAATAGCAGCCCGGAGTCTGGATTTGTGCCCGGTTGATGGCAATAGGCTCGCCCCCTATTACATGGGACTTAAACATAACTGGCGAAATGTGGGTGTACTATAGGTACACCTCTGCCCAACCCTTCGGGGAAACAAGGCGTGATGTTAAAGCTTATGTAATACATAGGAAAATACTTCTTAGACTTGAAGGAGTCCTCAATTTGTAAAATAATTGTGTTGCTTCGATATGTTGATGCAAGATGCCGATGATTTTTACTGTTTGTACTCAATCATAATTTACCCTACAGTTAAATGCGAAGGAGAGGCATGGGATAACGATAAGAGGTCTATACTTTGACAGTGGGGGAAAAAGGCTCTTCGTTAATGATAGTAAATATTTGAAATACTACCGTACGTACCTAACACTTAACAAAAAAAAATGTTTACCTTCTCATTCAATCTTATTTTTTATTCCTTCCAGTCAAAATGCGTTTCCTGCTTTCCGCCATCTTACTGCTCTCCGCCATTTTGTCGTGCGCAACGCAGGCGCAGTACCCGCGCCCCCGCCGCCCCGAGCGCTTTGACACCGCTGAGCAGATTTCTAACTATCTGAAGGAGCTTCAGGAGTACTACTCTGTGCATGGGAGAGGAAGGTGTGACAAATTTAGTAATTGTTTGTTTAACGATTATATACTCGATAATTATTTGATTTAGTTGACTAGAACCCCCTCTGAAAATGTCGATTGCACCCCATGTGTGCAAATAACAATAAAATTCTATTGTGTTTGCTAATTGCGCGTGCGATGGGTTAACTAGCTTCAACTTTCTAATTAACTGATCGACTTCTTGACAATTCATAAATTCTTTGACTTTAACTTGAACAGAATTCATAAGCTTATGTGGAGCACGTGGCGAGTTCACTAAATCTACGCACAGTTAAAAAATTCAAAGAAAGTTTTCTATCCTTGATACGAGATAGTAAAAAAGTCTTACATTCCTGAAAATTAAACCTGAAATAAACCGGGAACGTGCGGCTTAAATTACGAAACTGGAACATAGAAATTCAGTTGTTTAGCTACATAGACAAAATAAAATTGTGTCCCACACTGGGCGCCAGTTTTGAGAAAGTATTTTTGTTCTATTTGTTTTGTATGATTTTACATTTTGAGAGCTTTTTTTTGGTATTAAAACGATTTAGGAAGTATTATTTTGTGTATGGAAGAGATAAATCAGGAGTTTTAAGTTAATTCATAAGTCCCATGTTGGGCGCCATTAGTTTATGTAGTACCACTTTGGGCGGCATTATCATAATTTAGTTTTATTTGATCCATAATTCATTCTTATTCCATTTCTAACACATATGATGATAAAAAACGGTTTGTAATCATCACTAACAAAGCATTTAAAGTTCTGTTTCTAGTAATACTTACTTTTTGCGGCGGTTACCTGTTGCAAGCTATTAGTTACACTACCAGACGCTAGATGTCTCTATTCTATAAGTGAACAACGCCATCTACTTACTTTGTATGGAACTTCTTAACATTGGAAGTTTTCAGATCGCAGTGTCGCACTTGTTTACGAAATTTGACGCCAGGCTAGCTTTTAGTAACAGAGATATAGACACGAGTGTCCATAAGTTTCTTGCACGTTATTTTCCATAGGAACCAACTAGGCTTTGGAATGGCCAACTAGCTTCATCTCTCTGGTTGACCGACTCCTTGACAATTCAAAAGTGTCTGCAATTGGTTACTTTAAATAAATACTCTGAGTTTGACTTAGTCACCGTTTTCCAAGACATAAAATGTGCACATAAAACTCGTTTTGCCTAATAGTAGTCAGAATAAAAATAAATTAGTATAATGATTCATGATGTTGATTCGAAATTTCCTGTAATTCAAGCCTTTTAGTGATAATAGAATCGTATTTATTGTATAGAATTAAGTTCTTCAAACTTAACAGCTAAAGCACTAGGAAGTGGTGAAGGGTGGGCGCTTTATGAGACTGTCTTATGTAATTTGACGTTCAAAAAGTGCTGATTCTCAACCTAATTTAAATAAATGACACTTGATTTTGTTTTTTTTTTATATAATAATTCAATACGTTTTACGTTTCTTTCAGATATGGCAAGAGACAAATGCACATAGCCGATGCGTCTGTGATCTTCCGGGAGAGTCCATTTTTCGAACACAACCTCGACGATGAACCGGCGTTCAAAAACCTTGGCTATAAGTAAATTAATAAAGAATTCATAATTAATAATAACAACAATAATCACTGTGTAAATTAAAACCAATTGTCTATTTTATTTTATTTATATTTTGCTGATTTAATTTATCTATTACATTTCACTGCTACTTTTGAACTGGGACCTGCATAGTTATTCACAACCATTCAATACGCTTCACAAGTCCGAAACCCGAAAATGTTGACATTTTAAACCAAATAGAGAGCCGCCATTCTTCCGACAGTTACTTGCTGTCACTAGGCAATTTGCTGTTATCGAAAATGTGTTTTTTTTTTCGATTGGAGGCCTGTCGAATAGTTGTGAATACAAATATGTTTATATAAGAGATGGAAATGATGAAGACCGATTTTTAAAAAGATTATAGTTCACAATAATTTCTTCGAAATAAATTTTAGTTTTTCGTCCTGTTATAGAACTGTATTGGTTTTGTGAAATGTCCCTACCTATTATAAACAAAAATCATTTTATTAGTATTATATTTTTTGTGCTATGGAAATAAGTTTACAATACCCACTATAAAATTTATTATAAAACAACAAATATAATTAAAAATAAGTACCAATTTAAAATTCATTTCAACTACAAAAAATTAACATTCCATCTCAAGCAATTTTATTTGGGTATTTAATAATATTTAGACACAAATGCTCTAAAAACGTACTTACGTCGAAACTATTCTAGTCAAATTAAAAATCCGTCTTATTATTCTAGTCAATTAATTGCTTATTTTGTTAAAAAAGAAATCCTTAAAATAGTTCTCAAGCTGGGTGAACGACTATTTTTAGGAATTTTTAGTATTACTTCACTTTTGTTGTAATGAATAATAAAACTATGTAAAATACACAAAAAATAGTGTTAACAAAATGTATGTAGTATTTATTCAAAATGCAAGATTGTTTCATGGCCTATTTGTTTTATTATATCGTTGACCCCATTTTTTCTCTTACATACACAGTATCCCATCGCAGAAACTACAGAACGCCACCTGCCACGATCCTTATATACTCCTTTTGATTCATTTACGTTCATACATCTGGTCATACACGCATGCCGGTTGCGAGTACTAAAAAATAAAGTAAAAGAAAGAAAATACATTTATTTGGCACAGACTAAAAGGCACACAAGTAGAAAGAAAAAATAAAATAAAAGAAAATAATACAAAATAAAAACCGGCCAAGTGCATGTCGGACCACGCACAATGAAGGGTTCCGTAGTTGGGATGAATTTATCGCAAGAACAGACTTAACTTTGTAGTTGAAAAAACATGTTCTCCTGTACATTCCGTATCGGAGAACATGTTGGTCGATTATTACTCGTTAAATTGTAAAGCCTACTTAGCTGTAATAGTTTTCCTTTAAACTTCATTATATATAGGTACTACTGCCGTGACATTTGAATTTCTAACTGTAACCGTTTAGTTGGCAGAGGGGGGGGACACTTGACTCTAACGAAAATTGGTACTTTAAAGCTTGATAAGTCACGAACGGTTTACTTAATCAAAAACGGTCTGCCCAAACCCCCAATATTTTTGAAAAACCTATTTAACTATATTCCACACTATGGGTAGGACGAAAAAAAAAATTATCATCCCCACTTTACATGTAGGGGGGGGGGGGGGTACCCTAAATAATTGTTTTTTTCAAAATTATGTTTTTCCACTTTTTCGGCGACATTAACGAGTATACTCATGCCATATTACAACTTTCTTGTACCAATAGTTTATGAGCTAAACCGCGGACAGACAGACAGACAGACGGACATGGCGAAACTATAAGGGTTCCATGTTGACTACGGAACCCTAAAAACACACAACGCACCAGACCATTCAGAAGAACATCACCAATAAGGTCTTCATATGTCCTTCTAGGGCTTCTTTTTGCTCCTACAGTTTTATAAACCAAACACACCCAAGGAAGTCAAACAAGCTACCAAATTACTGCCTAATCTATTTTTGCTAAACTATTCCCGAATAGCTCGCACGATAAAGAAGGAATAGGTTTGTTAAGCTGGTCCAAATCAATACTTTTACCTTTAGATACATTACGCTAGATCCACGAAGAATTCAGCTAAGTGTTCATACGACATCAGACCATGTAATAGTGCTCATTTATATGGTTGGTAACCATGGTGATATCCTTCAAAGAGGCTTCACACAACGGTGCATCACGGTCTTCCTCGCAACGGCGAGTAAGCCCAGTCAGTCTATTCTGTAAAAATCTTACAGTGAGCTCGGTCGTGCGTTCGTGGGATCGGCCGCAATTGGTGATGGGGCCCGTCAGGCATGGTGGGCTGATATCAGTCAGAGGAGCAGCTAATGTACCTACTATCAAAGAACTTCATATCCAAGCAGTTTGAAAACAAAATCCCGGGAACACGATGACCTCATCAGACCGCCCCGGTTCTATAGCTGCCGAGTGTTGCAAGCAGAAATAGTCCTTACGATGTATAAATATGAAGTTTTTTATGGCCTATATGGGGACGTGAGGTCGTGGGATCTGCCGCACTTGGTGATGAGGCCCGTCAGCCATAGCGGACTGACTAATACAAGTTGGGGGTGTGGCGAATGTACGAGTAGTACTCATGGTACTAGAAGGAACAGTGTGGTTTTAGTCGGTAGAAGTCCAACATAACCCTCCGTTCTCCCAAGACGGAGGGTATCCAAGAGCCATTACCTAAGAAAAAAATAAAAAGTGAAGAGAACTCGAAGTAAGCTGTCATTCCACATGACGCTAGGGATTGATACTTCAAGCTCTTAAGTTTACACCACCACAGAATACATCGGCTGATGTATGAACGTGGACGAAGCAAACGGAGTAGGTATGTACGAATCATAGCACTAGATGTTCCGTAGATTCTGCCAACTTCCATGACACAAATTATTCTGCCTAGCATTTTTCCAACTATGTTGGGGTCGGCTTCTAGTCTAACCGGATGCAACTTATTACTTGTCGGCCTACCTGACCTCCATAACCCAATTACTGGGTGACACGATATCCCTTGGTAAGACAGGTTGTCACACTTTTGAGCTTCTGACTACCCGTAAGGACTGTCAAAGATTGACGAATGACAGCCGGGACCAACGGCTCTACTGCTTACCGAGATACGGAGGGGTCTCGATTAGTCTCGATGGATGTTCACTCACCCATCAATGAATTGACCTCGGCAAGCGTAGCTTTACCTTCGATCAACGCAAATAAACGTATTTTCTTTCTACTTTCTTTCTTTCTTTTCTTTCTAACCCTTGCGGCTGATATCCATAAGTGCCCCTCCTACAGGTTGACATTTAACTACGCCTATTAAGTGCGTTCCTAATTAGCACATAAACCGTACTAGTATAATCATTTTAAAACCTCCATCAATTAAGTTTTCCATTAGGGGAGGGGGGACGGTAATCAAATGTCATCACATTTGTGCGATTTTAAAGCTTATGTCAATAGGTGTTAGGTTAAGTTTGTGTTGGCAGCGTTTAATGAAACTAGTGCAAGGTATTTATCTCTTTTGGAATAAACAAAGAAGTTGGTTTGTCCATCTGTTTTTTTACAAACAGAAATGAAAAAATTCCCAGAATAATGGTCAAATAATGGCTAGCATAGAAAACTGATTTAGGGCCAATTTTGAAATGTTCAGATAACTTTTAACTGAGGAATAAACATTGCGGTTTGACAACTTGTGTATTGAAAATATGTTCCTAAATTATTTATTCTTCAGTTAAAAGTTATCTGACGATTGAAAAAACGACCCTTAGAAGAGTAGTGTCGCGCAGTTTGAATTCGGCTTCGAGATTGGCACCAGGAGTAGGTAGGTACTAGGTACTGTGACCTACGACCTACCGACTACGGTGTGACCGAGTCTTCAATACCAAATTTGGCTATGCGAGTAACCAGAGAGCTCACCAAAGGAAAGAAAAAAAAAAATTGTCACCGTATACGGCGAAAATTACTGTTACCATGGATTCAGTACATGATTCTGAACCCCTCAGCGTAGAAAATTTTCGTCGGTTATTCAAAAAACTATCAGCTGTTTCATAGAAAAGTGCAACACCTACGCGGTTAAAATGTATGGAACAGCAGATTTTTTTTTAAATAATGACGAAAAATGTCTACGCCGGGGATTCAAAATCATGTATCCTACAGAGTCCATGGTAACAGTTTTCGCGTCGATGTCCCTCCACCCTGTATACATCATACTGGTACATCCACTAAATCGACAAAAAATAAATAATTGGATGGCTTAGGACGTGAAAATAATAACATTAATGCCTGCCAGTCTATTCTGTAAAAATCTCACCAGGAAAACTTAGGTGAAGTGGGCAGTCAACAGCTCACTTCAAGTTCACTTTAGTTAAGTTTTCACGATGAGATTTTTACAGAATCGATCGTATGTTCTTTAAGACGCAGATACAAGTGACCTTGAGTGTTTAGCTTGCGTGTTCTGTACTGAGCTCACGCAACGCGTCGTAGTGTCCAGCCAGTAATAGGACTCGCCCATCAAGAAGCGCTGCAGTCCCAAATTAGACGGATTATTAATTTATTATACATTAAACAAAAAGTATTTTAATAAAACACGTATACTAAAACATTAATAATTAAATTATCTTTAAAGTGGAGATGGTTTCAGAAAAATATGCTTGATAGATTTTGCGTGATTTCCAGTTTTTTATCCGCGTCAGACATAATTTTAGAAATTAATTTCACTATGTAATTTAAATTTAATCTAAAATATTCCTATATTAAGTTATAAAGAAAATGCTTTTATTTAACATATATTTTTACCAAATCATTAACACTCGTTTAGACGTGATCTTCAGTATAAAATCATTACATATCGTCGCCTTAATAACAGAATTAATCGGTCATTTAGAAAATCAATGAACAATGACGTTTTGCTGACGTCAACCCGTAACACATCAGCTTTTTGGTAATCCTGACACGTCACCACTTTTTATTTATGAATTAATGACGTTACAAAACTTAACCTAAACCTAAGATGCGTAAAGATAAAATAAATATACGCGTAGTTTATGGTTTAGATAGTTACAGGTGGATAAACATGGAAAAATAATAATGTAGTATTAGTAAAATCTGATAATTTTATATTTTGGTGCTAGATCAATCCTCAATAAAACTGTTAAGGTAGAGACCGAAGTTAATGAGATGGCATAGCAAAACAAAATTATTGCTTGGAGAAACTCAACCTTAAAACTTACCCACACCGTGAAAACGTGTGCTTGAAGTGAGCTGTCATTCCATCTCACGCTCACTTCGCCTAAGTTTTCACGGTGAGACTAACAGAATACATCCACTGAAATCACCAATTCGCAGCGAGAAAAAATATTTTCTGCTTTTATTTATACTTAAATAGAAAATCAGTATGGAAAATACAATATTATACTATACTTGCAGACAACCTAATAGATTACCTAAACAATCAAACCTATTTAATTTAAAATTAATTCCAATTAAATCCAAGCAGAACCGCGTAATCCTCCAGTATTGATATCACGTTACACCCCAATGGAATCCAAACCTTTGGACATGAGAAATAAGGTGTATATTACGATAACAGCTCGGTGCATAGAGAGGATGTCAAATCGAAACTAAGTGGATTATAAACAGAGTGCGCGCGCAACTGCGATGTTGTGGTGTAATGGCGGAGGGCTCTTTTTAGTTGACACGACGGAACAGTTTATAGAAAAATGATGTTGGAACTGTTGAAAATATCATTGTACTGATAGTTCTTTTGTACTCTCTTCATATTTCATTACTTATTCTCATTATTTGTTTAATATGGGATAAAGGAAACAATACTAAACTCAGTTTAAAAATACAGCAGTTCTAAACATTTTAGTTGATGAAATTAATAATAGAATCAGGTTTTTTGCTAGAATTTAGAGTACCTCAGATGCAAAGTGGTTCATTTTCCTCATTCTAAAGTATGTGCTTGTAGTGTGAACAAGTATTTCAGAACCACGTGTGTAGTGACACCTATCATAGGAATGACTTATGAGAAAGTGGCGCCCAGCATGGGACATTTTAGATAGTGGCGCCCAGCATGGGACAAAACGTTTGGGTAAAATTTACATCCAATTTAAAGTTAAATATGATTTCATCCAATACTGGCCATAAAACAGATAAAACCTATGAAAGCTTGCTCTAAAAATGGTTAATAATTCAAGTCAAAGTGAGCACCCAACAATCACATGAAGGCGCCCAGCGTGGTTCTTATGATTACTCCAAGCTTTGGTCTAGTAATAAATACTCACTAACTAATGATCATAAAAAAATCACTGTTGCTATCAAGCTGCTGCACGAAAAATACCTGTTCTTTTCCACAATCCCTTTACCACCACAGTGTCGCAACCAAAAAGAGCCCAGTCGTCGCGATTCAGGAAGGCGAATGACACCGCTTGTTTTTTACGCAGAAAATCTATATTTTAAACTAAATATTTAGCAAAATTGACTATTTTATACACAAGTTTTCTACCTGAATAATATTTTTGAGAGTGGCTCCTATATTTAATGAAGATTTTGTACCATTTGTTGTCTTAAGACCCATATCAGTGAAGAGTGTTTTATAATGTGTTATTGAGTCTAGAGAAGTGTTTTTCAGTTAGCCCTATTGATAAATAAGGATTTTAAGGTAATTACATTTTTATTATTATCAGATATAGCCAGTTGTACAACAAGAATGTTCGAAATTTTTTATATAAAAAAGAGGAAGGATAAAATCAGGGAAAGTTAATATCAGCTGGTAACGGTATGAACAAGGACGTAGTAGAAGTTGATCAGTGTTGTAATTGTATCTACGCCAGATTCCTATACATATATATGTTGATGACTACATTATATTTATTTTATTTAATACTGGTGATTGGGTTTCCACCTAACAATATAAGTGATAACAGTAAATATACCCTGATATGTTGAAGAATTACACCTTTTATAAATATATTATTTTAATGATAAAAAAAATAAACTCCATTACCTACTGCAGAAAATAAATCTAACAATTATTTATTTTGGGTTTTGAAACGAAGCTAAAAAACAAATGAAGTACCTAAGTATAGTAAATACGATAGAAGAAAAAGGGAAGGTTTTTTTTTGTTTCCGATTTGCACATGATAAACGCACATCGAAAAACTGTCTAAGCGCGAGTCGGACTCACGCACGAAGGGTTCCGTACCATTATGTATAAAAACGGCCAAAAAAACTGTTTTATGGGAGCCCCCCGTATACTATTTTTTGTTATAGCGGCAACAGAAATACATCATCTGTGAAAATTTCAACTGTCTAACTATCACGGTTAATGAGATACAGCCTGGTGACAGACCGACAGCGGAGTCTTAGTAATAGGGTCCCGTTTCACCCTTTGGGTACATAAACAAACTTAACAAAATCAACTTTTTTTTTAAACAATATTTTAATGAGCTATAATTTTTATTTTAATCAGTGCACTTCTGTCAGTGAATACTTTTGTACCTACCAATAACACAGAGAGTGAAGTTTTAGCAGTTTAGCATACGAGACCCTTTAAAAGTTCTTTTTTTTTATTGCCTGCCTAATGACACCTAGTAGATGTAATGCATATTCGTATTCTTTATTGTGGATAATAGGTAGGTAAGTACACAATACATACAATGTTCTTAAGTTAAAATAGGATCAGCATGTCCCGCCACATGCATACAATAACAATCACTTAGTATCTAATATCTATCTAAAATTTTAAATGAATTTAAATAAGTTAAAATACGCAATAAATGTCAGAAGAACCACAGCTGGATCCTTGGTGGTCACGGTGGGGAGCAGGCCAAGGACCGTCCTCTTCCAACCCCAGCTGAGAGGATCCTGAGAGTCTATCATACCAGCCCTGGATTTGGAGAATTTTGAAGCCGGGATTTGAATATGTTGGGCGGTGTGTGCATTTGCGGTGCCTAATTTCGTCTTTCAAAATGACTGAATTTGATAACTGAGATATCTTTAAAACGTAAAAATTGATTCTCTACATCATTTGTTCTATGGGTTTTTCAACAGGTATATTTGTTTCAAACATAATAATAATATGTGGTCTTGATAAATCGCAAAATGTAAGTTTGCACCTAAATGAGAATGAGAAATTTTCCCAGTTTCTAACCTTTGATTTCGACTACACCACTGAACCAAATTTGAAATTTTAGATATTCATTCGACGCAGAATTTGAATCTCTTTAATATTGAACCGAATACATTTTCCGTCCGACGAAAAAAAAAAAAAAAAGGACCAAATTAAGGTATTAAAACGATTTCCAGCTTGCTGGTAATTAATTCCTCAAAACGCATTTTTTGGATCTAATTTGACTAGCCTACTATACTCGTATTGTGTAAGTGAATTGTCAGTTAAGAAATCTTATATAGAGTAATAGCATTTGTCCAGTAACATGCCATGTAGTTTCTTTTTAAATATTTTTATTTCTTGTAATAGCCGGGATTGTCTTTACTAATAATAATAATATATATATATATATTTTATATGTTAGAAAAAAAAATAATCTATACTAATAATAATATTATAAAGAGGAAAGATTTGATTGTTTGTTTGTTTGTATTGAATAGGGTCTGAAACTACGGGGCCGATTTGAAAAAATATTTTACCATTATAAAGCTTAGTTTTCAGAGAGTAGCATAGGCTCCTTTTTATCCCGGGAAAAATAACGGGTCCCGCGGGAAAGACCACGGGAGCGATGCCGCGGGAAAAGTGCTAGTAATAATATTATAAAGAGGAAAGATTTGATTGTTTGTTTGTATTGAATAGGTTCCGAAACTTCTGGACCGATTTGAAAAATTATTTTACCATTAGATAGCTTAGTTTTCAGGGAGTAGCATAGGCTCCTTTTTATAGGGTCCCGCGGGAAAGACCACGGGAGCGAAGCCGCGGGCAAAGTGCTAGTATTAAATAAACGTGGAGCCGCACAAAATATACTTTCGTAAAAGAAATGCGTCTTGCTTGCAACTGTGTTTAACTTATCGCGATGCAATAAGCGATACCTGAGCTTACCTGAACAATCACAAAAGTTTGCACTTCAAACTCAAACTCAAACCATTTATTTCAATTAAACCATTTACAGGCACTTTTGAATTGTCAAGGGGTCGGTCAGTCAAAAAAAAATATGAAGCTAGTTGCCCATTCCAAAGCGTAGTAGGTACCTATGGAGAAGAACGGGCAAGAAACTCCACGGACACTCTTTTAAATAAAAAAAAATTGATACAAAATATTGGTTACATCATTCATTTTGAAATTATGCATGTGAGAACAATGTAGAAAGACGTGCACGTTCGTAAAAGCGTCCGTAATAAAAAGAAAAAATAAAGAATCATTCAAAAACTTAAAATAAATTAAAATAAGCCATGGCAGCTAAGAGATGACCAATCCCAACTGACGGCGCCCGTTCACGAACATGACGCATGGATCAGCACCATTCAGCTCAACCATTTTGAAGGGAGCTAAATGATCCAACACACGCGTCACCATCAGCGAGACATCTGAGTGAGCATGACATACTCACAGCCGCCAGGGCACATTCAAGTCAATGAAATACTACATAACCGGTAAATGGTAGCTCTTTAGTACATAGTACTCACACCTGTGCTATGCAATTATATAATACAAAGGAAATTGAGTTTATACAATACAAGGTCTTACAATCTTCAGCAGCTCCAACAGTATTTTCAAAATGTTAATCAGTGTGTATGTCAATTAGGTTGTGGAGCAGGACCAGCAATGAGCAAGCATTTTTATCAGAGATGTAATCCCCCAACTTATAATATCCTGCTTATATAGTATGCGTTTTATACAAGATTTGAATTTCGTCTCAATTCAATCAAAAAAATTCTCGTTGAAGTATTGTGGGGAGGAATTTTATTGTAACATTTTCAAAGCCTAATATATCGCAAACGGAGCCCTGAATTGAAAAATGGTTATCACACGATATTTTTGAACGACCTTTCCAACGACATCCCATACCATGGGATAGACGAGAAAAAAAAACAAAACTCAAAAAAGTCAAAGTCAAAAGTCAAAACTGTGTAAAAGCTGTGCTGTGTGTGTGTGCTGCTGGCTGTTCAGCTTTTGAACGCGTTTAGATGTGTTGAACGCGTTCAATTTCATTGGTGAAATCCACACTTAGTGCCTTAAACATCCTCTACTAGTCAACCAAGGGTGGTAAAGAGATTAGATGGCAGGTGCTCTGTTTGAGAGAAATAATGGAAAACAAATTGAACGTGCTTTCCGAGGGAAGGATAGTTGCAAGGAATGGTTACGTACCTATCCATTCCTGATGGTCTATCTGTAAGAAACTCACCATGAATACTAGGTGAAGTGAGCTTGAGGTGAGCTGTCAATAGTGCCGGAATGACAGCTCAGTTGACATAAGTTTTCATGGTGCAATTTTCACAGATCTACGGCTAAACTGATTGTGGCAGCTGCTGGACGACACAAATTATTAAAAAAATAAAATGGTATAATAAATAAAAAAAAAAAAAAAAAATCACTTCTCATGCTCTGAAAGTGCTTATTTGTGCAGGAAATCGAATTTTGTGCACAAGTGCATTAACGTATCTACTCATAAATGTATCTATATTAAGGCAAAGAGAGCACAAGCCATACAGATAAACACATTATGAAGTTCATAGATAGAATTTGTTATTTTATAATATTTACTTTAATTTATTTGCCTTATGTGTTTTTTAAGACATAAAATACCGTTAATATATAATAGTTATTTGTGCAACAAGAGAGTAAAGTTGTTTTTTGCTGCGCGTGTTGATTTTGAATCCCGAGCGTAGCGAGTGATTCTAGGTTAGAATCCTGAGCGTGGCGAGGGATTCAAAGACACGAGATGCAAATAACTTTGCTCTCGTGTAACACATACAACTTTTCACCTCAGCAGCGAGAACATACAACATTTAAAAAAAAACCTGATCGATCCGTTACGGTGTTGTTAGGTATCGTACTGTGAGCATATTTATGTGGAAATTTTCAGGAAAAAGGAATCCCCACATGTTTTTTTAATGGTGAATTTTACTGAATTTTACGTTTGGTGCGGGCGGCAGCCGTCGTATTAAGAGTTTTGCAAATTTTTTATGGATTTGAGGTAATTTTGGAAGTAAAAATGTGAATTTTAAATACCAATAACTTTTTTACGAAGTATACATAATAATAAAAAAATACTATTTTGTAATGTTATTGCAGTACCACATGCACTTCGATTTTAGCACCCTTGAAAACTATGAAAACGACACCAATTATGAAAAATGTGAAAATTTTCGCATCCGCCATCTTGGATTTGCATTTTGACCAAATTCACACTTACTATCTCACTCCGTCTTTCTTTCTCTTTGAATTAGAAGAAGACAGTCGCAAGCGCCTTTTCCCGTGAAGATTTCTACCAGTGCACTCTTACCGCAAGCCGCCTAAAGAACTTCATTCCAAAAAAAAAAAAAACAGAATTTCAATAAAACCTTAACAGATGATTTGCAATTTTAAGGTTTTATGTGAATCCGAACGTTTTATTGTTTGTTTCATTTTTGGGCCTACTAGATATGGAATTTTGAAATCGAACTACGAATCGACTTGTTTCTATCTCTCGCTTTTTTCGTATTGAAGTGAAAGTGACAAAACTAATTGAAGTTCAAATCTTTAGAATTTTGTGAGTAGACCCAACAGACTGTTCACGGCATTTAAAAATAATAATTAAAAAGTTACTTTGTCTCACGCTCGCAGCAAAATCGAATTTTGCTCACTGTTTTTTGACAGCAAAACCTGCTTGTTTGAGGTGCTGAGGTGAAAAAACAATTTCCTTCAGTTTTCAAAACTGTAACTACTAATTTTACTTTGAATTTCAATTAAAGAAATGTTATGTTATACTACTGTTTTATTTCCTCGCAATCGAAGTGAAAAGCAGAGTTTATAACTCGTCCACAAAACCATTTTATCCTCGACATTACTATCAGCCCTCGACTTCGTCTCGGGCTGCTAAAAGTCTCGGATAAAAATGGTTCGTTTTGTGCACTTGTTGTAAAATCTACTATTATTTCGAGCAACCTTAACTCATAATACACAAGCGATCTAACCACGTTAGTAAACCTTTTTATTAAATTTTCTATCTCCACAAGATCGGCCGGAACATCCGATCGGGATTCGAGATCTCGCTACCATTACGTCTTCGTTCGGTGGCTTGTTTCTTCCGTTGCCATCATAAATCGTAATCATGTCTGTCGAAAGAGTATCTATTTCAATCGTTCAATATTTTCCTACTGAAAATACTAGCCCTACATTTCAATAATAAGAATAGAAGTTGTGGTAATGGCGGGGCCGTTACCACCACTGCTCTTACGAGTTGTAGGTCGTGGGTTCGAACCCAGACAGGCGCTTTACTTTGAGTAAATAATTTCATCACCACTGCTCTCAAAACGGTGAAGGAAAACATCGTGAGGAAACCGGCATGTCCTAATAATAATCATAATCATTTTTATTTGTGTAACATAGGTAGTGAATACAGTTCTTAAATTAAAGTTCATAGGTCGCTATGTTATGCCAAAAAGCGTACAAATTTTAATATGGTTGCATGCAAATTATGAGAGAATAAAAATAACAATATTAATCATGCGAGAGGTAAACACAAATTATTTGGTAGGTATGTCAAAATTAATAGAATAAATGCCACAATATGGAGTAATTTCTACAGTCAATTAATAAACAAATACTCATAAATTAACAATTAGTCACAATAGTCAATTAAAAAAATTGTTTCTACAATAAAATAAAAGTCTACATTAATTTATCATTTAGAAATTCATCAGTCGTATAATAACATTTTTCAATTAATAATTGTTTTAATTTTTTTTTGAATTGCGTAACATTCAATTTTTTTATGAAATCAGGTAATTTATTGTAGATGCGCGGTGCCATGCCTAAAACGCTCTTTCTCACTAAGGCAGTCTTACAACGCTGATTGCTTAAAGAGTTTGCGTATTGGCTACGAATCGCAACATCTCGTAACGTTGACATTTTTTCGAATAACTTCGTGTTAGTTTTGACGAAAACACTAATTTCAAAAATATATAATGAAGGTAAGGTAAGTATTTTCAGCGATTTAAAGAAAGGTACACAGCTATCATCAATTTTCAGACCACACATTGATCTTATGCATCTTTTTTGTGCCTTAAAGACGATATCTTTATCGGTAGAATTTCCCCAAAAAATAATGCCGTATCGCAAAATTGAGGCTACTAAGCCGTGATATGCAGCTAGTAGCGCATCTATATTTATTTTCCTAGCAATTTGGAAAAGTGCGTATCCTGATTTATTTACTCTCTTACTTAGGTCATCTATGTGGGCCTTCCAGTTCAGTTGGTTATCAAGAAATAAACCTAAGAATTTTGCTACTTTAACTTCTTCAATGTCACAGTTATTATGTCTGATATTTACTTTTGGTACTGGAGTTCTTTGGTGAAAGTGCATTATTTTGGTTTTCTTTAAGTTTATAACTAAATTATTTTTATTAAGCCAATTAATTATGTCCGATAATGTATTATTTATGTCATCTTGATAAATATTGCTATCAACACATTTCACTATGGCAGTACTGTCGTCTGCAAACATCACCATTTGATGTTGAGTCACCCTTGGCAGATCATTTATATAGACTAAAAAAAGTGGTGGCCCAAGGACGCTACCCTGTGGGACACCAAACTTTATCAATCTTGAATGAGATAAAAAACTCTTTTCAAATTTTGTTTTTTCACATACTCTCGCAATCTCTGTACATTGCATTCTGTTGGAGAGATAGGATTCAAATAGTTTCAAAATGTTACCTCTGATACCGTAGCTACGCAATTTGTCTAGTAAGACGTCGTGATTTACGTAATCGAAGGCTTTAGTCATATCTGTGTAAATAGCACAAATAGGGGCCTTTTGGTCTACTGCTAACATAACGCTACGTAAAAAATTAAAAATAGCCATGTTGATCGTGGTATTCTTTCTGAAGCCATTTTGTTCCTTGCATAATAAGTTAAATTTATTTAGATAGCAATACAGAGACTTATAAATAATTTTTTCGAAAATTTTGGAAAATACAGAAATTTTAGCTATGGGCCTATAGTTCTTCATATCAGTTTTATTATCTTTTTTATGAAGTGGTTTAATAATAACTTTCTTCAAGTCTTCTGGATAAACTCCGTCAACAATGCCAAGGTTCATAATATGCGCTAATACGGGTGCTATGAGTTCATTTACAAATTTTATCACCTTTGTTGACACACCGTCAAATCCTACAGTACTTGTATTTTTAAGTGATCTTATAGCAGAAACAATGTCGGTTGATAGAACAGGCTGCATAAACATTGATTGCCTTGTCATATTGCCTAATGTATTGTCAAATTCCATATCAGTTTTAATATTATTCTCAATGTCATCTATGAAATAATTATTAAATGCATTTGCAATGTCAATAGGTTTTGAAAAGGTCAGGTCACATTTATTAATGGTCATAATTTGCTCCTTAGGTGAGTTATTTCTTGGTCTATTAACTAGTTGCCATGTAGCTTTCGACTTATTCTGCGAGGTTTTTATGAAGTAATCATTTTGAGCTTGCTGTGTTAGTCTTTTCTTATATTGTAAAGAGTATTTTTTAAAGTTGCTTTTATTCCTTAATACAGGATTTAGTCTGTATGCCCACAGTAATTTTCGTTGTTTTTTACTACAGCTTTTTATGCCGCGCGATATCCATTTTACTTTTTTATTAGTATGGATAGTTATTATTTTATCAGGGAAGCAAAGTTTGTAGAATAGGGAGAACGTTTCATAAAATAATTTGTAAGCTATATTGGCATCGTTACTTTCATATACATCCTTAAAAGTTAAACTTTGAATGCATTCTCGGAATTTTTTGAGGTTCTCTGTGCAGTAGTTTTTTTTTGCCATTTTCCAGAATTTTAAGCGGCATATTCTCTTTATGGGTACCCTGAGTATTTGTGACGTGTGATCAGAAAGGATGAGATCTATAATTTCAGCTTTACATCCTCTTCGTATGTTATGCGCAAAATGATCGATACATGTGTTACTACTAAGCCTGGTAGGTTGATTTATTTCTAATGTCAAGCCTAGAACCGAAAATTCGAAGACATGTGACATCTACCAACCCGCACTGGGCCCGCGTGGTGGATTACGGCCCACTCCCTCTCGAATAGAGAAGACCTGTGTCCCAGCAGTGATGGGAACATTATAGACTGATTATGACATTTCCATAATATCAAATAATCAATAAATATTATGCATTTTGTATCCTACCATTTTTAAAGGAAACTTCTAACTCCGGAATCCCGGAACTATTAAAACCCAGCTTTCTAATTACGCAACATATTTTCGTAAACGTTATAGACAAATCTGTTTCATTTTGACAGTTCAACAACATTCATTGCATTATTTACGTTGCTCTGCAGTTTTTTTTTCGAACTTACGGAGCAATGGATTAGCAATCTGTTTCAAAACGATTCAGATTCGGATTGATTTTGCATTACGTAATTAGGGTACAGTTCCAGAACTGAAAAATGGTCCGATACTCAAGCCCTAATGCCAACGTCAACCATTTTCGAGTAATTTGACATTTTATATTTTAAAATAAAACACCGCAAATAAACGTATTTGCTTTCTTTTTTGGATTCCGTACCCAAACGGGTAAAAATGGGACCCTATTACTAAGACATCGCTGTCCGTCCGTCCGTCCGTCTGTCACCAGGCTGTATCTCATGAAACGTGATAGTTGACATTTTTATAGATGATGTATTTCTGTTGCCGCTGTAGTGGTTACACCGCCACATACGAACTACGCATCAAAGACATGACGTCACACAAATCCTGCATCGCGCAATTAGAGTTTACCGCGCCAACGTCATATTATATAAGACTATCCGACATCAACAGTCGGGCAGTCGGCCCGCCAGACACAACACCCGTCTGGTTGGAGGATCCTCCCTTTTCTATGGTGGATGAGTGAACTTTACACCCTGTTCCTCGTGCCCCTAAATTGAACCGCAATCATCTCAATCAGCGCATTCACCGCTATCACGTCGGGGTCACCAATTTAGGGGCACGAGGAACAGGGTGTAAAGTGTCCCATACAACAGACATGATTTTTTTGCCGTTTTTATAGATAATGTTCCGTAACATTATCTATAAAAAAGGCAAAAAAACACCCTTCGTGCGCGAGTCCGACTCGCACTTGGCCGGTTTTTTTATTTCTAAACTGAATGAAATAAAAATATTAAATTTCAAACGAGTCTAAAATTTTTGACATTTGCATAGGAGTCAAGAGGGGTTAATTGGTTGTAAAAGACCTCTCCTACATTCCTTGATGGATTGCCGACATATAACCAATAAAAATGTATATAGATCGGGCAGTATACTACGGATGGTATGAACGCGAGGTTTCTCATTCATCGGTCACGTTTCGAGACGTCAAGATGTCTCCGTGGAGTAGCTCGTGGCATAGGGTAATTTAAATGTGGAAAGCAACAATAGGTTACTTGGCGAAACGTCAAAGAGATCGCCATCGAATGTGTGCTTTGTAACGTGATGATATTATCGTGGATAGTCTCCGTCCACATCCATAAAATGTATGAAAATACGTGGTTATCATGGACGAAAATTTAAAAGCGTCTTCAGTGTGATATTGTGATGCCGTGGATGTCCACAATATTATAGTCATGTTATTCCTAACTATTATTATAAATGTGATGTTTGTTTGTTACGCTTTCACGCTAAAACCGCTGAACAGATTTGGATGAAATTTGGTTCATGGATAGACCATAACCTGGATTAGGACATAGAATACTTTTTATCCCGATATTCCCACGCGATCGAGACTTATGCGGGTGGAACCGAGGGCCGCAGCTATTACATTTTTTTGTGCCCAATGGCAACCATAGCTATTTAATAACGTCTGTGAAGTTTTGCCAATTACTCTTAAATACCATGTTGCGACCAAACTAAGTTTCTAACTAAAAGTTTGACCGTGAAAAATAAAATGAAGTGAGCACGTCAGAATCTTGAAAATGCCCCCTGAATTGTTTGATAAATAAACATTTTTTTTCCAGATAATGGCACCAGTGAAGTTTGGACTATTCAAAGCTCGGAGCAGGGATTATCAGGACCAACAGCCATCAACGGAGAACTTACTACATACAAGCCACAGTAGCGACCATTGTAAGTACATAAATGCATCATAATGTTAGGGTATAATAATAATCAGTTAATGTTCCCACCACTGGGACAGGCCTCTTCCAGTGAGAGGGAGTGGGCAATCCAATCTAGAGTGGGTAATCCACCACGCAGCCCAGTGCGGGTTGGTAGCTGTCCCATGTCTTCGAATTTTCGGTTCTAGGACATGCTGGTTTCCTCACGATGTTTTCCTTCACCGTTTTGAGAGCAGTGGTGATGAAATTATTTACACTAAGTTAAGCGCCTGCTTGGGTTCGAGTCCTCGACCTACAACTCGTAAGTCACTGCCGTTACCACTAGGCTACAAACCACGGGTCGATCCATCCATCCGACCATCTTTACATACCGAGACTTCTCCGTGCCTCGGAAAGCACGTTAAGCCATTGGTCCCGGCTGTCATTCGAAAATCTTCGACAATCGTTACGGGTAAAATTCAATTCAAAATTCAAAATATTTTATTTCACATAAACCTACATGGGCACTTATGAAACGTCAGAAGCTAGGTGCACGGTTCCAATTGGTCGTTTCCTATGGAGAAGAGCCGGCAAGAAACTCCACGGTTACTCTTTTAAAAATAATTGGTTTTTACAATATTTTCAAATAACAGTGTTATTAGGTATGGGAGGACAGTGTAGGTCTTTCAACAGGTACCAGGTACTTAACAAAATAATTATGGTCAGCAAATCCACTAAGCCTACAGCGTTCTCACATTCACAAAATAGAAAGTAGTCAAGAAGTCCCAAAGTCTGACAACCAGTCTTACCAAGGGGTATCGTATTACTTAGTTACGTAAAATACTAGTATTCAGCTGCATTCGGTTAGACTGGAAGCCGACCCCAACATAGTTGGGAAAAGGCTAGGCAGATTGTTGACTCTACATTTTACAATCGCCACTCGTGAAGGTTATTTCAATTCTTTCTCACTAAAGATAGACGCCGCGCGCACTTTGGACACGTTTTCGTACGAATTTCGAAGACGTACGAACAGGCACGAACGATCCCGACCTTCCAAGATCCAAGCACAAAGGGAGCGCACAGACTGAGTGCGAGTTATTCGTACGTATACGTAAATATAGTTCCGACGTCCGAAGTAATCCCAACCTGTTGAGAATTTTCGTGCGTTCAATGCGATATCACGGGAACACTACCTATTTGATGGAGAAAAACGTATTCAATGTGCGCAGGTGGTACGATCGTACGTTTACATACGATATTGTGTCCAAAGTTCGCGCGGCCTTACCACCATCTTACCAGATAGCAAAGTATAATTTAAAATATTACATCGCCTTTGAAAAACCTTTCCTCTTGACTCGACTCTCGACCCCCCTTTGATCTTGTCAATCTTGTCATCAATGCCTAAGGCCCTTCACGACCGTGAGCGATGCGATTTGCGTCAAGCGACAAGCGCGCGCGACTTCATGCCATGTCACGACCCAACCGTGGCATCGGCGACCTGTCGGACCGCACTCACCGGTTGCTCCCACTGTAAAGTCGTGGTTGCCGCGCCATTAGCTTGTACAGACGCCAGCACGTCAACCTACCAGAAACGTCAAATTTTCCCAATCAACTTTGAACCTTATGCTTAAGTGATAAAGTTGAAAATCTATTAAAGAAATTTGACAGATCGTAGTAGGTTGATGTGCTGGCGTCTGTACATTTGATTCATTTGCGCACCAAATCGCTTGTCTACCGTTTGTGTCGCACCAATGGCGGACTAAGCGTGTCGGGGATCCGAGGCGGCAAGCCTACAGCCCCAGGGGGGCCAAGCATTAAGCATGTTCGTCAAAAAATTTAGCACGCTGCCTCGAACAGATTAGCTTTTATTTTGACGTTTCGTACAGTGTGATGAGTGTTTGTTTTTGCAGTGTTGTAGATTTATGTCTACTAGACACACTTTATTTTGTTCTTATTAAATTCGTCTCTAAATTTCATAATATGTGAATGTCATGCATACCTGTCATTTGCATGGTCACTGAAATGCTAATTTTATATTATGTTAAGTATTTAATTTGAATTGTAAGTGACTGTGCTGTTGGTGTGCTTATGATGAATGAAATAAATAACTAGGAGTTACTTTCTCAACTTACGATAAGAGAAGTCTGAGAAAAGAGAGAATGTTGGTTGCAAGACGGAGCGAAGAGAGCTCGAAAAATTTTACACACAATTTTTTTTTTTTTTTTTTTTTTTTTTTTTTTAATACTTAGCATGCGTAACCCCTAACTACAAACTGCCATTTACTTACTGGACATATGTTGGTCTAGTTTGGTCGGATCGACCTTCCCTTAGTTCGGCAGTGCGTCGCACAAGTACCTAATATCTACTCGCCAAGCCGTCGATTCGCGGCGACGTGGCTCGCTCTACTTTTTTTCGTGGTACTTGAGCGTGTAGGTCGCCGCCAAGGGGTGAGGGGATAAAACTCAAGAGGTTGGAAGCGTGCCTAAAGCGTAATGACATTGAACATCTTTTAAGTTTGAACTGCCCTTGTCTCCTACTTATCAATCAAGGCCTCACTGAACAAGACTCATCATCAGAGCCATACTTAATTATTTATTTTGAATAAAATAAGTGGCTGCAAAAGCACTTGATACTCATTAGATTATACAGGTATGAGGAACAGGGTGTAAAGTTCACTTATCCTCCATAGAAAAATGAGGATCTTCCGACCAGACGGGTGTTGTGCCTGATGGGTCCGGTAAAATAAGGGCCAACTAAAAATCCGGCCAAGGTCGTGTCAGACCACGCTCAATGATGGGTTCTGTAGTTGGGATGAACTTATCCTAAGAACAAACTTAACTCTGTAGTTGAAAAACAAGTTCAATTCCCCAACTGCAAATGTAAGTTTGTAATCGCTAAAACTAAATTTAAAAAAAAAAATGATAGACTAAAAATTAACGATTTACAAGACAAAACTACAGCTTTAAAATAATAGAACAAAACAAGGTACCTACGCTCGGTGTGTTCATTTCCTACTATCGATGCAATACATTCACAGACTGCAAAAGATACGAACTTTCAATGCTATCTCGACTCCGATTCCGACAACGCAACTGCACGGCCGCCATATCGCTCCTTATTTCCGCTACAATACCTGCATATACTCCATGGGTTTTCTTAGTTAAATCAAGGTAAACAAAAAAATCCACGTGAAGAGACAGCTGTCAAGTAACCGACTAAACGTAATGCCTGTCACTTCAGTTGTCATGCTACGTCACAGTTGTGCTCTTCAATTTAGCAACTTTATAATTCGTTGACGTTTATAGTTTGGGCGCTTTACAATAGACAGACAACAAAATATTATAATAGGGGTTAAAGTATGAAATTGCCGTTTTATTGTAATAGGTACTTCGAATTGACATAGAACCTTCATGGTTTGAGATTTTTGAGTGAAACTTTTTTCACATGGTACATAGGAAGTTCTTCTTTAAAAAAATGTGCAATATTCGATTATCGACTTTCAGTTGCTTTATTTTATTCAGCTTAGACAAGAAAGAGGGATACTTCGAAAATTCGAGTTACTTTTGAATACGAGTTCCGACGCGGAACTAACGCGGCCGAAACAGCTCGCAATATCAATTTTATGTTTGGAGAGGGGACTGCTAATGAACGCACCGTGCGATTTTGGTTACGTTTCAAATCAAATTTTCCATTACGCTTTCGTGATGGAAACTTTGATTTGAAGAACGAACCACGTGGAAGACCACCCAAGAGATAGTAGAAGCCGATCCGAGCCAAACTACCCAGGAGTTAGCGGCATGGTTTAACGTTACCTTACCAACAATATTGAGTCATTTGCGTCAAATCAATAAAATAAAAAATTATGACAGAAAAAAAACCTTGTCCGATCCGAAAAGGGCATTATATGGTACTGCAGTAACTTTTGCCAAAGAGCATTTTTTTTACTATTTTTGTTGATAGTAAAAAAGTTATTGGTATTTAAATTTCACGTCTGACACCCAACGTAATAACCCGGTAAAATTCACCATTGAAAAAAAAGTGGGGATTCTTTTTTCCTAAAAATTTCCACATAAATATGCTCACAGTACGATACCTAACAACACCCTCACGGATCGGACAGGTTTTTTTTTACATGTTGTATGTTCTCGCTCTCGCTGCTGAGGTGAAAAGTTGTATGTGTTACACGAGAGCAAAGTTATTTGCATCTCGTGTCTTTGAATCCCTCGCCGCGCTTTGGATTCTAACCTAGAATCAATCGCTACGCTCGTGATTCAATTATAGAATCCTGAGCGCGGCGAGGGATTCAAAATCAACACGCGTAGCTAAAAACGACTTTGCTCTCTTTTTGCACAAATAACTATTGTGATATAATCGGTCTAAGCTGCAGCTGTCTCTATCGCACTCTACGGAGGCAGACTTGAGGTAAGACGACGGCAATAGTTTCTTCAAATAGGTACCTATTTTTTTAATTCCTCGCAGGCCCTGTTCCCTCTAAATACCTCATTATGCAACAGTTTTATAAACTCATAGTTACTCGAAATTAAGAATTAATTTTGTTTTATCGCCATCATATTGATACCCATCAAGTCTGCGAAGTTTTGCTAGCTAATTTCCTATATAGGTATAATAATAACCATCATAATTCTCCTGCCCTCGTACCAATTTATAAGTGGTCTACGCAACATGTCCCTTTCTTCCATACTTACTTCAAAAAAATCTCAATTCATGTTCAACGAACGTGATTTAAGAGAGTAGTCATTTGCGGGAAAGTCCGAAAGGGATACCGTGGCCCCTGGCAACGTACAGGCAACTGAAAGAACAGGAGTGGGTTTTAGTCAGTAAGAGTCTGACACGCCCTCCTGCTCCGCCCAGAGCGGGAGAAGTAACATGACGAATTCCCAACAAAAAAAAAAAGGGATTAGTCATAGCAAGCGTCTGAGGCGCGCGTCTTGTACAGACGCCAGCACATCATCCTACTACAATCCGTCCTTTAATAGATTTTCAACTTTATCACTAAAGCATAAGGTCAAAGTTGATCGGGAAAATTTTACAGTTTCGGGTAGGTTGACCTGCCGGCGTCTGTACCCTGCGTTTTGGGCGCTCAATAAAATTGTATGAATTTCTAAGTAACGAATTATATCAAGCGCTGCCGTGAAGGGCACGCGTCTTACGCGCTCCCGGGCGCCCTTAGCGCGCCCTCGACGCGTGAACGCAAGTTCCTTTTTTACTACTTTTCCTTGTCGTTTTCTTTGCATCGGTAAAAAATTCAAAATTCAAAAGTCATTTATTCAAACTAGGCTGAGAATCAGCACTTTTCGAACGTCAAAATTACATAAGACAGTCCCCCAAAACGCCCACCCTTCACCACTTCCTAGTGCTTTTGCTGGGAAGAAGAAGTGGCGCAACAAACTCCCCAGCAGCACAGCTGTCTGTTCAGTTAGAAAAAAATAAAAAATGATTCTATACAACAGTATGCAAGACAATTTACAATATGCAAAAAGTAATTTAAATTAAATAGCTATAATTAATAGCCATATGACAGCTAGCACACGCCAATATACCAACCAAAAGCATCGAGAACTATACTCAAGCAGAAATAAAAATAACTAAAAGTAAACAATATCTAAAAAAAAAAGAAAAAGCCTCCAGGCATAAAGGGCGTGCCCGCTTACATATAGCTGTAACTAGAAGTTACAATTGATAAACTAGGACCATCGAGGTAAAATAAATAATTGTCGAGGTCGCTAGCTAACCACATATTGCAATACAACTCATAAAAAAAACATTGTAATGAGTAGATTATGTCAGCACTAAATTAAAATAAAATTAAAATAAATTGACTTATAAAGTAAAATTATAAACAATTATATAATCTCATATAACCTGTCAGTAGGTAAACTAATTCTGGAGAAAGAACATTTAAACATTGTCTTGAGTTAATCACAGCGACCATCTATTCTTATCATTTAAGTAGTCGTTGATAGAATAGTATGCCTTTGAACAAAGGTTGGACTTTAATTTAGTTTTAAACGCATTAAAAGGCAAATCTAGCAAAGAAGAGGGTAGCTTGTTATAAAAGGTTATACCAAGCCCAACAAATGAGTTATGAACCTTATGAAGCCGGTGAAAGGGAGCACGTAGTTTATCCTTACTTCTTGTATTAACATTGTGAATATCACTGTTTTTAGTGTATAAGTGTATATTTTGCCTAATATATAAGATGTTGGCGAAGATGAATTGTGATGCCACTGTGAGAATACCGATATCTTTGAAAAAATCTCTTAGAGAAACTCTGGCACCTAGCTGGTAAATTGCTCGAATAGCTCGTTTTTGGAGGACAAATATATTTTGAATATCTGCAGCTTTGCCCCACAGCAGAATACCATAGGACATAACGCTATGAAAATAACTAAAATAGACTAACCGAGCTGTATCAACGTCAGTGTATTGTCTTACTTTTCTGACGGCGTAGGCGGCCGAACTGAGCCTTCCCGCTAGGCTCGATATATGTTGGCCCCACTGAAGTTTGGCATCTACTGTTATGCCCAGAAAAACTGCCGAGTTTACAGTTTCAAGCACCTCTTTATCTAAGACGATGTTGGGTCCTAGATTTCTAACATTTGGAAGGGCAAACTTTACACATTTCGTTTTTTTGGCATTGAGAACTAGGTTATTTGTCGTAAACCAATCCGTAACCATTGATAGTGCACTGTTTACATCGTCAAAATCTTGTCTATTCCTGTCTACTTTAAAAATAAGAGAGGTATCATCTGCAAACAGTACAACTTCACAGATACCCTTTAAATAGAATGGTAAGTCATTGATATATACTAAGAACAAGAATGGACCCAGTATTGAGCCTTGAGGTACACCTAACTGAACTGGTAGCCCGGAAGATTTTACACCATCAACATCTACACATTGCGACCTATTATTTAAATATGAATTTAAAACGTTGAGAGCTTCGTTTAGCACACCATAATGACGCAGTTTACGCAAAAGCGTGTCATGGTGAACGCAATCAAAGGCTTTGGAGAGATCACAGAAAACTCCAATAGCATTTTGAGAGTTCTCCCATGCGTTAAATATGTGTTTCAGGAGAGCAACACCCGCATCTGTAGTCGAACGACCCTTTGTAAAGCCATATTGTTCATTATGAAGGAGGCTATTTAAATTAAAATGTCTTAGCAACTGCTTGAGTATTAACTTTTCAAATATTTTGCTGAATGCTGGTAAAATAGAAATAGGCCTGAAATTGCCAACGTCATTTTTATTACCTGATTTAAATAATGGTATAACTTTACTACTCTTCATGAGGTCAGGAAAAGTTCCTAAATCAACACATTTATTAAAAGTAACAGCTAGATAGGGGGCTACGATGTCTATTATATTACTCAAAAGTTTAATGGAGATTCCCCAGTAATCACCAGTGTTTTTAGACTTGAGTGTGTTGAAAACATTAACTACATCACGAGGCGTTACATGTTCGAAGCTAAATAAGCGACTACTTTTAGACACACTACTAAACAAAAGGTTTTCAGCTTTAGATGGGGACGAATTTAAGGAGCGAGTCGTAGTTATAGGTATGTTGGCAAAAAACTCATTAAACGCCTCAGCTACGTCAGCTGCTTTAGTAACTAATTTATTATCGACCATAATCTCAAGTTGTTTATCTTGCTTAACCGATTTACCCGTTTCATTGTTAATAATTTTCCAAGTGGTTTTTACTTTATTATTGGAATTTTTAATTGTATCGCTTAAAAATTTAGATTTAGCAAAAACACTAACCTTTTTAAATAATTTTGAATAATTTTTGACGTACTCTAGGAAAGGAGTATCAAATCTATATTTTTTTAAACCATATAACTCGTATAGTCTCGCTCTACTTTTATAAATACCCGGAGTGGCCCATTGATTAAAGCCAACGGAGGTGCCATTAATGTCAATAGTTTTAGTCTTGAAAGTAGATTGGTACTCTTTTTGCACAACATCAAAAAGGGCTGCATACATTTCATTAGGATTCTCGTTTTCTATTATAGATGGTGTTATTCTATGAGCTATATTATTTTTAAATTTATTGCAACGACTAGCTGTATATGGCCTACATTCTATTTTATGCGGCTTTTTATGTAATGGCATGGGGAAACTAGCTAATAAACCACAGTGGTCAGACGTTAAGTCACTTAACACTAATTTATTTTTGGCATCACAATCACTAAATATATTATCAAGACAAGTTGACGAAGATGCCGTGATCCTAGTAGCTTCAAAAAACAAGTTAATTAAATTATAAGACCTAAACAGATTAAGAAGTCTAATACTTAATGGAGTAACATCTAAAATATTAATATTAAAATCTCCACATAAAATGATACTTTTATTACTTGATTTTAACCTATTGAGCGAATCCTCCATTACCGATTCAAAACTAATAAAATCACCAGAGGGGGGTCGATAAACGCAAATTATAATGTATCGCTCGAGTTCAACACAAGACAACTCAATAGTGCGCTCGATGGAAAGATTAACTAAATCTAAACGTTGTTTACATTTCAACTTGTTTGAAACAAGAACCAAAGATCCACCGCGAATGGCGCTTTTTCTTACAAACGCACTTTGTACAGTAAAATTATCATCATTAATAAACACCACTTCATGTTCTTTCAACCAGTGTTCAGTCAAACATAACACCTGAATAAACTTAAAAGAAACACGGAACAAGTATACTGAGCATGTTGAGGGTTCAAAGCCACGACATAATGTGGAAATCGTGTTGCGTTTGACGAGCATTCAACGCGCGCACGGTGCGCGCCCGAAATCTTCAAAAAATCACGAATCGTCCTCGTGTGATGAGCCCTTAGTTGGAAATAGGTTGACGCCTATTCGGTTGTCGGTGCTGACTATCATAATTATAATTATCACTTTAATTAATGTACCTAACATTTATTTACAGTGGGCGCACTGGGCTCGCCAACTTCACCCATCCCCTCAACCAGTAAGGGAGTGTTGGAGGCCGCAGCATCTGCCGACCTGTCTGTACTAAACATTGATAGCGAAGACGAAGTAAGTAGCAAAATGACAAAAATATGAGGTTACCAAAGATACGAATATGTCTAGACATATTTATATCTTTGGTTACCTTCATATTTTTACGCAGTTGGACCCTAAATAGTTAATGCTTTTCTAGTATGCACGCGAGTCTATCACACATAACGGCATAACAAAGTTGGCCTTTGTTGTATTTTTTTAAGTTATTGGAGTTTACTAACAAAGTCTAAATTCATACTAACACTTTATGGATCCCCTGCTTGGTCTAAAAAAAAAAAAAAGAATTTGAATTTTGAATTTAGTTCTTTCGCAGCGCGACATAAATAATCAAAGGGGGTAAAAATAAAAATAAATGATGATAAAAAAACAAATGTTTCAAATTTCGAACCTCCTCCTGTTTTGAAGTAAATTTAGAAAAAAAAAGTGAGTTCGTCTCTTCGTCACGCCAGAAAGTTGTCTAATTAACTTAGTTGGCTAGTACTTACGTCGAGCATTTTTAAGTAGGTATGACATATTTATGCTCATGGGCTATTTGATGGAGAGTGGTTACTGCCGCTTAAAGGCACCTTAAGCCACACAAACCTGAAATAGCGATAATAAAATGGCTGTACTAAAAAGATATGGAACTGGATGATTTCGTTTTCGGTTTTCAGCCGACTGCGGTACTGCGGTACTACAGTCTCGACATAGATAGCGGTTGGTTGCTATACGACCGAATTCGGTCGCAAACTCCTCAATTCGTCCCTAGGCGCGCGCGACGTGCTTGTCAAGTCATTTTGACCGTCTAGGGACGCCATTAAGACTTTGCGACCGAATTCGGTCGTATAGCGATCGCTATATGTGTCGAGACTGCAGGGCCAGGCCGGACTTGAATTTTCGTATACCTACCTATACCTGAACGGAACTTGTTTTCCTCATTGCAGGATACAATATCGCAGCAGAACATTGTAACCAGACGCGTCAGTGAAACTAGCAGACTAGAAGAATCACAGGTATTAATTACTTCTCTATTTGAATGTCCTTTTTAATACCAAATATAAAACAGGTGACTCCCGCTCCGGATCGTTCTTGGTGCAAAGGTTAGCCATTGCCATCCAACGTGGTAATGCTGCAAGCGTTATGGGCACCTTTGCGCCGGGAACAGTTAGGGGCGGGTTATTTGACTAATTTTTTGACGTGTTGTTGCATGTTTTTTTTTTTTTTTTTGTAAGGAAATTGTTATTTAATTATTATTTTTTTTTGTGAATTTTTTATAGCTTATATGTATTAAATAATATCCCGTCAATTATGTAATTTTGATAAATGTCGTTATTAATAATGGCTTCATTATGCTTTGTTGCCATATTTCATGTTAAGATGACTTGTATATGTTTATTAAAATGGACATATGTATCTAGTTAAATCCTATACCATGGAAAAATATCTTTTTTTTAATAGAAATACACTGTTTGAAATTATAAAATAAAACTGTTTTCTATTTTTTATAACAAAAATTTAGTAATTCAATCCTAATTTAAATGTAACAGAAATTAGATGGAAAGAAAAATATCGTTTAACCAAACTTATCCAACAATTATTATTAGTAACAATTATTAGTGATTGTGATATAGTATTGAATAAGGAGAAGCTAGAATTTGTAGATAAAACTGTTTTCCTGGGGATCACGCTCGATTCAAGGCTGCAATGGGGTCCTCATTTAACATCTCTTGCAGGACGGCTAAGTTCAGCAGCATATGCTGTCAGAAAAATCCGTCAATTTACTGATGTAGATACCGCGAGGCTAGTCTATTTCAGTTATTTTCATAGTATCATGTCTTACGGTATTTTACTTTGGGGACGGGCTGCAGATATCGACTCTATTTTTATTCTGCAGAAAAGAGCCATTAGAGCAATATATTGCCTCCGTAGGCGCGATTCTCTAAGGGAACTGTTTAAAAATATTAACATCATGACGGTACCTTGTCAATATATTTATGAAAACATCATGTACGTCAGGAAAAATCTTAATCTTTTCAGTAAAAGAGGTGAAAGACACAATTATTGTACTAGAAATAGGGACCAATTAGTTCAACCGGGTTTCAGACTGGCTAAAGTAGACTCATCTTTCATGGGGTACTGTTTAAAATGTTACAATAAAATACCTTCCCATATACTACAACTAAATGAAACGAAATTTAAATCTTGTATAAAACGCACACTATGCTGCCAAGCATATTATAAGCTTGGGGATTATATCGCTGACAAAAATGCTTGGCTTAACGCTGGTCCAGCTCCACAAGGGCGCATAAACTAATTGATTAGCATTCAAAAATATTGTTGGAATTGCTGAAGATTGCAAAAACTATCTTTGAATTGTATAGCTTCAATCTCTTTTTTTTTTATTGTATAATTGCATAGCACATGTGTGAGCACTGTGACCATGTACCTTCTATAAAGCTGCCATTTGCTGGGTACGTCTTTCATTGACTCGATATGCCCTGGCGGCTAAGAGTATGTCATGCTCACTCAAATGTCTCGCTGGTGGTGGCGTGTGTGTTGGATCGTCGAGTTCCCTTCAAAATGGTTGAGCTAAACGGTGCTGATCCATGCGTCATGTTCGTGAACGGGCGCCATCAGTAGGGACTGGTCATCTCTTATCTGCCACGGCTTATTTTAATTTTTGAATTGTTTTTTTATTTTTATTTTTTATTACGGACGCTTTTTACGTACACGTCTTTCTACATTGTTCTCACATGTATAATTTCAACATGAATGATGTAAACAATATTTTGTAAGAATATAATTTTTTTAAAAGAGTGTCCGTGGAGTTTCTTGCCCGTTCTTCTCCATAGGAACCTACGCTTTGGAATGGGCAACTAGCTTCATATTTCTGACTGACTGACTCCTTGACAATTCAAAAGTGCCTGTAAATGGTTTAATTGAAATAAATGCTTTGAGTTTGAGTTTGAGTTTGAATTGATTACCTAATAGAAGGTTTTTATTTAATACAATTTATCTCCTACCCTGGTTCGCACACATGCGATGATCCTCCTGGGCATGCTGAGGACCAAGTTATCCAGCATTCCTTGCGGTAACATGTCCCATTCTTGAATCGCGGCTTCCCTGCTCTCTGGCACTGTCTGGGGAGGTGGCAGACGGTTCCAAAAAGTTCGCTTAAGAGCATCCCACGCGTGCTCTATTGGGTTTAAGTCAGGCGAGCCGGCAGGCCAGTCCAACCTTGTGATGTCGTATTCTCGGAGAGCAGCATTGACTCATTAAGCTCGGTGTGCGGGCGCATTATCATCGACCAGTACGAATTGGTGCCCTTGGTCTACTTGGAAGGCCTGACAATTCTATCAATAGCGACTGTTTTATACCTATCTGCCGTCATGGAGCTTCGATACGGGATCAAAGGCGTTGTAGCTCCAATAATAATTCCACCCCAAAAGGACACTGATTTCCCGCCTTGCTGAACGGTTCCTGTGGCAGTTCTTTGCCTTTTAGTATCCAGATCTTCTCCAGACACGGACACGTCGTTATCTGGATGAGTACTGATTCGCGATTCGTCAACGAAGAGACAGTTTTGCTTAATGTTTTCCTCCTCATCTTCTTCATTTTGCCGGAGCCTAGCCCACTGCAATCTCCATTTCTGACGTTGCTGTGAATCCAGAGGTGCTCACCAAGACTCCGTGCTCGTAGTCCAGCCTGGTGTAAGCAATTCCGAATGGTCTGAGTGCTAACTTCAAGTCCAGAGGTGGCCCGCACTTCTGCTTTTATTGTAGTGGCGTTCATTTTTGTGTCACGGGCTGCCAGCAATCTGATATAGCGCTTCTGAGCAGCAGTCGAAACAGTTGGGCGACCACTGCGAGTTCGGTCAACTAAATTATCTATGACGTGGTACCTCTGCAACGTGGAATATCCTTCTTGCCCCAAAGTTACAATTCTTGCTCGTAAAACTTCTGATAATCCTCTTGGCATTTTATCAAGAACAACTTTCCTCGAAAAAATATTATAAATCCGTTACAATTGACTAAGTCAGATTTCTGAATGAGCGAAAGCTTGGATTGAATTTCTTTATTTATGGAAAAAAAATGTTTTTTTTTTAAATATTATTCTAATTCTATATTTTTATGTAAATAATCTAAAAAGAAGAAAAACTTATAATATAGTCTACCGTAACAAAAAAAACGATTTTTCAAACTGATCGCAAACTTTTTTTGATGTGTGTAAGTTTATATATGTATTTGTAATCACGTTCTCGAAAAAGGCTGTAACTATTTCGATGAAAGTTGCAATTACGGGGGCGAAAATCGATCTAGCTTGCTTAGCTTAGCTTACCTCCGAAACTACTAAGCCTAACATTCTGAAAAAAATACAGAGAATGGTTCTTTACTCATAGATTACAGGAAAACCTATTAGAAGTCTATGTTTTAAAATAACATGGTAAATCTCTCGATATTATGCGTACAAACTTTATTTGCAGTTGGAATGTATGGGAGAACATGTTTTTCAACTACAATGTTAAGTTTTTCTTGGGATATATTAAACCGGCCCAGTGCGTGGTCCGGCACGCACTGGGCCGGTTTAAAAGAAAAAATTATATGGTAAATAGATTGCATTGCTTTGTATTTATCGTACACTAACGGAGTTTATTATACATTTATATTATATCGAAATAACGAAAGGGTGTTAACCATTATTTGTCTGTTATATAATAATAAATGAAGTATAGTTTGTATGAAACGTGTTAGCAGTGAAATGAAATGAAATGGTTTATTCTGTAAATAGGATATTGGAATCACTTTTACACGCCATCTTAAAAAAATAATTAATAGTTAACTAGATGAGTTCGGCGTTTCCTATCTGACTACTCTGAGAAGAAAGGCCGAAACAAACTCAGAGGTCACAGTCTCTTTTAAAGTCCAGACTTAATCTTGGTCAGGCCATATGAGGACCATGTAGATTAGTCTGAAATGGTCTTTTGAGAAAAGAACCACATGGATTTGAGTGGACCTGTCCTGTCAGTGCAAGCATTTGTCAGTAATCGTGGAGCTCAACTCAGAACTTAAGGAGCTCAACTCGACGAACAATACCAAAGAAAGGACATTTGGGTAGGCCGCATAAACTACTCAAACTGCCAGACTATCATTAAAACTAACTGAGAAAGGAAAAAAAATCTACATAGTCCCCACATTAACAAAAAATAAAACAATAAATACTCTACAAAGTAATCATGTATTCAACAATGTCAATGTTTATATAATACTGGTATATTTTGATGATTTTACTGAATAATTAGGTATAATGTAGTATCGACTCTAGCAGGGGCCGCTGAGGCATCTCTGTGCTCTGCGGTATTGTGGTAGTATAATTTTCCCGGACGAGCTTCTTCACAAAGATCCCTCCTACTACTTAGACATTTAACTCAACCCCTCGATCTTCCAGATAAACTACCAACCCCTAAAGAACTCCACGGATGCCACATCGATGTCAACTCTGAACTCAGACCCAGAAGACCATGATAACACCTTAGCTGATGACGGTGATGGCGCCTCGACGTCGTGTGACGTTCTCTCCTTACAATTCGATGAGACGTCTATAGCAGCGAGCGAAGACCTGTCAGTGTACTGCGGGACATTGAAGAAGGCAAAGAAGATTAGGAGTAAGGAGGAGAAACAGTTGAGGGATTTGGATATGTGGCAAGCTAGTAATGTTGAAGTTATGCAGGTTAGTTTACGGTACCTAGATAGTTTTTTTATGTGACTTTTGAAGTTTTAATTTTTGCCCAGAATTTAGGCTGGTCCCAGGGTATTCGGTAGCATAACGTCGTTGCGATTTTAAGACCTCTTATGTGTCACTTTTGGCAAAATAACTTTTTACACCAGCCCCCCTAGCCAAGTTGCAAACGATAAACGTGAACGCTTAGTAATCTCCAATAGATTTTCAACTTTATACCTAAGAGCATAAAGTTGAAAATCTATTAAAGACGACTACTGAGCGTTAGCGACCGGAACGAACGAAAACACTATGTAATCTTCAATAGATTTTCAACTTTATATCCAATAATATAAAGTTGAAAATCTATTAAAGACTACTGAGAGTTTACGTTTATCGTTTGTGACTTGGCTAGGGGGGCAGCCGATTCAATATTTTGAAACTCTATCGAATGCAAAAACTCTCGTGTGTATGCTATGTTTCAATCGTAATTTGTTTACCAAATTGAAGATCTCCAATGTGCTTGCTAATTAAAAGTTGGTGCTTAAAATATCTTATGTGTCAACATTAGACCAAATTCGAGCGACAAACAGTACACAAACGCGTTTTTAGTTGTAATATATGTCATGTTCGTGGTCTTGAGAACAAAATGTGTTATGTGTATCAGGACGAGAAAGACTGGTTATTAAAAAAAAAAATGTCTTTGTGTAAAACGAAAGTTTATTAGATTAATTGTGAGGGTAACATACCATTTTACCATCCGTTTTACAATATGCATTAAAATTTAATCCGGGTACTTAATGCGTAATTATATATTTACCTCAGAAAATAATGGTACTTTGATAATTTGTATCTTTTTCGTTTTGAGAGCAGTGGTGATGAAATAATTTAGACAAGAAAAGCGCTTACCTAGGTGTTGTAGCTGTTAGTCTGCTGTAGGTTTGTAGGTTAAGAACTTTTCATCTAGAAAGTTATTAATACCTAGTAGGTACAGAGTTGAATTCATGATGACACACAGCGTGAGTGGGCATTTACCTACTAATAAAAAAAAAGAATCTAGAGTTGCTTTGTCGTTGAATTAGTCAAGTTTTACTGGCCGTTTTGCTAATCCGAGCTTAGCGAAGGAATACCGGACAGGAAGGATAATACGTGTTTCTGCCTTAAATTATTATTTCACATTCGACACAATTTCCGAATCCCCAGTTTAATACGGCTGATAGTTATAACTTGGCAGTTCCGAACTTCGCGCAGAAGGCTGCGCAATAACATTTTTTAGGAACCAAATGGTGTCATGAGGTGAGAGTGAGTGAGAGATCATGCGCGAAAGATCGTGGTGCCTATGTTCAGACATGCCAAGTTATATTATATCAACCATTTTGTACCTTTCGCAAAAACGAAATTTTACCCTATCTAAATCCAGGAATGCAAATTATGCTAAATCGATTTCCATTACCACAGAACCTCCTAAGCAGAAGCGGCACTCAAGATGACCAAATAAAATGGGAAGCGATCGCCACAGCCCGAGGCCTTTGTATCCTCAAGGACAGCTGTACCTGCGATGACTGTGTGAGGGCGAAGTACCTCGCAGGCGTCACAGACGGTGATGGAGGCCTGGGCGCTGCGCCCCTCTTCAACGCCATCAGTGTCGGCTGCATTGTTCAATAAAAAGTAATATAGTGCTACAAGAAGCTTTTGGAGCTTGAATGACATTGACCGGAGGGCGCTGCCGCGCTGTTGATACACATTACATACAAGATGGCGGCGTTAGTTCTGATTTTGACCACGTGCCAAAAGATCCTTGTACAACTATAGGTAATATGGCCTGGTTTAAAAAAGAACTGGATGATTGGAGGCCAGTATTTTGCAAGGACAATGTGTGTGTTTGTAGCATTGATAAAGATGTGTGGTTTTTTATTATTTTGTGATAGGAACTCGGCAGTGTTAGGTTGGTTTTTAAAACTCTGCAGTCCCACTTAGTTCGTTTAAATTCATAAAATACATATATGAATGATTACATTTTCAGATCATATTAATGGAAAAGAAATTAAATCACTGTTAAATTTATTTTAAAAACATAAAATAAATTTAACAGTGATTTCTGTTAATTTATTTTCGGTTAATATAATGTGAAAATGTAATCATTCATATATTTTGAACAGAAATCATTTTTAAATTTATTTTAATTGTTTTTAAAATAAATTTAACAATGATTTCTTAGTTACTGTACTATAAAACTGCAGGAATACCTACACTCTGTATTATTTTAAGTGTAGTCATATTGCAGTTACTGCAAAACTACTTTCAACAGAAATCATTGTTAAAATTTTAATTGTTTTTAAAATAAAAACCATGATTTCTGTCAATGATGTCTGTTCAACAGAAATCATTGTTAAATTTATTATAATTATTTTTTAAATAAATTTAACAATGATTTCTGTTGAAAGTAGTTTTGCAGTAACTCTGCAATATTACTACACTTAAAATAATACAGAGTGTAGGTATTCCTGCAGAGTTTTATAGTACAGTAAGAGAAAGGCTAGGCTGGGTGCAAGGTAAGAATACAACTATTCATATGTTTACTACGTAAAATTAGCCTTATTTTAATCTGTGCATAATCACTTATACTCTATAGTCTATACAAAATGTTGTTTTTTTAAACAAGCACTTTTTAACCGCGTTTTTGCGTATCTTATTATGAACTAAAAATCAGGAATTATATACTCAGATACTTGTACATAAAGGTATATTCAGAAAGCCACAAAAATAGGCTTTGATTCATGATAAGATGTGCATGAACTCTATTTGTATTGCTTGTGTGTGAGATACCTTTTATTCCCAAAGCAAAACCCAATCTGTATTTATTATATTAAAATATTGAATATTGACATTTTATTACCTAGTCTGATATTTACAGAAGGCTTGCCTTCTATGTAGCTTGTGATAAATCAATGTTTAGTCAATTTAGTTATGTGTTATTAAATATTAAAATGTACTTTGTAATAATAATATCATGTGCGGAAAAATTCGATTGTATATGAATACTTTTTACTCGCTAAATTTACGTATGACATGAAGTAATAGGCTCTGGCCACACTGAGGGGAATCCCGCGTGCGATGTGGAATGTATCTGCGCGCGTAGATAGTTTTAACCATTAAGAAATCATGCGAATATTCGCGCCAGTCTGAACACCTCCATACAAGTAAAGGTATGATTCCGAACCCCGCTGCACGCGGCAGTACTGCAGCAGCAGTTCTGCCACGACAATAATTCCGAGCAGGGCAGCAATGTTACGTCAGCACTGCTGCGCGGCTGTGGCGCACTGCCGCCACGTCAGACCAGTAGTGCACCGTTCATCACTGCAATAACACGTGAACCTTGACAAGAAAATTGGCAACAAAACAGCGAGACACCACGAACAGCAGGTGCTCGGAATCAGCGGCCAGTGGCAGCGGCTGGCAGCTCTGCCGCGCAGCACTGCTGCGTGCAGCGAGCATCGGAGTCATACCTTAAGCTGACACTATCGGCAAGAGTGAATTTTGTCCCGCATCCCACGCGTGATTGGCCACTGTTGGGCCAAAGTTTAATTTTTTGATACGTCAGCTCTCTTTCTTTATGACGCAAGGTATTATGTGTGTTCCTAAACTATTGTCTGAAATATTATTCTTTAATCTACATATGCTTTTACAATTGCTAACATGACAATATTATCGTGGTCCTCCACGTTCACAAAATGTATGGAAATATCTGCACGTAATATATTCCCATACATTTTACTTCCCTGTGTTATCGTGATGGCGTGACATGCACGTGCACGTCCACGATAATATCGTCGCGTTAAAAATGATAAAAGCGCATATGTACGTCATCTCTTTGACGGTATAACTCCCTTCACTATCGGGTAAAATAGAGCGGTGGATTCTATAATACCCAAAACTGAAAGGATATAATTGGGTGTTTATAATTTGGTCAATTTTTGAAATTTTTATTTATTATTTTATTCATATTTTTTAAATATATAAGTAGATAGTCCGATGTTTTAGCGTAGACACATTACCGGTAACTACTTTTCTCTGATATTCTAGTAATCTTCAAAGAATCATAGCTTAGTTCAATTTTACTACTTTTGTATTAAAAAATATTGGATTTTAATTTATAAGATTAGCTAATTGTCTTGATGTCGTATTACCCAGTTACTGGGTTGTGGAGGTCAGATAGGCAGTTGCTCCATGTAAAATACTGGTATTCAGCTGCATCCGGTTAGACGGGAAGCCGACCCCAATATAGTTGGGAAAAGGCTAGGCAGATTGATTAATTGTCTTGATGTTATTATTATTGTTGTGAAAATTATCAAAATGAAAAGTTTCTTATTGCAAGCATGTGTCAGTATAGGCTACATTTGTTGTTAAGTGATAATTTCGATGGCAGCTGCAGACTTCAGACTTTTAACGCAGACCGCAAACGCGACCGCTAAATACAAACCATTAGAGTAGCTTGCGGTCTAAAGCAATCTGCAGCTTGGGACTTCTGTTGAAGTCTGCAGTCTGCAGCCGCTATCAAAATCATAACTTTATGAATTTTCCCCAGTATGATATTACATTAATGATATTATTAGAATCACGTGAATTATTCTCAATCTTCAAGCGATTTGACAAAATGGCCTCTGTGTAATTCCGTGTAAGACTGAAATATACTCACTTATAGTGTATTTAAATAGGGTTATGGGAGGTATGAGAGTGAAACAATGCATATTTAAATGGAAATCCACTGTTTCATGGCTACTTTGCAGTGGAAGCTGTATTTGTGACTGGCTTTATAAATAATGCAAGAAATATGGGCCATTTTTGACTGCAATGTGAGTAAATGACCTTTTATTCTAGCGTCTGCCCACAAGTATATACCTATAAGTAATGTGTGTTCTAGTATAGTAAGTAGTAAGTAGTGCTCTTTTTAAAATAATTGTTTTATGTATTCTTGTCACCATTACCAACTATTATTATCACCGACACAACTTTGTCTCACCTAGAGACACACAGCGGCAATCACGAGACATTGCAGCGGAAAAATAACCATCTAACTATTTCATCACATTTTCAGATAAAAACCCACTTCGTAGACTGTATTTCGAGAGAAAATTAAAGTAAGTTCGCCATTCTAGTCTAGATTTTCATTACACTGGGCAAATGCTATTATAATAAGGTCCAAAACTTATTCCTGCTGGCGGGAATTATTCGTACCTACCTACACGTAGTTTTTTTCAATACAATGATTTTCACAAGATTCGCCTACAGGCTAGGTTTTCGTAGAATGAGTAGCTACAAGTGTGAAGAAATAATATTGTAGGTTTTTCATGAATGTTCAGTAAATCCACAGTATTACAGAATGTGAATGATACATACTAATTTTACTTTATTCTTTGCCCAGAACGTAAACAGTCGTAGGCTCTTAATTTAGACATTGGAAGTGATAAACCACAGACCAACTGTACAATTGCCCACATGTCGCGGCGGTAACACTTTGACTTTAAGTTGGCTTAGCGTAGTATGAAGTTTCAATAGAATAAAGAGGGCAGCTTATACTGATTTTGTACCACTGTCGTGCAGCCTACTGTACTAGCAAAGTGTTAAAGCCATCGTTGTTCTGTTGCACAAGAGGTATGGTATTATTTCACCTGTATAACTCCATCTCCATCTCACACTGGAACTATGGTGGCTCTAACACTTGTAGTGGATGAGATGAGGCGCTTCAAAACAACCATGTTTTTAGAGTCACCGTTTATGGGCTTTTGATATATAAATATGTAAACCCTGCCTTAACCTGAGTAATAGTATTAGCAAAGTGGTGATTTATGTACATATAACGGTATTAGATTAATAATTTTGATTTCCAGAATGTACCGGTGGTCCTAACCCTTCAGCGAAATTATTATGTCTGTGCCGACAGCCAACCACATATCAGTGGTTTTTTACACTGAGTCAAGCGCCATTATGCTTTAGCAGTAAAGGTGATATTCGTAGTGCGAGTGTTACTATTGATATGCGGTTGTTTGTACAAGGAATAGGATTTTCAGCCTTTCAATCGCCTCAGGTGACTACCGTTAATATTTATCTTCAAAACCTTTTTTCTTTTTCTCTGAAAGGTTCATGGATGATACCAAGATCCACAAAATATGGAAAAAATATGTCTGGAGTGAATGTATGGATCAAAAGATTGTAAAGAAATGTATTTTTACATGTTGTAAACTTTGTTAATCAGCAATTTCTGAATATAATGTGTGGTTTATGTAGTATTCATGGAAGAACGCTTATAAAACAAATAAGTATCAATCATGTTTGAAAACTAATGCCAGAACTAATACGGTTGTAAACTAAGACTACAGCTATTGGTAAATGTTGTAATTCAGTGGTCTATTCTGTTTCTATGAGACTGATGTTTCAAGCCCGAATGAAATACATGCGTCATTTACGTTCACAACACAGTTACTTGGGAATAGAAACAAGTAAGCTTACTGAGGAACTTCATTAAAAATGTCTGTAAAGAAATATCGAAGCGTTCTCTCAAACATAAAAAATATTATTTCTCAATTACTCACTAAATGGCAGGTATGTTATATACAGGTAGATATACGTATTAGTATAATATTTAAATACCTTATTAGGTATTCTTTCATATTGTGTGTTTTGTAACGATTTGGCTCGATAGTCACCGTTTGATATCATGTTACAGTTATTAAAACACTTTAAAACGCACATAACGTTTGGAAGCAAAAAACACTCTTTAAATAAACCTCTATCTATCTGTCCTATAAAATAGACTGTGAGGCAAAATTCATAAAAATCATCCAAGTACCTATTTCTGGGAAATCACCACACTTTACCAACATAGTTTGTAATGACTGTATTAAGAATTACACATTAAAATTTGCTTATCATTCTCTTTTAAGTCAAATAATTTAACTTAGGTACCTACTATATGGAGAGAATCGATGAAAAATCTTAGATCAAACAGAAAACGACTGCTCTCTTACCAATATTTTTGTCATCTGAAATGAATTTTTAAATTAGGTAAATGCATACCTACAATTATTTCTACCCCTTTTTTTATAAACTTGTATAAACCATTATTATTATTTTAAGTGTGTTTGTTTTTAAATCTTGTAAATACGTGTGTCAAAAATACAATCAAGGTAAATGTGTTGAATATTATTTTATTTTTTACTCTATCGAGCCACATCATATTTTGTATTACGTGTGTACTTATGATATTACGACTTACAAGCCTTTTAGTATGGTTCCTATACAATTTCTTACTGTCAATATGTGAAAATTTTCTATCATTCTATAGCTGTGTTAGCAAATACCTAGTGTGTGCAAAAAAAACTGTTTGAAATAGCTTCAATTGTTAAAAATGTGATTTTTTATTGATGAACTTCACAAATATTTTACATAACATTATTTATTGCAGTTATATTAAGAGTTTATCGCAACGTTTGTAATAAAATCATTGTCTACTGTGTGTTTTCACCTCTGAACATAGTTTCTGGTTAAGTTTTTTAAGTCACCAATTTTTTTTTACCCGTTTTTTTGTTGACAATCAATTTTGTAAAACTCTGCAGTGCCACTTAAAGTCCAGTCAAATTAGCGTTTCACTTCGGATTGAAAGATAATAAGCTGGAAACTCGTATACACCTTCATTTTGGCGTTCTAAAGTCTCCCAACTCGTGTCTGCGTCGCGTCGTGAGTTATTCCAGGTCAAAGGTCCCATAAATCCGTTTTTCGCGATTATCTAGGTTTCTATAGCTCCAATGGTTTTAACATCGATTATAAAATTCTAGAGCATAAAAATTACGGCAAATATCGTATCAAACATGTTTTCATGCGGTCAACCGTTTTTGAGATAGCGCCCTCTATGTTTCCAGCTTATTATCTCTCATTCGAGGTTAACCCTCTTTTTACGCTAATTTGACTAGCTAGTTGAAAAAGAGGATTGTAGATTAAATTTTTTATTTTGCCGAACTTTATATTTCAATAATTACGGTCAATTACCTACCTAATTGTTTGTTATTTCCACATCTAAATAATAATGATTCTTTTAATTTTTTGGTGCATTCTAAATCACTTACGCGTCAGTGGCGCCATCGTTTGTAAGTGAAACTGCAAAGACTCTGCAGTTTTACTCTCAAGCGAATATAACTGTTAACAGACAAATCAATATTATTTACTCATGAAACACCTATAACTTAGCAGCAATAAAATATAGCTTCGATGTAACGACGTCGACGTAATGAATACCTACTTAGTTACATAATATGTATTTTTTCGCTTAAAAAACATAATTGTGTTGTATTAAATTATTGTGCTGTCAGATTTTACCTGAGTTTTATTCATGTTTTTTCATCTTTAACAACTTCCTTACTGAGACCAATTAAAAAACCAAGACAGAGCGCTGTCAACACAGAAGTGAAGCCGGTTTCGTAAACATGTGTGCACTTTGTGTGGTGTTTTTTTTAGTTAAATTGTAGTGTCATTCTAAAATGTTGTAAATGTGTGCGTGTCAGCGTGTATGCACAGAGTGGCGGTGCAGTTTTGGCATCATCTGTATGGTTCGCAGCGCTCTGTCTTGGATTTTTCTGAGCATCCTTATAATTACCTACTTATTTGACTATGAATATGAAAATTTAAGTACATAAAATAAAATCGTAGCGGAGTCAAAACGCAGCGTACAGACGCCAGCAGGTCAACCTACCCAAAACTGTAAAATTTTCCCAATCAACTTTGAACCTTATGCTTTATTAGTGATAAAGTTTAAAATCTATTAAAGAAATTTGACAGATTGTAGTAGGTTGATGTGCTGGCGTCTGTACACAGAAGTCATGAAGTTCACCTCTTTTCTTCTGCTACTTGTCTGTGATTAAATAAAATAAATATACATTTAATTATGGTAAGATGACTATGAGAAATCCTGTGTGTTCACAATCCACTGGCGGACTAAGGGAGGGCGGCAGGTGCGGTCCGCCCCGGGCACCCGGTCCTGGGGGCCCCTCAAAACGTAGAAATAGGTACTTTTGAATCAAATCCTAAACATGAATGAATGAAAGGCACCGATCCCAGCGAGGTTTAACCAGACTCGATAAGTCAAATGAACCCCAAGATTTGCACTAGCCCATGACGTCTCATGTTTCATGGGACTACAAAGGCCATTGCATATCAAGGAGCAGACCGGGGGGACCGCGGTAATGGTAAGGAAGACGTGCTCTCAGGATAGGAAAGGATTTACAAGCCATACCGGATATGCATCCTTGAGTAAGCAATGAAATAGTAGAGAGACGGGTGATTTTTATCTATGGAAGGGCATCTTTTTAAGACGACTCCGTTGGTTCAGGTTCAGGTTCAGCTTCACCGATGCATCTACTCTTTGTTGTTTCCAAAGTCTTCGTCTGAGGATTTCGCTGCTATCCGTTTCAGGTTTCTTGTAAATATCGCTAGCAGTCTTCTTAAGCTTATAAATCTCGGTCTTCAGCCGTGTCCATCCAAAAAATTATTTCCTTGACGAAGTAAGTCATGTCCTGTTTGAGGTTGTCATTACCTGCCTAAATAGGTCAGCCAGCTTTCTCGGATTTGGTCTTGTATTGCATGTTACTGGTGTGGTTTTCGGCGCCTGTGCACGTTCTTGAGGCGTTTGGTTGCGGTTTTTCTGTCTAACGTTATTTTCATGTTTTGTCTTCTGGCTTGGTTTAAGTATTCCTAGCGTGGTGAATCAAGTCCTCCTCGTTGTCTATATCTTGCTCTGACGCGGTACAACTTCGACCTGTAGCTCACCGCTGTTCATCTCAGGTTGACGCGATTGTATTATATTTCTAAATTATGCACACTATTCCACACAGATAATTAATAAGACAAAACTTCCGACCCGCGTCGCCCGAATTCTTGTTTTTATGTTCGTACTATCGTGGACAACTGGACCCCGTACGGACCATTCCTGTAACACTTACTTACGCTCATCAACCAATAGCACTGCAGCATCAGATTATTGCTGAGGCTCTTGTTTTTGTAAATAAAAAGAAAAAAAGACCGTAAAGAACTTTTTTTTTAGAAAGGGTTTCCATGCAATCAGAAAAGTATAAAATTTGCGTCTAGAGTCGAGTAGATTTCTTAATTAAGGAACATTTTTTGTAAGGCCGGGAAAACTTCCTTAAAACTTTGAAAGCGTAAAAAGACGATAACTACCCGTCATATTTGTTTTAAATTACATCGAGTATAACCCCTTTTCAAGGAATGCACCTAACTATCACCTTGTAGACTCAAACTGATGTTTGATTATATAATACCTAAAAATAATAAATGAAAAAAAACAAAGTATGTCGTATTTAACACCATCTACAGTTACGTTTTCAATGTCAGATTATACAGCGCATTTACTGAGATACCCCGACAAGCATTCCATAATAGACACAAGTAGCGAGCATCACAAAAGTCAAATTTCAAATTGCTATGCGCCCTTTCTAAGGCTGGCGCGGGCGCACGTCTGGCGCAAAAAAGGGGCCTGCAATCCAGATGCGGTCATCGAGTGCACGGCGTTCCGTTTTCTATTTGTTAGGTTTGCGCGCCCGAAATCGTAAAATCACCACGCAAAACTCACAAAACAAAGCTCCGTATTAAAAATAAACTTTTTTGGAACACTATAAACAGCACAGAATATTATTAAAATTGTCCCACACGCATATAATATAATAGTAATATGATTTATAACATTAACTTAGAAAATAAGAGTTTAATGTGCGCTTGGCACTTCACCACTGCAAATGCACGCTCGCGATGTTGTCCTTTAATCTATCAAATAAAATACCGATTTTGCAAAGCAAGCAACGCCCTGAAAGATAAATAAAGATTTCACCAGATAATCTTGGGTTCCTTGAATGCTCTGGAACGCTCGCCTGATGTCCGGAACGCACTTAGGTAGACACCTCATTTTAGCACTATTTTAATGTATTTATTTGGCGACTAGTAAGGTCACAGCATTAACAAAAACAATATAAAAACACCAGTAACTATCAACGCACTGTTCGAATTCGCCGGCAAGCCTTTTGAATGAAATCCTAAACAAGACAAATATGTTCAGTAAGTAAAAGGCTGTTTGTAGTTGCGGGCAACCCCTACGCATGCTAAATATACAGTAAGGCGCTAAACTTTTCGAGCTCGCACGCTCGCTGTTTGAACCGACATTCTTGGTTTTCCCAGACTTCTCTGCGTAAGTCGTCATTTTTAATAATGTTCGAGTTCACTTCGCTCGCTCTTACATCCTAGTTTCACATTTCACTGTATGCCTACTCTGACAAAACAGTTCCTAGTTCCTATTTCTGTATACTACGTGGAGCAGGACGCTTGACATTTCTTAAAACCACGTAAAGAGTGTCATGTTCTTTACCCGTATACAAAAAATCAATCAAATCCAATGAATACTTTAGCCACAGGAAATTATTTTTCATTTTCTTATTTTTCAACATGATGTAGATCTGAGTCCGTAATAATAGGTAAACATTGTAAGGTCAAGAACCTGTGCAAAACGTACGATTCTATCCTCTACGTCTCAATATGCTTGAGAGACAGAGAAAGGTGTCATACGATTCCACTCTGACGCGCCCCGCCCAGTCCCACAAAATAATACTACAATTAGAAAGAAAAAGAAATATTACTTACGCAAATTATGCATTAGTGGTGCATAGACAATTGCGAGTGTGTGTGAGCGGAATTTTTTCGGCAAAAAGTCTCGGGACTCGGTCAGTGTCAGTGCAGCGGCTCCCTTTGAGGAGCGCACACCGCTACTTTGTTTATTACGAGACGAGCCGCGCGCGCATTGTCGTGATTTTGTGAAAAAAAAATAGTTGTTATTTGTGATTAAAGACGATTTAGTGTGACTTATTGTTCAGTGTTAGTTAATTAGGTATCGATGTCGCTTGTGCATAATGAACAACGGTGGAAACCTTGAAAATTTAAAAATTTGACTATTGATGTAAATTCTGATTGTGATATTATGTGATTAATTATTCAATCAGCGATCTTTTAATTAACAACGCGCAACTTAGTGAGTTTATGCCGCTAATTTGTTGTTCTCCGACTAAACTACCTACCCACGTCCACCTACGCCCCGCACCGCAGCGCAGGCGCCGCAGCCCGCCGCGACCCGCATCGGGCCGCGCAACAGGTTAGTGACTTTTCGTAGATAAAGCGTGTTTACTTTTTATGCAGTTGATTCTGCTATTTATTTTGTTTGAAAATTGCAATTTTTCAATTTTCCATTAACTACTAATCTTCGTCTTTTAAAATGTTTCTATGGACTAGTACTGTGCTTGTTTTAATTTAATGTCGTAAGTCCAGATCCACATTGTATAAGTAAATTTTCTTTTATCATACATATGTCTGAATATGTATAGTAAAAAGAAAATCTAATATTTTTTTCAAGGCAGCGTGCCAAATATTTCGACGGTAATTCCTGGCATTTAGTTTTGCCACCCTTGGCTCGCGACAAGCTTAGTCCGTCTCTGTCACAATCTACTGTTATATTAGTGATAGCTGTTCCTAAGGAATAGTCTCTCATTTGACGCTCGGCACCGGTCGCGGATGGTCGTGCGCTCCAGTGTGTTCCTGAGTTCCTGATTGTGGTTCGTGGTCCTCGGTGGTTACCATACGGTGCCAACGAAGCCGAGGGGGTGTTGACCCAACAACACCCGCTGAACCCCATCAGGGTATGGCAGTCAGTTGGACGGGTCCCAGTGTTCGGCCTTGGGAGGTCTCCTAGTTGGTTGGTTAATACAGTTTCCCTTCCACAGCTACACACTTCGTGTAGGTTGGGTGTGCCTACACCCTTCGCACTAGACTGGATAGGACCCCGTTGCACAATAAGATAGGCAACGGGCAAAAGCAAGCTTAGGGGTCACCCGTAGGCACACAACCTCCCTGTCTACACCCGAAAGGGAGGGTTTACACATCCCCGGCCAACCCGCCCGGGGAGTTAGGTATAGGGAAAAGTTAGGAGATATAGGAATGATTCCCCTCCAATTTTAAAATCCCCCGCCCCGATAGCTATGGAGGACCTTCTGACGAAGTTCATCGAGCTTTTTCAGAGCGATCTCGACGATGATCCTCGGCTTGAAGCCAAATGGGGTGGACGGTTCGCTGCTTTACAGCGAGCCCTCCCTGGTCCCTCAGACCGAAGCGTCGCTGGATTCAGTGACGCTTTAGAGCTGGAAAGCCCGCTGAGCCCGTCAGTGTCTATGACACGGATGAGCCGCACCTCCGCTTCAAAGCGACCTACATCCCCCTATCTGCAGTCCGACAGAGAGGCAAAGTTCTCTTCTTCTTCCTCTTCCTCCCATTCCGATGATGACAGATTTGTCCCCATCCAAGGAAAGGGGAAAAAGAGGAAGAACAAGAAACTGAGCTCCACACAGGCTAACAAGGTCGTCGCGGTGGAGGACTCTGACTTACCCCTTCCGTCCCAAGCCTTACCCGCTACTTGTGCCCCCTTAGCTTACCCCTCCCCACCCGATTGCGTCATCCTCCGCGCAGGTTGCCCCTACCCCACCTACATCTGGCCCAAAAAAAGTCCCTCTGCCACCACCCGTGTTTGTACAGGACATGGGGAAGTGGACAGATATCTCCAAGTGGTGTAGCGACCTAAAAATCACATACACCAGTGGCCGTAATACCCAACAGGGTATCAAAGTCACCATCCCTACTTCCCGCGATTATAGGGAACTAACAAAACTTCTGAGAGAGAGACGTGTGTCATTCCACACGTTCTCCCTCCCTGAGGAACGGCAGATCCGAGTGGTGATCAAGAGTATCCCTAAGGAAATTTCCTCATCCGACATCCTAGCATACCTTCAGTCGCAAAACATCCCTGCGGATGAGGTCCACCGTATGCACCGCGGTAAACGCGGTGAAGCATACGACATGATCCTCGTAGTCTGCTCCCCGGTAGAGGGTCACCACCCTATATTCCTACTGAAATCTCTCTGTTTCCTCAAGGATTCTCGATAGAGAAGCCCTGGAAAAGCAGTGCCATTGGTCAATGTCACCAATGCCAGCTGTACGGCTACTCACAGCGGAACTGCCATGCAATACCCAGGTGCGTCAAGTGCCTGGGCGAGCACGGCACTTCCGAGTGCACCCGGCCAAAGGACCGCTCTCTATGCCCAGACCCACCCAGCTATGTTCTCTGCGGGCAAGTAGGTCACCCGGCTAATTACCGTGGCTGCCCAAAAGCCCCAATGTCCACGTCCCCCAAACTGACCAAGCGTTTCGAGGCCCGTCAGCAAAGGGAAGCTCCTGCCGGGTTTAAATTACCCTCCTCTCAAATGCCTCAGCGACTAAGCCCTCAGAGGCCTAGTCCGTGGAAATACCTTCACCACCAGCAGGCTTTCCCAGCCCTGGCCACCTCTCAACCCCTACGCGACCATCAAATTTACATCCTCCTAGTGCAAGAGTACTTTCTCAAACCTTGCCACCGCAACCCGTCAATTGAACTATCGCATAGTTCGCAATGACAGGTCGCGATTTCACAAGGGTGGCACCCTAATTTATTATAAAAAGGATCTATATTGCATCCCAATAGACCCTCATCCCCTCTCACGATTAGAAGTCTCAATCTGCCGCTTAGGCATGTTCTGCCAGCAGCCGATTGCACTGGTATCGGTTTACCTCCACCCCATCATTCTTCGGAGAACTTCCAACTCCTCTCAGACGACCTCTCTATCCTACTCGGCATGAATGACTCTGCTATCATAGCGGGCGATCTCAATGCCAAGCAGCCCGCCTGGAATAGTTCCAGAACCTGCATCAGAGGGTGACACTTGTTCGACCTCTCTAACACTCTTAACTTTGAGGTCATCACCCCGATGACCACAACCCACTTTCCCTACGACCTAAATCATATCCCTGACATCCTAGACGTGGCGCTCCTTATGAACGACAATCTAAGGTTAGACTCCATAGAACTAAACGGTGCAAGAGCTTAACTCTGACCACCGCCCAGTAGTCATAAAATTGGCCCCCCGCATAGGTCTCCCTGACCCCTCCCTCAACCCCGTTCTCACCAAAATGGTAACAAACTGGAAGAAAGTAAGCACCTAGCTGAAATCCAACAAGTCCCCCCAATTGGACGGCATCCCCGACAAATTCGACTCTATCGCGGACACGACGGCCGCGATCGACTCACTCACAGAGCACGTACAATCAGTCCTGAACGATTGCTCAAGGGAGGTCCCAGCGTCGGGCGTCCCTCGCTGGAGCCTGCCTGACGATGTACGCGCGCTACTGACTGAGAAGAACGCGGCCGTTTGTGCCTACAGCAACTTTCCCTGCGCCGCTAACAAAGCCCATATGCGCTATTTACTGTAAAGACACGCATACAGGAGCTGCGTGACACGGGCTGGGACAAGATGCTCAGCGAACTAGAGCCTATATACCCACCTGACATAACTTCAGAGGAAACTCAAGTCCCAGCAAATCGCCACCACACGCCCCCCCTGACCCGTCCCGACAGACCATTGCGTTCGAGGATATGGAAAAGGCTGAATGCCTTGCAGACAGTCTCGAGGCTCAATGCTCCCCTAGCTCCCAACCAGTAGACCAAGCCCACCTCCTAGAGGTTGACGCTGAAGTCTAACGTAGAGCCTCCCGTCACTCCAGACGAAGTGCATGACATTCTCAAAAGGCTGAAAGTCCGCAAAGCCCCCGGCTCTGATGGAATCACCAATAGGGTGATCCAGCCATTCTCTGCCCCCCTGATAATACTATTGTCCTCCATCTTCAATGGTGCCCTAAGCAATAAAATCTTTTCACAGATATTTTTGGAAAGAGGTCATCGGTATACCGAAGCTCGGCCAAAGCCAAAGACCGAGCCGTCGAGTTATCGCCTCATCAGTCTTATTATTAACCGTCTCAGAGACTATGCCGAAACCAAGGGCCTCATTCCCAACGAACAGATTGGGTTCCAAGCCCAGCACTCTAGCGTGCATCAGGCCCACCGGATTATCGAACACATAAGCGCTGGCTTCCAACGCAGTTTGATAACCGGTGCAGTATTCTTCGATATAGCGAAAGCGTTCGACAATTTCTGGCACAACGGCTCTACAAACTCTTACGGGACTTTTTGACAAACCGCACCTTCCGCTACCGCATCGAAGGATTGATTTCCTCCCCCCGTCCTATCCGCGCTGGAGTCCCTCAAGGCTCTGTGCTCTCTCCCCTATCTTCACGCTATTCCCCAGCGATAGCCCAAAGAGTAGAAAGGCGCAGTTGGCTCTGTTCGCAGACGATAAGGCCATCTACTACAAGGGTTCCGGCTCTGACTCGATAGCCCGCACTATCCAGACATCAGTCGAAAAGCTCGGCGCCTGGTTTAGAAAGTGGAGGCTCGAAGTCAACCCAGACAAAACCCAAGCGGTTCTCTTTTCGAGACCGCGTAAAAGGTTCAAACCCACCAATCACCATGTTGGGCAAGCACGACGAAGTCAGAAGCTAGTATGTACGTAGTAAACAATGATTTTGTTTTGGAAACCGCCGTAGCATTGTCTATTTTGCTCTGTGGCATTGCCGTACCACGGGCCACGGCCGTTTGTAGAGTCGTAGAGATGTAGATACGCTCCTTTACAAGCACATAACGTTCTTCTAGAGCAGACTAAGATAAATAGCTGACCAAGAAAAAAATCAATTGAGAGAAAGATAATTGTTTAATATTTAAAAAAGAGAATTTAAATATCTAAACTCCTTCGAAAATGCTTTCATCATGTATAATTAGCTATTTATTTTATGTCGTTTGACGGCATTTCACTGCAACTCTGTACGCTGCGTTTCTGCGTACATTTTAACTTATCGTGGTATATTATCGTATACCCACACACAAACTGAAAACGTAATCGTGCTATCTCTTTCTATTGTAAATTTATGCTCAAAATCCTGCTTATTGCTGCCAAAACCACATTTACCACAGATTAACAAAAGTAATTCAGTTTGGTGATCAACAAAAAGTGCATCGCGCCGAAACTGTTTTATTTCATAAAATATAACTAAAACACCGAAAATCTAATCTAAAAACGCCAAAATGAGTGCTCCAAACGGGATGTTGTATGGTGGCGATGAAATAGGCGCATTAGTATTCGATCCTGGACATCATTCTCTACGCGTTGGTTATGCTCAAGAAGATACTCCTAAGGCTGATATCCCAGCCGTGGTAGGTGTAGGACCTGCCACACATATCCCTGATGCCGAGGAGAAGGTTCCAGACGGGAATGTCACGCAGGCCGGTAAGTTTTTCTATCAAAATTCTGTAAATGACAACGGCATCTTTCTTGTTGTGATATGCTAATTCAATTTGGTCCAGCCAGAACTGACTTTAGGAGCTTACAAATTATTTTTTTTGGCCTGTATTATAAGGTTTTGGTCATCTAAATGCATATTATACCTAATTCTGATGTCTATGAGCGTGTGTTTGTTGACAATACAAAGAAAATAGAGTACAACATACTGTGATGATCTTTCTCTATCTATCTAATTCTAGACTTAAATTGTGATCAGTATAAATGAAACCTTGCTAGTTTTCAAACTCAAAGCATTTATTTCAATTAAACCATTTACAGGCACTTTTGAATTGTTAACGGGTCAGTCAAGTTGCTCATTCCAAAGTGTAGATTCCTATGGAGGAGAACGGGCAAGAAACTCCATGGTCACTTTTAAATCATAATATTTTACATCATTCATGTTGACATTATACATGTGAGAAAAACGTAGAAAGACGAGCATGTAAAAAGCGTCCATAATAAAAAGATAAAAACAATTCAAAAATTAAAATATGCTGTGGCAGATAAGAGATGACCAGTCATTACTGATGGCGCCCGTTCACCATCATGACGCATGGATCTGCACCTTTTAGCTCAACCATTTTGAAGGAAACTTAACGATCCAACACTCACACTAGCCAGTCTGAAACCCGGTTTAACTAATTGGTTCCTATTTCTAGTACTATAATTGTGTCTTTCACGTCTTACTGAAAACATTAAGATTTTTCCTGACGTACATGATGTTTTCATAGATATATTGACACGGTACCGTCATGATGTTAATATTTTAATCACTCACATCTAAGCTAATCTGAAATAATGGTGACTGAACATAATTAGCATAATCATTGTATTTGGTTTTTTTTTTTTTTTTGATATGGCATCTCGCAGTTGACTCTCAGACTGAGGTCGCAGCTGCTTAACCGGACTATTCCTTGTATTTGGCAAACAGACAGAGCTTATATATAACATTGTGCAGTAAGGGTGCAATATCCTTTGAAAATCATCACTCAGAAAACAATTTTTAAATGATAAAAGAAATAAAGACTAAGGCCTGTATTACAGAACCTCGCTCAAAACTCAAGCATTACTTAAAACTCGTTTATTTTATTTATTGAGGGATAATAAACAACTACAACATATTATATAATACATACGGTTAACAAAACCGCTAAAGCACCACGCGCCTATGTAGTTAGATAGTAATTAAATTAGTAACTGTTAGTAGAGTAGTTATGTTGCAGTCCACTGCATTATCCGCAGTTAAGACATTTTAAAGATCAGTGGTTGGTTGCCACTAGAGGAGCATTACCACAAAACTAAATCAGATCAGAAACAATTTCATTTACTTAAAATTATGCAATAAATAAATAATAATACTAAGATTACAATTAAGATATTTTTTTTTTATAATATTAGATTTAAAAGAGGTTTTATAGAGTGAGGTTCTGTAATATGGGCCTTAGAAAAGATTATTGATGTTTTACTCAAACTCAAAACAATTAATTCAATTAATTTAGGCCCACTAGTGCTTTAACAGATCAAATCAAATCAAATCAATTTATTTGTGAAACATAGGTATTAACATTTTAGATGGATCTTAAGAACTAGATAGCGCGCTATGTTTTGTCAATTTTGACATACAAATATTTATATAAAAACATGCATGCATGCGTAGTTATGAGCTTTATATGGGTGATTCTAAGTTAAGAGGTAATACGTTGTATGAAGCAACGGCACGGCATTTTTTTTAAATATTTTTATTTATGAATACATTTTTTTATAGAAACTTTTAAGTTGTAAATGTTTACAAAGTGGCCAGTCAATTTGTTGGTTTTATCTCGTTTTATAAGTGACCAGGGGAAATACTCAGTACAGGGGAGAGACAAGATACACAGGGGAAGATACTTTATGAACAGGGAAGAGATACGACATAATAAAAACAGGGTTATTTTAAAGAATCAACTTTATTTATTAATTTTTATTTTTAATTATGAATTATTTATAATCAGGCTTTTCATTTCTTAGCAGTTTTTGTTTATAAAATTAAATGTTTCTTAAGCGCTACGTACAAAACATGAAAAGGTTTTGTACTTTTCATGTTTTCACACTTTTCCTTTCCATCAAAACAAAAAAATAACTTCTACTACTAAATACTTTACTATCAATACATTAATCAAATAAAAATAAACAAAAGCAACTCTTTTAAATAATAGTATTAAACTTTGCTTGTACAGACGCCAGCGCATCAACCTACTACAATTTTCAACTATAACACTAAAGTATAAGGTTCAAAGATGATTAAGAAAATTTGAGTTTCGGGTAGGTTGATGTGCTGGCGTCTGTTCTTAAACTATGGTAACTTGGTGAACCTTTAGGGTGCCTTTTTTTACGGTTGCCTTTACGTTGCCTGGGGCGACGGTATCCCTTTCGGACTTTCCCGCAACCCCGGCAGGCATCGGTCCCATCGAACCCCTTCAGTTGCTGACATCTCTTTGAGGCGCGCGTGGAACACAACGCGCCGTCGACCTGGGCCTGGTCCTTAGCGACGGCGAGCTACCCATTGCTCACCGTCCGCAAGCCCGCGCCTAGGGTGGCCGGCGAATCCCGACACCCAGGGCGTCTCCTCCTGCGGCGGCAAGGGGCGTGAGGGCGCGAATTTTGCCTCTCCCTCACGCGTTCCGCCTCCTCCTTCGCGAGCATTACTGCTTCGCAGAAGGAGGTGACGGCCTCCCATACCCTCTCGCTCCGTACCTTTAGGGTGCCTGAAAAAATCTTTATACCTTCAGCAGATCCTATTTTTGCTGCTTTTTTAGATATGTCTACATCATCTACGGTGAAAATTTTAATAATCGGGCAGGTTTTCTCAAGGGCTTTAGCAAAATCATCTATTGATGAAATATCGGTGCCACTCGGAACTAATCTATCTGCAGTTCTCTTGCAAGTAGCACCCACTCAAACTAGAGCTCCCTTGCCTGACTTGACCTGCTTCATGAAAATTCCATGTGAACTTTCTGTAAAAAAGTCATATTACATTGTAAAGCTAAGATAGACATAATGCCAAGTAAAGGTTCAGAGAACACGGTAGAGGTATTAATGAAAACACGTACAAATGTATCTCCCCTGGACATTAAGTATCTCCCCTGCCATCAAGAGAGCCAGGGGAAATACGCCAGGGGAGATACATTTTCGATTGATATCTAAAATAGCTGTAAAAGTGTTTCTCGTACGCAATTCACAACCAAACGTAACAATGTATGCACTATTCATAGTGAATATTTGAGTATATATTAGTATTTTAACAAATAATTGCTAAATAAAACTTACCAGAGGAAAGACTGCATTCACTCAACACTTCTGCAACCAGCGAGTGGCGTGACTAAAATGACCGATATAATGGCTACGCAGTCGGCTTTTGCGTCGCTTGCTGCTTACTTCACGTTACATCCTATGTACTCTAGGTCACAACTTCCACAGATTAGCAAAACAAAACTGATTTTTAAACGAAAACAAAAAGCCAGGGGACGAGACACGAAACACGGAGGACAAATTTCGACGTTGATATTTTTTATGAAAAATTGAAATATAAGCAATTTTACTTGTAATATACTGTTACTAAGTTATCTTTTTGTATAAATTTAACGATGCTAAGGTAATTTTTGAATTTTAATACATTCATAATTACTGGTTTACAAATAAAGTCGGTTGGGGGACAGACCAGGGGAGAGACATTTTTCTTATATTAGAGCTTGTTGTGACTAAACTACGTACATTTATGTAATAAATTTGAGTGACCACGTAGAAAACACTTAGTTTTAAGCAATGAATAGGTTAATTATGAAGTTAATATAAAAAAAAGTATTTTTTTTGTCCTGGCCATCGAAAGTACCTCTTAACTTAGAATGACCCATATAATAAAAAAATATTAACAGATTGGAATTAAATTAGATAATTAGTTTACATTAAATTACAATACTTTAAATCTTCTTTGGTATTAAATTATTATCATTCAAAAAGTCTTCAATTTTGTAGTAACATTTGTCAATTAGTAATATTGTGAGAGCTTTTTTAAATTTTACTAGAGGCATATTTTTGATATTGTCAGGTATTTTATTATAGATTTTTGGTGCAATGCCAAAAAAACTCTTTTGCATTAAAGATGTCTTGCATTTTATATTACACAACTGTGACAAATATTGAGCACGTATTGGCATTCTTTTTATGTCAGACATTTTTCCGAACAAGTGGGGGTTGCTTTTTATAAATACTGCAGATTCTAAAATATACAATGCTGGTAGTGTTAGTATTTTCAGTGATTTGAAAGATGGTACACAGCTATCAGTAGTCTTTAATCCACACATAGATCTTATACAGCGTTTCTGCATCTTAAATATAAGTTCCCTGTCAGTTGATTGTCCCCAAAAAATAATTCCGTACCGTAGTACTGAAGCCACTAGTCCATGATAAGCTGTCAGTAACGTGCTAATATTTACTTTCCTAAATAATTGATAGAGTGCGTATGCAGATTTACTCAGTCTGTTACATAGGTGTTCTATTTGTGGTTTCCATGTTAATTTATTGTCTACCATTATACCTAAGAACTTTGCAGTATTTACTGTTTCTATTTTGTAATTTTCATAAGCCAAATTTATAGTGGGATTTGCCCGACGTTGATGGAATTGCATTATTTTAGTTTTATCTAAATTTATTACTAAATTGTTACAATTAAGCCAATCTATTATTTTTGCCAGTGAATCATTAATCTCGTTTTCATAATTATTAAGATTTGTGCATTCTATTATAGCTGTGCTATCATCGGCAAAGAGAACCATTTTTTGATTTGTTATCTTTGGGAGGTCGTTAATATATATCAAGAAGAATAACGGTCCAAGCACGCTACCCTGGGGTACGCCATACCTTAGGAGTCTTTGTTTCGATAAGAAAGTGGTTTCTATTTTAGTTTTAGGACATAATCTAGTAATTTCAGTACACTGGTATCTATTGCTTAGGTATGATTCTATGAGGTCGAGGATATTACCTCTTATACCATAAGCATGTAATTTCTGTATAAGTAGTTTATGATCCACGTAGTCAAAGGCTTTACTCATGTCAGTGAAGATAGCACAAACAGGATTTTTATTATCAACACATGACATGACAGTGGAAAGTAAATCATATAGAGCCATATTTATTCCACATTTCTTTCGAAATCCTTTTTGTTCCACACAAAATAAATTATATTTCTCAAAATAAGTGTAAAGCGAATTATAAATAACTTTCTCAAAAAATTTTGAAAATATAGGAATCTTAGCGATCGGTCTATAGTTTTTTGCATCAGTTTTGTCATTTTGTTTAAATAATGGCTTAATTATTACTTTTTTTAGGCTATTTGGGAAAATACCGTCATATATACAAACATTGACAATATGTGCCAATGGAGGCGATATGATCTCTTTCACGTATTTTATTACTTTGGTAGACACACCATCATAACCAACAGTATTCGTATTTTTTAAGTCATCGATAATTCTACATAAGTCAAATGCTGAAACGGGAGTCATAAACAATGATTGTGATGTCAAATTTTGAAACTTAGAATTAGGTGGATATTTGTCAGTTTGAAGGTTATTTTCAATTATGTCAATAAAATAGTTATTTAATTCGTTAGCAATGTCGTTAGGGCTAGAAAATGATAAATTGTCTCTATTTATACACGTTATTTGTTCTTGCGGCAAACATGTTTTTGAATTATTAATAATTTTCCAGGCAGCTTTGGATTTATTTTGGGAGGTATTAATATAGTGGTTATTTTGAGCTTTCTGGGTTAGTTTTATAATTTTTCTATAGAGGGTAGAGTATTTTTTTAGCACTAGTTTATTATGCGATGTCGGGTTGTGTCTATACCCCCAAAGTAACTTCCTTTGCTTTTGACTGCATAATTTTATCCCACGGGAAATCCATTTAGTTTTATTATTACTTTTTAGGGTGACTATTTTTTGTGGAAAACATAGATTATATAGCAATAGAAAATCTTCCATAAAACTATCGTAACATTGATTTGCATCATTAGCATTATAAACCTGTTTAAAAGATAAACATTTTAAGTGGGATTTAAATTTATATAAATTGTCAGTAGAAATTTCCTGCTTGTATACTTTCCAACACTTAAGTTTACAAGTTCTCTTTGTGGGGACTTTGAGTATTTGTGCCGTGTGGTCTGACAGAACCAAATCGAATATTTCAGCCTTGCATTTTTTTCTGTAGCTATATGCAAAGTTATCTATACATGTTTTACTACACAATCTTGTAGGTTTATAGAGTGCTAGTTTTAGATTAAATTGTAATAGAAAATTTTCGAATTCTAAAGTGATTTTATTTCTTTTTATGACATCAATATTGAAATCCCCTGCTAATATTATATTTTTGTTTGGATTTCGACAGAGTTTATGAAGTATATTTTCTAGTTTCTCATAAAACAATGTGTGAGTATGTTTGGGTACTCTATATATGCAAATAATAACCAATTTATGGGAAATCAGTTCAACAGCACAACACTCAAAAATACCAGATATTGACTGTTTTGCAACTTCCGGTATTTCCTTGTATTGCAGACCAGCCCTGATTAGAATACAAGTTCCTCCACGTTTTTTATTTCTCGAGAAGAAAGCAGCTAGACAGAAGTTTGGTATATGTAATAGACGTTCATAGCCCGTTTCAATAAAATATTCTGTTAAACATATAACGTCGATACTAGTCCCATTTTTAGAAAGTTCCTCCAATTTAATTGTTAAGCTATCCGATTTGTTCATCAATCCAGCTATATTTTGATGAAGAATATTAATGCTATCATAGAAAAAACTGGGAATTTGGTAGCAGTTCTGGCTGATTAAGTGAGTCAGATTCATTATTTTGGGCACAATCAACATCGGAAAACACTTTATCTAGGCTACATAATTTTATGACTAATTGTTCCAAGTCCGATACAATAATATTTAATCCCTTATAATTTAGTGTGCTATGTCGTTTGTTATAGGTGTTATACGTATATGGTAGATTTAAATTAGAGTCTAATATATACGCATAATTATATGTCTGTACATCCATATAAAGCAGGTTATTAAAGGTATCTATACGACTGTTATACATAATATTATGTTTTTCCATGTATTTAAAAGTAGGTAAACAAATAATGAAATTGGTGTGATTTAGTGGTAATAATTTGTCACGAATTAAAGTGACGAGTTCAATATAACTATGAGTTGTTCGAAAGTCTTCCTCACCAATATAAATAATACAGTAGTCACACTCTGTAAACTCTCGAACTTTTGCATCAATATTATCGAAAATAAGTTCTATTCCACATTTGGGTTTACGATAATGACAGACTTCAAAATTATTTAGATAAGTTCTTCCAGCCATACTATACAGTCTATTAGAGGTTTCACCACTCAATAAAACTATTTTATGTTTAGTCGATGGCTCCGACGTGGGCGGAGTCTGTAAGGGTGGCGATGTTTTCCTGCCGGTATTTGTTGTCTGTAATAGAAGATCTCTCTCGCTTGAAGTGCATGCATTATCGGCGATATTAATTTTTGTACAAACATCTAAAGTAGTAATATCTTCCCCGACGATCTCCTTCGCTACATGTATAGTTTGCGTTTGTTTGAATTTTGGTTTAGTAGTAGATGATGTTTTTATTGGTGTTGTTTGTTTGTGGTTTACTGGACTACTGACTATTCTTTGAAAAAGATTATTTTTCTTCAATAGTTCTTCATTGCTTAACTTTAAATTATTATTTTCCAATATCAATGACTCAACCTCATGATGCGCACTATTTAATTGTGCCTTTAAAGTATCAATCTCATCTTTCAATATTTTTATTTGGTTGCAATCATCATCTTCGGATATATCCGGCATACTGTTTGAGGTACAATTCAATGTTTGTGATATAATATCACTATCATCTTTACTTGGTTCTGATTGTCTGCGTGTACGACGGAAAGTAATATTCTCAAGGAAGTTCATGATGATAAATCGATACTAAAATTAAAAAACAATATTCCTTAAAATCTTCGTTTTCTGGGATTTGAACTCATACCTCCTTACTTGAGAAGCCAACCGGTAAACTGCTTGGTCAACCGGCACATACTTTGCTGAGTGAAATTAGCGGTTGTATTATGTACTACGGTAAAGATTACTATCTATACCAAGAGATGTCGCTATTCACAATAGTTAATTAGTATTTAGATTGGTCAACACACATTGACGTATGGTATCACTCAGGACGTGTTAGTTCCTGTGCATTTTAATAGATGGTGCTGTATTATCACACAATTCAAATAAAAAACGAAATCTTATCGCAGTAATTTTCAATAGTGTTGATTTATCCAGAAATATATCAACAGATGTTTATGTTATTGTTGGTAGATGTTGTATTTAGCCAGATTTCACGCACACACGTCTTTCACTTTGCCTTTTGGTCATTAGTTATGGTAAAACAAGTCTTTGTTTATGCAGGTCGAATATCACTGTTTTTACGTTAGTTATGCTACACAGATTGTTTATAACACTGTCACAATTAGTTTGTTGCGTCAGGCTCACTTTTAAACGGGTTCCACTGTCTAAGAGTTAGTTTTTCTATTATTTTTACAGCTAACTTGGGAGTTAACAGCTAACTCAGGGTTTATACAATAATTCTCTTTGGATTTACCCTGAGTTAGCTGTTAAATCCCGAGCTATTTAGCTAATCCATGAACGTGCAAGTGGGCCTTAAGTCTCTAGTTAAGTATTTACAGGCACTATTTAATTGTCAAGGAGTTGGTCAGTTAGTCAGAAAGTTGAAGCTACATACCGTTCTCATAACAAAAGCAGCAGTTTTCTACAGAACCAGCTCTGTAGCTGGTTCTGTAGAAAACTGCTGCTTTTGTTCACAGGAACGTGTTAAGATAATTTATCATATTAACTTTACATCCTCAGGCACAAAAGCAGGCGGTGAGCTCCGCCATTACATAGACGTGACCGAGCTCCACGTCCCCCGTGCTGGCATGGAAGTACACACATACATGAAAGACGGACAGGTCGACAACTGGGATCTTTTTGAGAAGATGCTGGATTACTGTTATGCTAAGGTTGGTCCACTAAATTGTTAGTATCTTTTTCTAATTAGACAGAAATTTGTCCCTTAAAGCCAAATACGGCATACTTTCATCCCCTTTAAGGGACATCATCATCTTCCTGCCCTTATCCCATGTTACTTGGGGTCGGCGCAACACGTTTTCTTCTTCCATTCTCCCCTGTCAACCGTCACGCAATCATCTACACCTTTTTCCTTCATATCACTCCTCACACAATCCATCCATCGTTTCTTTGGTCTTCCTCTCCCTCTCCATCCCTCAACATTTATATTCATCACTCTTTTAGTCACATGCGATTCTTCCCTCCTCATCACATGCCCATACCAAGACAGTCGATTGCCTTTCAACTTTTCTGTAAGTGGCGCAACTTTCAGACTTCCTCTAATATACTCATTCCTTATTTTATCCATTCTTGTCACACCACACATCCACCTCAACATTCTCATCTCCGCTACATGCAATCTTTTTTCGTCCATCTTCTTCACAGCCCAGCATTCCGATCCATACAATACGACAGGTCTAATCACGGACTTGTATATTTTCCCCTTTAACTTGAGGGGCATCCGTGGGTCGCAAGTTGTTCCAGTGACCTGTCGCCATTTCATCCATCCTGAGTTGATTCGGTGCGTTATGTCACGGTCTACCTCACCATCCCCTTGGACAAGCGACCCGAGGTAAGTACCGGAAATCGGAACAGATAGGTATGGGCGTTCCGGCAAGAGTTATTTGCGTAGGACTGGAGAGACCGCCGAAATCACAGAATAAGTATTCTGTTTTGGTCCTACTTAGTTTCAGGCCAACATTCTCCAGTCTTTGCCACCACATTTCCAATCTGCTCTGGACCTCTAGGCCACTCTCGGCAACCAAAACAATGTCGTCGGCAAACAGCATACACCAGGGAGCCTCTTCCAGGATGTCCGACGTAAGTGCGTCCATTATCACCAGGAAGAGGTACGGGCTTAGAGCCGACCCTTGGTGCAAGCCAACAGCCACATTGAAGCTGCCGGTAGTGCCCGCTGTAGACCGGACTTGGGTACTACATCGACTGTACATCGCTCGAACCAGCTGTACGTACTTCCCAGGCATACCTTTCTCTTTCAGGGCCCACCACAAAACCTCACGTGGTACCCGGTCGTATGCCTTTTCGAGGTCGATGAACACCATGTGCAAGTTTTTGTGCGCACTTCTGTATTTCTCGCACAGTTGGCGGATGGCAAAAATGGCGTCCGTCGTTCCCCGACCAGGCATAAAACCGAATTGATTTCGTGAAATTTCACTCTCTTCTCGCAGCCGTCTTTCAATAACTTTCTCCCAAACTTTCATACTATGTGCCATTAGCTTTATTCCTCTATAGTTATTGCACTCCAGCACATCACCTTTGTTTTTAAAGATGGGCACCAGTGAACTGTTGCACCATTCGTCCGGTATGGCTTCTTCCAGCAACAACTTATTGAAGAATAAAGCTAACCACGTCCATCCATCCACCCGTAATAACTTCCAAACTTCAACTGGTATACCGTCAGGTCCTAATGCTTTACCATTCTTCATGCCATTTACTGCTATTCTCACTTCATCCATACTAACCATTCTCACTAGACCCTCATTCACTGGTTTACTGTCCAGCACTCCAATCCCCTTTAAGGGACAAATTTTCAAAAACCCTTAATGCTCATCTTTGTCATAAAAGGAACTTTTGCCATGCTTATCGACACAGCGGCTTATGCTGTGTGTGGTCTCAGTCAATTAATTAATTTGATATTTTTGTTAAGTAGATTTGATAATCTACTTAACAAAAATCTCAAATTAATTAAACAAGGTTTAAAAAAATAATTCAAGAACAGCAACTTTGGCAACAGTCTGTTCAGGTTGGCATAATCATCTCAGTCTTGTTTGTGACTGATCATTGTCATTTACAACAGCTTACAAAAGGTTTTAGAGAGAATTCATTATTTATTGTAATTTTTTATTTGTCTATAGCCTTTCTTCAGTTACAGTGTATTACAAAAACGTTTGTGTGCCCTTTGGCAAAGGCCTCCATCCCGTTCCAATTATCTATGTTCCTTGCCTGTCTAGCCCACGTCTTTCTCGCCGTCCTCACCAAGACATCCTGCCATCTTTTCAAAGGTTTCCCTTTCTGTCTTTTCCCCTCCCAAGGGTACCATAGGGTCACTTTTTTTCCCATTTCTCTTCTCCCCTGACAGTGTAGCCGGCCCATCTCCATTTTAATCTTCTCAGTTTAAGTATGATTTGCCTTCTTGATTACTCAGTCATTAGTTCTATCTTTCTTTTCCTATTCTGCTTTTCCTTCCTTTCTTTTTTTTTGTAGCATGGAGAGGAGAAGAAAGAATTAATAAAGCTTTCAATTTCAACAACCAGGGGTAAGGTTCAAAGAGCATTGGGCCAATACTCTTTGAACCTTACCCCTGGTTGTTCAATTCAATTGCCAATGCCATTGGCAATTGCTTTGAGCGGTTGAGGTATTTATATGCACTTTCTGTTCAATGAGGTGCTGCTGTCTGTTTGACACTAAATACGTAATTAATAAATCAGTTCTTCAAATTAATTAAATGATCAGCTCACATAATCCGAGATTCAGATATCTCAGAAAATTATCGTTAAAGAAAACCCACAATTCACTACTAAATAAGCATTTTAACCATGTTCCCTTCCAGGTGATCCGTTCCCCATCAGAACACCACCCAGCACTCTTCACTGAAGCAGTATGGACCACCAGACCAGCCAGAGAGAAGCTTGCAGAACTCCTATTTGAGAAGTACCAAGCGCCAGCATTCTTCTTGGTAAAGAGTGCGGTGTTGGCAGCGTTTGCTAACGGCAAGTCTACAGCGCTTGTGGTTGATGCTGGTGCCAGTCAGACGAGTGCTGTTCCTGTTATTGATGGGTGAGTGAGCTTAAAAAGTCTTCTGAAATCGACCGCAACCACAGCTATACTTGACTGGTTTCTTGTAACCTTATGAAAACCCGTTAAAAGATGGCGACCTGTCATCAATTGTCGCTGCGGTGTCTCATTGTGATTGGGTGATGTTGCCGTTTGCGGTTGCGGGCGGAAGAGCCCATTGTAAAGTGTTTCTTCATGACATTTGGTGTCATGGATATCTTTTTTTAAACATTTATTTAATTTTTTGTGATTACTTGAACTCACACACTGACTTATTATTATTAGTATTACTTATTATAATGTTAGAAATATAGTATAATTTTACAATGTTTGTAAGTATGTGAGCACCATGCATCTATCACATAATTAATTTATGTCATTCCTTCATTTTTCATTCTTTTTACCTATCGTGGTATAGTAATCTTATTCTAGGTGCATTGTCTTCACATATAATTATATAATTAGTGTATACAAGATATAATGATTTTTTTAAAAGAGTAACGGTGGAGTTTCTTGCCCATTCTTCTCCATACGAAAACTACCTTTTGGAATGGGCGACTAGAATCAGTTATTATTATTTTTTGTAAAGTTTGACGTTCAAAAGTGCCTTTTTTGTGCCTAATTGAAATAAATTATTTGACTTTGGTTTTGACTTTGCAATACCAAAGGAAAGAAGATGTGTTGCCGTTCTATTTGAGTCCAGAGACAATGCTGAACTTGGTAGTAAATAGTAACCGCATATGGACTGCAGTACCTAAGGGCATTGCAGGTGTGCTGTCATTAGGGTTACCCCATGAAACAAGGCGTAATGTAAATAACATAACATCACGCCTTGTTTCCCCGAAGGGTTGGGCAGAGGTGTATCTGTTGTAAGTACACCCACATTTCGCCAGTTATGTAAGTCCCATGTAATAGGGGGCGAGCCTATTGCCATCAACCGGGCACAATTCCAGACTCCGGGCTACTACTGAGAAATTCCTGGTGGTAAAACCCAATAATACTTTGCCCGACTTGGGAATTGAACCCAGTGCCTCATGCTCAGCAGTAGCGCTTTCGACCACTAGACCAACGAGGCAGTTCTTTTTTAATACTTTTTTTTTAAAGATCACGTTTCTTGTATTATTTGTTGTTATAGCGGCAATAGAAATACACGATCTGTGCAATTTTCAACTGTCTACCTATTATATGACAGACGGACGGACGGACAGCGGAAGCTTAGTAAAAAGAAAAATAATGTGTTAAAAAATTAATATGTCCGGACTTCTCTGCAAATTTCCGGCTTTTTAACAGAACTTTTCTTTTGAAATAGTAACCCTAGCTACCTAGGGTTACGATTTCAAAAGAAAAGTTCTCCACGAGACAAAACTGAAGTGTCCAGTGTAGACTAGCAAAAAGTCTTCGTAAAACTACAACAACGCTGTTTGACAGCAGAAATTAATATAGTTTTAAAACTTTTCTCTCCGAGGTCTTTTCCGAATATATTTTAAAAGCCACCCATAGATAAATATCACCCATCTCTCCATTATTCCATTGCCTAGTTTAGGATACATATCCGGTACACCTCTAATAATCCTTCCATATCCTCAGGGCACGTCTTCCCTACCGCCCCCTGGTCTATAGATAGTGCAATCAACGACGATGCGCCCCACTCTGCTCCGCTCCGTACTAAAGTACAGCTTACAGTACAGTAATCGCGGAGTGGGACGCGTCGTCTTGGATTGCACTATCTGTACTCCTTGATATGCAATGGTCTCTGTAGTCCCATGAAACATGCAAAGATTTGGAGCCCCTGGAGCTCCAAATCTTTGGGTTCATTCGAGTAATCGAGTCTGGTCAAACCACGTTGGGTTCGGTGCATTTCATTAATTGATTCAATCAATTGCTCCACCACAAACTATCAATCAATCTGCCCAGTCTTTTCCCAACTATGGGTCGGCTTCCAGTCTAACCGGATGCAGCTGAATATCCAGTATTTTACATGGAGCGACTGCCTATCTGACCACAACCCAGTAACTGGGTAATACCCCTTGGTAATACTGGTTGTCAGACTTTCAGGCTTCTGACGACCCGTAACGACTGTCAAAGATCCACGTATGACAGCCGGGACCAACGACTTAACCTGCTTTCCGAGGCAGGGAAGAGTCTCGGATTGTAACATGGTCACCCATCCATGGACCAACCGCGGCACTACAAACTACAATTGCACACAAACTAAAATTCCTCATTTATTTTCAGGTACGCCCTTGTTAACGCCGCCGTTCGCTCGCCGGTAGGGGGCGACCATCTCGCCGCTCAAGCGAAGAACATGCTAACTAACATGCATATACAGATGCTGCCTATTTACAGTATTCAGGTATTTTTCATACAAACTAAATAGACTATGGGTTTTGCCTTTGACTAAGCTATAGTGACTAAACTATTGGTTATAATATTTGATTAAATTTTCGTATGCAGACTAAGGGCTGATTTCACCAATGAAACTGAACACGATCAGCGTTTTCTAAAACGCGTTCAAGAGGTGTCAGTGTCAAAATTGCTATGGAATATTGTACAGACGCCAGCACATCAACCTACTACAATCTGTCAAATTTCAATCGATTTTCAACTTTATCACTACTGTATAAGGTTCAAAGTTGATTGGGAAATTTTGACAGTTCCGGTTAGGTTGATGTGCTGGCGTCTGTACACTGACAGCTCTTGAACGTGGTTAGATGTGCTGAACGCGTTCAATTTCATTGGTGAAATCCGCACTAAGAACGTAAATAGATAAACGCAGTTTAATTTACTGTTGTAATGTCGATTCTCAACAACCTCTATTGGTCTCAGTCTACAATGAGCTTAAATCATCTGCTATCCACTCGGTTGGGTTGATTGAAATGTTTTCTCTGGGGACATGGGTCAGCAACATCAATGTTCATAAGTCTATTAAACATAATATACCATCTGTTACTAAACCTAAACGACATTATGACTGCAATCGTTTGAGACAAATCTGCACAAATTTTATAGAGAAGGAATATGTTGGTTTTCACAAGATTTACACAGATGGTTCTAAGAGTAGTGCTGGTAGTGGCGCTGCGGTTTGGGATCCACAATTAAATACAAATGTCAAACTTGCTATAGACTCTGATATCTCCATTATGCATGTCGAGTTAATTGCAATAGCAGAGGCTCTTTCTTATATTGACTCAATTAGCCATGATAAATTTGTCATTCTAACAGACTCGAAGAGTTCGCTGCAACACTTGGCTCGGTGCACTTCGCCCGTGCGAGGAGTACCGATAGCCTACATGATTTTGGAGTCTATATTTAAATTCGGTCAAAAGTCAATCTCGATAGTTTTACAGTGGATCCCATCTCATGTACAGATTCAGGACAATGAAAGAGTGGATCTTTTGGCCAACCAAGCCGTGACAGATGGAATTTCTGTAAATGTTCTTCCTTTATATACAGATTATATAAAAATAATAAAACAGCAGTGTACAGATGTGTGGAGTGAATACTTTAACCAGAGGTCAACAGAAAAGGGAATTTGGTACAAGACCATCCAACCACAGCTTCCAGTGTATAATTGGATCGATCAAAATGTACTTAGCAGAAGTGATTTAGTTATGGCATTTAGACTTCGTGCCGGTCACATTCCATCAAGGAAGTTTGGTTTTTTGATGAAAAAGGTTACGTCACCCAACTGTGAAGAATGTGGAGTAGTCGAAGATGTGCAACATGTTTTGATGGAGTGTGTACGGAATGAAGCTTTGCGATTTAATTTACTTGGTCCAACAAACAGATACGACATTGGTGACTGTAACGCGATCCTGGCTTCTCCTTTATCGGAACAAGCTAGGACAATGTACAAATTGGCATTTTTTGTTCTAAAATAATAATTTATGTAGGTAGTAAGGTAATGTTGTAGAATGAAAAAATGTTTTTAGGTTTAGTTATTTTTGCTGATGTTACAGGGTGACGTTATCGCTGAGCGATAAAGCCCTTAAAATAAAGATTTAAAAAAAAAAAAAAAAAAAAAAATGTCGATTCTCCCTGGAAACCAGCGCTGGGGCTCGGTCTCGCATAGGGTCGCAGCATTATGCTGAGCGATGGATGTTTTGCGCCGATGTGATTTTCTCCCAAATTGTTATATTCGTGTTTTTGTTTCTTTCCTTGCGTCTTGTTTACCGCAAATAAACTTTAATTTCATTATTTTTAATAATATATCAGAAAAAAGTCTAACCCAAAACATAACATTTCAGACTAAGGAAGTAATAAGAGAGCGCGAGCGAGGTCGCTACACGCTGAAGACTCTGCCGGCCGGTCTGACGCACACCTGGCAACAGTACATGCTGAAGAGGCAGTACGAAGACTTCTGCCATTGTGTGGCGCAGGTAATATATACACCTGTTCTTATGGAGAAGAACGGGCAAGAAACTCCTCGGACACTCATTTAAATCAAGGTCAAATAATTTATTTCAATTAGGCACATAAAAGGCACTATTGAACGTCAATGTACAAAAAAAGAATTGATTCTAGTCGCCCCTTCCAAAATTTAGTTTTCGTATGGAGAAGAATGGGCAAGAAACTCCACCGTTACTCTTTTAAAATGTTTTCACAATATCTTGTATACATTAATTATATAATTATATGTGAAGACGATGCACCTAGAATAAGATTACTATACCACGATAGGTAAAAATGAAGCAATGTCAGATAAATTAAAAGGAGGAGCTCGTGGCTAAGTAATAACTGCCGCACGGGTCGATCCGTCAGGTTAAGCTACGCTTGCCGGGGTTGGTCCGTGGATGGGTGACCATCTTTATGTACCGAGACTCCTCCGTGCCTCGGAAAGCACGTTAAGCCGTTGGTCCCGGTTGTCATTCGTGGATCTTTGACAGTCGTTACGGGTCGTCAGAAGCCCGAAAGTCTGACAACCAGTCTTACCAAGGCGTATCGAATTACCCAGTTACTGGGTTGTGGAGGTCAGATAGGCAGTCGCTCCATGTTAAATACTGGTATTCAGCTGCATCCGGTTAGACTGGAAGCCGACCCCAATATAGTTGGGAAAAGGCTAGGCAGATTGATATTGTCAGATAAATTAATTATGTGATAGATGCACGGTGCTCATATATTTACAAACATTGTAAAATTGTACGATATGCCTAACATTTCGGTTCGGCTTGAAGAAACTTTATTCCCAATAAAGACGTAAGTCACTTACTTGAGAACAATACTAAAAATATAGATTACAATATGTTCGTCATCAGTATTACAATTTAATAGTTACCCATCCAATGCATTCATTTCTCCAGAAGTGATCGATCCGCAATTATGTGCTGGCTAAGTTGAGTTTTGAATGCATTGTAAGAGTGTACATTTCTTATACAGGACGGTAATTTGTTATAAAGCTGTGCTCCTTCAAAAGTTAGTTTGAGTTAGTTTTAACAAGTAATACTATTATGTCAGTAAGTGAGTTCAAGTAATCGCAGAATGTAAAATCAATGTTATAAGAAATAATATTATACAATTAAATTAGCAACCAGTTTGATTTTGTCTAGACTCTAAATTGTCCTATGGAGCAGGACCAGCATGTTTCCAAGCATTTATTAAAAATATTGGTTAACGATATAGAAAGCATAATCAGCACAGACACAGGCCTCCTGTCAGTGAGAAGAGTCAGTGGGCCGTAATCCACCACGCGGGCCCAGTGCCGGTTGGTAGATGTCACATGTCTTCGAATGTTTGGTTCTAGGTCATGCCGGTTTCCTCACGATGTTTTCCTTCACCGTTTTGAGAGCAGCGGTCATGAAATTATTTACACAAAGTAAAACGCCTGCCAGGGTTCGACCTACGACCACCATTGTTATTAAAGCCTTTCGGCAAATTAAAATCAAACTGACCGAAGATCTATGGGGACTATCTATCAAAGTTTGTACATCCATAATCGAGACTATAGCACCATACTTAGCTTTAATATTTAATTTGTGTGTGGATCAAGGAGTCTTCCCGGATTTAATGAAATACAGTAAGGTTATACCACTTTTTAAATCTGGGGACAGTAAAGACACCAACAATTATAGACCAGTATCCGTGCTGCCGGTATTCAGCAAAGTGTTCGAAAAGGTAATGCTAAACCAAATGCTTAATCATTTTAACACCAACCAAATCTTACATGATCAGCAATATGGTTTCACCAAAGGTCGTTGTACAACTGACGCCGGTGTCACCTTATTAAAACACATATTTACAGCGTGGGAGGAGGCTCAAGATGCCATAGGAATCTTTTGTGACCTCTCCAAGGCATTTGACTGCGTAAATCATGAAACCTTACTCTTGAAACTTGAGCATTACGGACTAGGTAAACTTGCGCTCTGTTTAGTAAAATCTTATTTAAATGATAGACAACAGCAAGTTCAAATTAATGGTGTAAATTCACTCGGTCTAAAAGTAAAAATGGGTGTTCCTCAAGGCTCGATATTGGGTCCTTTCCTCTTTTTAGTATATATTAATGATCTACCCCATTTATTAAAAAAACAACCACAAATGGTGTTATTTGCTGACGATACTTCCCTAATTTTTAAGATAAATAGACGTGCATCAAATCTTGACGATGTAAATAACGCCCTACTGCAGGTCCAAAATTGGTTTACTGCTAATAATTTAGTATTAAATGGGAAAAAAACTAAATGCATAAGATTTGCTTTACCGAATGTTAAAAGTAGTGATTGTGATATAGTATTGAATAAGGAGAAGCTAGAATTTGTAGATAAAACTGTTTTCCTGGGGATCACGCTCGATTCAAGGCTGCAATGGGGTCCTCATTTAACATCTCTCGCAGGACGGCTAAGTTCAGCAGCATATGCTGTAAGAAAAATCCGTCAATTTACTGATATAGATACCGCAAGGCTAGTCTATTTCAGTTACTTTCATAGTATCATGTCCTACGGTATTTTACTATGGGGACGGGCTGCAGATATCGACTCTATTTTTATTCTGCAGAAAAGAGCCATTAGAGCAATATATTGCCTCCGTAGGCGCGATTCTCTAAGGGAACTGTTTAAAAATATTAACATCATGACGGTACCTTGTCAATATATTTATGAAAACATCATGTACGTCAGGAAAAATCTTAATCTTTTCAGTAAAAGAGGTGAAAGACACAATTATAGTACTAGAAATAGGGACCAATTAGTTCAACCGGGTTTCAGACTGGCTAAAGTAGACTCATCTTTCATGGGGTACTGTTTAAAATGTTACAATAAAATACCTTCCCATATACTACAACTAAATGAAACGAAATTTAAATCTTGTATAAAACGCACACTATGCTGCCAGGCATATTATAAGCTTGGGGATTATATCGCTGACAAAAATGCTTGGCTTAACGCTGGTTCAGCTCCACAAGGGCGCATAAACTAATTGATTAGCATTCAAAAATATTGTTGGAATTGCTGAAGATTGCAAAAACTATCTTTGAATTGTATAACTTCAATCTCTTTTTTTTTATTGTATAAATGCATAGCACATGTGTGAGCACTGTGACCATGTACCTTCTATAAAGCTACCATTTACTGGGTACGTCTTTCATTGACTTGATATGCCCTGGCGGCTAAGAGTATGTCATGCTCACTCAAATGTCTCGCTGGTGGTGGCGTGTGTGTTGGATCGTTGAGTTCCCTTCAAAATGGTTGAGCTAAACGGTGCTGATCCATGCGTCATGTTCGTGAACGGGCGCCATCAGTAGGGACTGGTCATCTCTTATCTGCCACGGCTTATTTTAATTTTTGAATTGTTTTATTTTTGTTTTTTTATTACGGACGCTTTTTACGTACACGTCTTTCTACATTGTTCTCACATGTATAATTTCAACATGAATGATGTAAACAATATTTTGTAAGATTATAATTTTTTTAAAAAGAGTGTCCGTGGAGTTTCTTGCCCGTTCTTCTCCATAGGTACCTACGCTTTGGAATGGGCAACTAGCTTCATATTTCTGACTGACTGACTCCTTGACAATTCAAAAGTGCCTGTAAATGGTTTAATTGAAATAAATGCTTTGAGTTTGAGTTTGAGTTTGAATTGCTCACCATGTAGAAAGACGTGCATGTTAATTTGACATTACTCCCTAGATATCAGAAAGCCAATACGAGGAGCGGCAGGTATCGTCGGTTCCGTTCAGCCACTACGAGTTCCCGGGCGGCTATCATCAGGACTTCGGTCCAGAGCGGTTCAAGCTGACCGAGTGCCTCTTCGAGCAGACTCTTGGAGCGCCGCATTTAGGTAAGTGGATAAGGTTTTTAACCGACGAAAAAAAATGGAGGAGCGTCTCAAGACCACGCATAACTTTTTGCTGAGTAGTCCGATTTTAATGATTCTTGTTTTATCGGGGAGAGTATACTTCGAATTACTAAATAAATATAAACTTCTAAAAAATAATACAAGGCCAAGCAAATTAGAATTGTTCGAAGAATTAATTCCCAGTAAGCTGGAAATCGTTTTAATACCTTAATTTGGTCCTAAATGCGTTTAATCCGAGTTTGCCCAATCCCTGGAGGTGTGCATAACTTTTGGGAGTCCAATAACCGCGAAATTTTTATTTCTTTTTCAGTTTTTTGCATGTAGCACAAAAACGGTACGTCGGACGGAAAATGGTTTTAACTCAATATAAAAGAGGGTCAAATTCTGCGTCAAATGAATACCTAAAACTTCAAATTCGGTTCATTGGTATAGTCGAAATCAAAGGTTAGAAACTGGAAAAATTTCTCATTTAGGTGCAAACTTACATTTTGCGAGTTTTTAGGACACAAGACTATTCCTGGTAGCCCTATATTCACCTAAGGCCAATGAGACCTCCTTGGATGAAATCCGTCACGAGATGTTCTCAAAATCCCTCGTAAAGTCAACTTTCAATCTAGCCTCTCTACCCCAACAAATGCAGCCACCGCCCAACATATTCTGCGGGTCTACCTCCAAATCCAAGGCTGGTAAGATAGACCAAAGGATCCTCTCAGCTGGGGTCGGAAGAGGACGGACCTTGGCCTGCTCCCCAACATAACCACCAAGGATCCAGCTCCAGCTGAAATCCTTAACACGGTGTCCTGCGGATGTAAGAAGTAGGTATGAAATGTTTAACAATTTGCCTCAACTGCCACTTCCAGTACAGCTCGAATTCTGCACCATTCGAGGATGAAGGTATGTCCCACATGCCGATTGCCGTAGAAGCAGAAATGGGTGAGGACAGTCCCTTCGAAGATGATCCCGATGAAGAGGGACGTTGATGAAGGACCATCGACATCTAAGAAAATGCGATCATGAAGGCTGCCTTATTTTCTGCATTGATTTTTATAACATGTTTTTATTCATATTTTATCTTAGTGGCAATATACAACTTTGTTATAATTAAAATGTTTTTCATTCTTACTACTTCGAATCTCTACTCAGGGTGTGAATATTTATATAACTAGTTTTCTGATTGGGTAAATCTGATGATGTTGGTGATAAGAATTTACATTAAAATGTTTTTAGCCGTAACGATGCATTAAATGCGCACCTTTATTTATGGAAAATGTGCAACTTAGAAGGATCTTATGTGGTCTTGAAAAGTCGCAAAATGTAATGAAAAATTTTCCCAGTTTTTAATCTTCGATTTCGACTATATCTCTGAACCGAATGTGAAGTTTTAGATATTCATTCGACGCAGATTTTGACTCTCTTTAATATTGAACTGAATAACATTTTCCGTCCGACGCGACGTACCGTTTTTGTACTACATGCAAAAAACTGAAAAAGGAGCAAACATTTCGCGGTTATTGGGCTCCCAAAAGTTATGCACACCTCCTGGGATTGGGCAAACTCGGATTACACGCATTTAGGACCCAATTAAGGTATTAAAACGATTTCCAGCTTGCTGGGAATTAATACCACAAAACGCATTTTTTGGATCTAATTTGATTGGCTTCTTTATTGAAAACTAAAATCCACCCCTAAGGGTAAAAAAATGTGGTTTATTGATTTTCCACCTACTGAATTTTCAATTTCGAACCGATTCTGTTGTAATTTCGCGCACATAATGTAGTTCTGATGACACATTGACATAATAAAGAACTGGAGTTGATCTGATGATGGAGACTGAAGACAGTCGGGAGAGCTCCTCAGCAGTTAACAGCAGCTACATAGTGTTTGGGCTTATTTCATTCACCTTGATGAGAACTTTAGACCTAGCTGGGGTATGACTGTTACCGAGGGTCTGACGATGGAGACGGAAGGCTGTTTAGGAAAACAATCAAGTTAAATGGTAAAACAAAAGCAAAAAATAAAAACCATTATTACAAAAAAAAATACTGATAAAAAAGATCTGAAAAGCGAAAAATAAAAAATAACTAAGCTCCTAAACTAATTTATGTAACAAATGAGGCGGTGCCAATCAAACAAATTAATTACCTTGCCAATAGCGTAAAATGGTACATTGATGGATCTTCGTTGAATGTGAAAAAATACCTCAAATAATTTTTATTTGAACTTTTAGACTTATATGGAAATCGTTAAAAAACTGTCCGGTACAAAAGTCAGAAATTGCCAAAACCTTTGTACGGAAAAAGTAATCGTTCGAAATTTGAATTTCAATTTTTTTTTTTTCGGCCAGTCTGTTCCCATTAGAGATGCGCCCAAAGTTCGGCCGGATATTCGTATTCGGTACATTGGGCATATTTTTTCATGTTCGTATTCGGCCGAATATTCGGTTGATTTGTCGAATAATTACCGTATATTTAAATTATTGTTAATATTGAAAAAATTACATTTAATTAAACAGTAAGGTTGAATAAGTGTGGTTTATTCCGAAAGTTGTACAGACGCCGCACATCAACCTACTACAATCTGTCAAATTTCTTTAATAGATTTTCAACTTTATCACTACAGTATAAAATTGAAAGTTGATTGGGATTTGACAGTTTCGGGTAGGTTGACACCTGCTGGCGTCTGTGCATAGTTTTTTGTTAATGAAAGGAACACTACTTTTTGTACCTACCAATTATTTATTGACAAAATAAAAATTAACTTTAAACAATATTAAGCGAGAACTGCAATATGTAACTGAAAGAGGACAGAGGGGGGGGGGGGGGACAAATGCCGCCCGGCTCTTGCAGAGCGCCGTACCAACGTGTACAAACCTGTTTACCGCGCTGAATTTAACCGAATGATTCGGCCGAATATTCGGTGCGATACATTTTGACCGAATATTCGTATTTGGTTGAACCTACATTTGCCGCATCTCTAATTCCCATCGTGAAAAGTACGTGGAGTCTCATTTCCCACGAAATGCATGGGAAAAGTTTTTTGCGATTTCTCACTTTTATTGTACTCAAACCTCAGTTGGTCCGATAGAGTTTAATGATCCCTATAAGAAACTGAGATAAGAATCGATTGGCATCAAAAAAATGTTTTGTGAAAACTGCTCATTTTGTTGCGACTGTAATTTTTTTTCATAATCTGTGAATGCAGATCAAAAAGTTAAGGACAGTTTCTTAAGACCGTTTTCCTGTAGATATAACCTGTGTAGTAATATTAGTTACTACACCAAATAAGTTTTCTCTCTATTGGGTTACCTACTCCGGTCACAGATCGTCATTACTCACACGAAAGTATTGAAACGTTTTTTGGAATTTCAAAGTGTAAACATGGAAATACCAAATAGGCAAATACTTCCATGATTTTAACAGCTCCACATTAGATCTCAACATCGCGCGTTCGTATTTCCGAAGAAAGACGAACATTCCCGAAGCGCAAAGTTTTCTGTTTCTGATGATTGTGTACACCCAGCGTGCGCGGCGGCGGCGGCGTGCGACGCGGACGCGCGGCCCGCGCTGTGGGGCTCCGTAGTGGCGTGCGGCGGGCTGGCCAGCACGGCGGGCTGGCTGGAGCGCCTCGCCAAGGAGCTGGCCGCGCGCGCGCCCTCCTCGCACCGCCTCAAGAGCCACGCCGCGCCCAACTCCACCGAGCGCCGGTTCGCGGCTTGGATAGGTGAGCATGCACCTTGTTGGGCTAGTGGTCGCGACCGCACTGCTGGCTGGCCAGCACGGCGGGCTGGCTGGAGCGCCTCGCCAAGGAGCTGGCCGCGCGCGCGCCCTCCTCGCACCGCCTCAAGAGCCACGCCGCGCCCAACTCCACCGAGCGCCGGTTCGCGGCTTGGATAGGTGAGCATGCACCTTGTTGGGCTAGTGGTCGCGACCGCACTGCTGGCTGGCCAGCACGGCGGGCTGGCTGGAGCGCCTCGCCAAGGAGCTGGCCGCGCGCGCGCCCTCCTCGCACCGCCTCAAGAGCCACGCCGCGCCCAACTCCACCGAGCGCCGGTTCGCGGCTTGGATAGGTGAGCATGCACCTTGTTGGGCTAGTGGTCGCGACCGCACTGCTGGCTGGCCAGCACGGCGGGCTGGCTGGAGCGCCTCGCCAAGGAGCTGGCCGCGCGCGCGCCCTCCTCGCACCGCCTCAAGAGCCACGCCGCGCCCAACTCCACCGAGCGCCGGTTCGCGGCTTGGATAGGTGAGCATGCACCTTGTTGGGCTAGTGGTCGCGACCGCACTGCTGGCTGGCCAGCACGGCGGGCTGGCTGGAGCGCCTCGCCAAGGAGCTGGCCGCGCGCGCGCCCTCCTCGCACCGCCTCAAGAGCCACGCCGCGCCCAACTCCACCGAGCGCCGGTTCGCGGCTTGGATAGGTGAGCATGCACCTTGTTGGGCTAGTGGTCGCGACCGCACTGCTGCGGATGATTCCCAAGTGTTATTGGGTTTTTCCAACAGGATTTCTCAGTAGCAGCCCAGGCTGAATTTGTGCTCCTGTTGCATGAAACATAAATGTGGGTGTATTAAAACTGTGCACCTCTGCTCGACCCTTTGGGACAACAGGCGTGATGTTACGAGTTACAAACGTCAAAAATATGTTAACCATTCATAATCCTCTTAAGCAATATGAGCAATATATATATATATATATATATATATATATATATATTATTTGTAATCCCGTTCTCGAAAATGGTCGATGAAAGTGGCAATATAAAGGTTTACGGGGGCGAAAAATCGATCTAGCTAGGGTAAATTTGTCTATTTTTTGTCTATTTTCACCCAAGTAGAGCACAGTCGCCCAGGTCTTTAAAACAATTTGACCCATTTACAGTGTTTTAAAACGATTTTTTTGAAGCCCCCTTCGCCCTGTACTTTTCAAAACACCCTTTATAAATGTTCAGCAATTATTTACAGTTTAGGAGAAAACTTAGCTCAAATGGAAACGTTTTGTTTGACAAAATTCGAAAGTTTAATAAAGGGAGTGTGGCACAAACCCAGTAATTTTAAAAACTAACTTATAGATCGTTGGTTTTGTGATTATTATCGAAAGCCCGATATCCGCCGGATATTAACCTACTATCCGGTATACACCGAATATTGACCAAGTATCCGGAATCCGACAAGATAGTAAAGTTGGGCCGGATACTGGATAGTTGCCGGAACACGTTTCATCTCTATAAAATATTAACATGAACATTTGTTTCTTTTTCCAGGAGGTTCGATCTTGGCATCTATTGGGTCCTTCCAGCAAATGTGGATATCTTCACAGGAGTACGATGAAGGGGGCAAGGGACAGCTCGAAAGGAAATGTCCTTAATACAGCTGTTTATACTTAAATACAGTCAGAGAAATTAATTGTTAAGGAAAATTAATTGAAACTACGCCAATTTGCCGTGTTATAGACGACTATCAAAGAATGACAGTTGTGATATGAATAATACATGAGCAGTTTAGAATAGTAGTCAATTTGCTAAACAATTAACTTCCCTGAATTTACTTAAGATCATATTGTTGAAGATAGCGCAATATTCGACTTATTAGGAACGTATAGTATCCGGCCGTAAATATGGCACATCCGAGTTGCTCAGTAGCAGCTCGGAGTCTTGTGCCCTATTAAATGGGTCTTAAACATAACTGGCGAAGTGTGGGTGTTAATATACACAACTCTGTTTAACCCTTCGAGGAGTACAAGCGTGATGTTATAATATGTAGGTTTAAATACTATATTCTCCAAAAATTATATCTTTACAACTAAAACTAATTTATTCAAACTAGGCTCAAAATCAGCACTTTTGAACTTCAAAATTACATGACCATGACCGTCCCTAGCACGCCCGCCCTTCGCCACTTCCTTAGTGCTTTAGCTGGGAAAAACTGCCCAGCAGTACAGCTGTTTCTTCAGTAAGAAGAACTTGTTTGTATACAATATCGTATCGTAACATCATATCGACTATTTTCGTAATACTACGCTATATCCAACTATATAATACTTGGTAGGCAGTGAGACTTCCCAACAAAATACATTCTGAATTTAACAAATCTAGAACCCCTTACATAATAAGCCTATAACGTTCCCACTGCTGGTACTCAGGCCTGCTCTATGTGAAGATTGGGTTTCCTAAGAAAGCGGTTCCGTCATATAACGGCCGTCATGGAAATCTGTAATTTTCACCAATATTACAGATTACATACACATACATTTAAGGTGGTAAAAACGCTCTGTATTTGGACAGTCGCTATTGTGTGACCTATCAAAAATTTCTTAGGAAACCAAACCTGTAGAGACTATATGACTGATGATGACTAAAAATTGTGTTTTGTCCGTCTGGTAAATTATAAAAAAAGATTGGACACGTATTTTTTCTTTATTTACGTACGCAAAAGATTACTGCGATACATTGTTACATGTGGCATTAGTTCGTTGTTACATAGCGAGCCCCCACTCTCCCAACTATTATTTAAGTCATTTTTAATTAATATATAAAACAAAAAAATAAGTCTAATATTTTTTATTATCTAACTGACTGACTAAATAGTTATTTTTTACCCAGGCATCATCCCTATTCATAACGTAAGCTCAATTTATTCTGGTTAAGAAAAATAGTACAGTAGGCCATACGTCAGTGGTAACAAAACCAGTATAAATTCGCTTCTTATTCTATTGAACCTCCATACTACGCTACTCACACAGTCTTCCAAGTCCTCTTTAATCATCGTTAACGAACGGGCCTAAAGTTGTAGCTCAATGGGCCGCAAGTTAATAGTCGGTCCGCGACTTTTGTATCATGTGGGCCGCCTCACTGCCTACCCTTAACGTTAAGATGTAGTTATAAAATAATGTTATATAACGTCAGTGTGAATGATTATATTTGTATTATAATTAAATGGTTTTTTTAATGACTGAGAAATAAATAGATTTAAGACGATGTTCCGTTTTATTTTAAGTTTAATAGCCTCCAGGGTAATACTTCCGGCGCACCCTGGTCATTCAACCCGGTACCACCTTGCTGACACCATATATTTTTACCACGAAACTAACTACCAGTCTTACCAAGGAAATTCAAATTATTTTATTTCACATAAACCCACAAGGGCACTTATGAAACGTCAGAAGCTAGGTGCACGGTTCCAATTGGTCGTTTCCTATGGGGAAGAGCCGGCAAGAAACTCCACGGTTACTCTTTGATGATGTTAGTTTGAATGGAGGTCAACAAATATACAGTCTACTAAGCCTACAGCATTATCACATTCACAAAATAGAAAAGAGTCTATATAAAGATAAATAAATGAATAAAAACGTATTTAAAACGATGGTGACTGTGGTGGCAAAGTGGTAACGTCCCCGACTTACGTGTAGTAAGTAGATCATGCTGTCGAACCCAGACAGGCGCGTTACTTTCTGTAAATGATTTCATCACCACTGCTCTCAATACAGCTGATTATGCTATACTAGTATGCTTACCAAGGGGTATCGTGTTACCCAGTAACTGGGTTGTGGAAGTCAGATAGGCAGTCGGTCCATGTGTAAAATACTGGTATTCCGCTGCGTCTAGTTAGACTGGAAACCGACCCCAACACAGTTGAGAAAGGGTTAAGCAGTTGATCATTAACTATTCTCTTATGATATAATTCGTGTGGGTAGAAATATTTATCGACGATTTCTTGCTCGGAAACAAACTCGGTAGTAAATAAAGTAATCGTTTATTTTTATTTAACACAAGCATTATTTATTAACTCACAATATCAGAAATAATCCTTATAATAAAGTTTGTAGCAAAAATGGCGCAGCTTTGGCTTTTAATCATAATTATATTAAAACTTAAACTTAGAAAACTTAATTATACATTATTTTAGCAAAACAGATTGTTTGAGATAGAGGAAAGATCTTTTTTAATGATTGATGATTTAATAAGTAGGTATAGTAGTATAGATTTATGAATTTTACATCTTTTTACGTTTTATTGTTCATTTATTTACAAATAATTAAATGCAAAATGTTAGTTGAGAAGCATTATAATTAGTTAAATATTAAAATACTACTTGATTCTGTAATTATGTTATTCATTGAGGTTTATAAATTGATTCCTAGGAAAATTCTCTCAGTTTTAACTGCAATACTGACAATCAGACTACTTTTTATCTAATTCTGTTTAGATTCTACGACTAGAAAGTATATATTATTAGAGATGAAACGGATATCGGGCAACTATTCGGTATCTGGCCGGATACTGGGTAAATACTCAGTATCCTACGGGTAGGTACTTCAAAAATCGATTTTACTATGGAATGGATATTTTGGCCGGATATCCGTTTGATGGGATGGCCGGGATAGTCAGCATCCGTTTCATCTGGAATAACTGTCTAACTTATTGACAATAAACAAGCCATCTTAATATCTATTCTATGCACATATATCAGCGTAGGAACTTACAAAAATCATCGACTTACTACTACAATACTATTTGGAACACAATTTAATGCAGTGATACTCAATATTCGGCCTGTTGTGCTCATCTTTGCTTTACGGCCCGATGAGCTACTTTGGGGACCGCTTTGGACCACAGAATGACAGTGTTGTTGCCATATATTACTTTCCTCTATGGTTGTTGCTATTAATATAAATAGACAAAACGAAACAAGACAACATAAGGATGGCAAACAGATAAATATTCGACGATAAAATAGGTAAATAGAACCAGGATTTTTCAGTAAAATATAAAATATTTAACAGCTTCGACTCGTTGGGCTAGTCGTTGCAAGAGCTACTGCTGAGCATGAGGACTTGGGTTTGGTTCCCAGGTCGAGCAAAGTATTAACGGAGTTTTATATTACGAATTTCTCAGTAGCAACCCCGAGTGGATTAATGCATTGTTGGTGGCAATAGACTCACGTATTACATGGAATTTAGGGCAGTTTTACATGCTAAATTATCGCAAAATTCATTATACAAATAATCTAGCGCACTTAAATTACTGCGATTGGTTGTTGATAAATCATTCAACCAATCACAGTTGTTTACGTGCACGGCCCGTAAAACATAACTGGCGATGTGGATGTGTGAGTACCTTTACTATAGGTACACCTCAGCCTAACCCTGCGGAGAAACAGGCTTGATATTATGTTGTCATACTCATGCGACCCAAAAAACAAATGTTGAGTATCATCACATTAAATATCCTTAATTAAAACACACAATAATTAATAACTAATTAATACATAAATACCTATGCATCTAATGAGATCACAAATTTAAATCTTTAATTATCAATATTTCTCACTGTTTGGCTAAATATAAAGTAACTACGTTATTTTGAGTACAAGCAGGTACAGTAGTATAGAATTTATAATAAGAAATTGAATATAACCATATTTATAATCGGCTTCACCACCTCCGGATAACGTTCTCCGATTAAGTTACCTAGCTGCGACTTTTAATTCTTCATTTCTATATATCCGGACATTTAGACATTATGTTGAGGCCCTCAGTATTATATCATATCATATCATATTTTTACTAATGACATAATTAATTAATGATAAGTTAAAAATTAAATCGAAAACGGAGTAAAATTCGTTGAAATGGACACAATATTTTTTCTTCCGTTAAAATTATAACTGACGATCGATTATAAATTGTAAACTAAATAACATTGTACATAAATTATCAAAATTGCACGGATTAACTTTCATAAGATTTTTATAAATTAATTATATTTGATTAACAGGCAGCATTTTTTGTTTATAATTATAATTATATTTTGAGATCAAAGGCATACTTTAATAACATACCGCCATAGGCTGTTGTTCTAAATCATACTGGATAAACGGACAAATTCTAGTACCTATTTATATCTAAATATCAGGTAAATAGGCAAAGAGGACTTTGATAGACTAGATATTTTAATGGGAATGCGCTAAGTTAGCCCGTGAAATTAAAATTTTCTTATGTTTTTTGCAATTTTACAGAGTACTGTCCGGTTGTATGTTGATCAAATATGCTTCGCGACAATAAGAAATATTTATTTACAGAATTTTAATCAGAATCATCAATAAAACTTTGCTATCCTAGTTACGGATTGGCCTTAAATGTAATGATTCCATGAAATAGTTATTCAGTAGGTTAAATTGATGATTTTAATGATTATAATTCTGTAGATATATTGGGTAAAGTCATGAATTAAATTTTGATCAACACAAAACCTGATACTGCCCTGCAAGATGCAAAAAACGTGAGAAAAATTGAATTTCGCGGACCTGCCTAGCAAAAGGCTTCCTTATGCAAAAGTATTCTCTAAATCCCCTTGAATTAATTTTTGCATTATAAATGTACGTGGGGTGCGCCGTCAGCCTACCTTGCTGACTGGCAAACATTTTTGCCACGGCATGAGCTAAGTTATAGCCTTGTTGCATTTGGCAGTAGTGACCAACTAGACTACAGGATTGGATGTATGCAAATAGCTTTACAATAGGCGTGCCGCTACTTAAACATGTAGTTTTAATTGTGGTTTAGCTAGTAAACCACCGTTAACTTTTTTTTTAAATTACTTTGCCATCGTTTTTCGTATGTTCATTATGTTATTTAACTAAGTTAAGCGAATTATGGCCAATTAGGCTGTAGTCAAACTATGGTTGTCGGTTTAGCTAACGGTGGTTTAATTAACAAATAGTTAAGTTAGTGACCACGGTTAACTATAAACTGTGGTTAACCATGGCTAAGTTAACTGTAGTTTAGTTAACCATGGTTAACTGTTTTCTAGTTTTTTTTTTTAAATTTTTCATGTTCATTGTATGCTACAAGTAATAGGGTGAGTCAACAGATAGTTGAGTAGCACTGGCGTGCCTGCCGCCACCTCTAGCTGCAGTTTGTCCTCATCATCTTGTTCCGTAGTGGTCGGCTCGTCTGATGACACAGACATCTTCTTGTCTATCAACATGTCTGTTGAGGTGTTGTCGCCGGGGACAGTGTCTATGAACACCTGGGGAAGAGATGGTATTTAATTTATTCATTTCATTTTCAAATATTTTTATTTACCAAAACAAATAAATCTCTTGATGGCCCAGTGGTTAACGCCTCGTCTCTAAAGCACGAGAGGTTGTGGGTCTCTTTTGGTCTGGTTCTGGTTTTGAACCCATTTGATTTGCCCGGGCAAATACCAATATGACATTTTCAATTCATATGTATTTTCAGATTTTATCTTGGAGATTACTGACATCGGTGAAGGAAAGATATCGTCAGAAAACTTGGACTTTATTGTTAATATAATACAGTAGGCGCTCGGTAATCCGGCGCTCACTAATCCGACACATTCAAGAGTCTGGCGATTTCTAACTTAGCTCTCCTACCATAGGTATCCGCCTCCTACTCTGTTATCCTGCAGGGTCAAAAGTCGGCGATTACAGAGCGCTGGCATTGATCGTTTGTCCTGCAGTCCGATCCGATTCTACGAGTAGGTATTATTATGTAACCTAATTAAAAAAAATACTTTGTAAATCTGTGTTAAAATTATTTCTTACTAGCTAGCTGACAATTCCTATAGAAATCCAATAATGCGGCGTTTCCAATAATCTGGCATGGGCAAAAAAAATGGGTGCCGGATTACCAAGCGCCTACTGTACCTACTAATATTATAAAGAGGTAAATTTGTCAATATATGGTACACAATCACGAAACTGTATCATACAACAAATAAAATAGCTAATTAATCAATATGGCATTCGCACGCTTGCCTTGATACCCAAATCCACCCGATGGCACTGCCTCACCTCTTTATTGTCACTCAAAAGCCAATATCCGGTCGAATATCCAACTATCCAATTTATGGGGATGGCCGGATATTCATTATACAGTATCCGGCCAAATAGTGTAGCTGTTCTCATCAGAACTGTAGTCTTCTTATGCTAAGAGTGATGATAATACCTCATCGTCTTCATCATCTTCGGTCTCCGGCTCCTGTTGATGCTGGGCCTCCATAGCTTCCACGACATAGCGAGGAACGTAGCTGTCCTCATCAGAACTGTAGTCGTCCTCGTCCTCATCACATTCGAAGTAGCGGCTCTGAAAGTTGGGTAGGTATAGGCTATTATTTAAGCTGAACATGTTACATAACATGGGTGGTAATACCTCCCATGAACACCACGAGACAGGCTCGACCTAGTGTGGAGTTCATAAGCAAAGTGCTTCCTTTGCGTCTAAGTTTTGTTTTTAGTAAACATTATTTATTATTAACATAACATCACGCTTGTAATCCTCGAAGGGTTAGGCAGAGGTGTACCTATAGTACTCACACATTTCGTCAGTTATGTTTAAGTCCCATGTAATAGGGGGCGAGCCTATTGCTTTCAACCGGGCAGAAATCCAGACTCCGAGCTGCTACTGAGAAATTCCTGATGGTAAAGCTCAATAACAGGGCCCGACCTGGTAATCGAATCCAGGACCTCACGCTCAGCAGTAGCGCTTGCGACCACTATACTAACGAGGCAGTTACGTATGTAGATATTTAAACTGAAATCACTCGTGTGTACACATTACCGCTTTCTTTAACTACATAACATAAATCGTTACATGTTTTAGAAGCCGATTATATTTTCCAATTCAGCATATTAGTTTATTCAGGGGGACTACCATCTGGAGTCATGGGGTGCTGTACTATTGCTAATATTTAAATCTGGGAATCGAACTTTATAGGTACTTACTTCATCGAATGATTACAAGGATTGAAGTTTAACCTCGACTATAATCATCTACCTATTATTTAGCAGGTGACATACTGTAATTTCTGCCTACCCCCATGGGAATAATGCGTGAGTTTATATTTGTAGGTATGTATTTAGGAAGAAATTAGTATCTCCAGTACCTCTAAACCAACGACTCCACTTTTCCCGGCGGGAAAAGAACCTAACCACACCAAGCTTGGTAATTTAGTAGGTACTAGGTACTACTAGATTGCCGAGGCAGTAAAACTGAGATCTTTTTTAGGCAGCGTAAACCAAGAATTGAACCCAATAAACCAGTCAGCCAGCCTTCCTTTCATTTACTAAACTGATTATCAAAACTAAAAATAAATAAGTACATAGTTCTCTGAAGATATGAACGATAATACAGCGCTTTTATAGCCCACTGTGTAAAGTACCAATACCCTAATATGAATGCGTAATAATATTATCTTTATTCTGCGGATGTCCCATTCCCGCACGTGTATGGTCATAGGTCATTGCTAAGTACCGTAATCTGGGTAATTGGCACGAATATAGAGGCTGATCTCATCCGTGTTTGTGTCATGCAAATTAATAAAGTAGATCGCGAGGTTAAATGTACTTTGTTATACACTGACGCTTTTTATGTTATAGGGAAAAGTTCTTTCGTACTTGGTAAGCAATGTATGCTGAAAAAGACATGACGGAATGTATTGCGATGTATTGTCATTTCATTGACAGTTGACAGATAGACGTTATTTACGTGAAGTTGGTACAATAGCGTAGTGAACCCTCAACCCACGTTCCGTTCGGGGTTGTAATGGCGACGTACAAAATTGTTCAGTATTTTTTCAAAGTATTTGCCGAATATTTCGTGATTTTAACATAAAATATGTATTTTATGATTATAAATATTTGTTCCTTATAAATTTCTACAGTTCTAAATAAGAATAATAATGAAATTTAAAACAATAAAAATATTGTTCCACAAGTCAAGGCGAAACGGAACGCAACCTCTAGGTCACCAACATACAGAAACGAATAATTTATTCATCTGTCAAAAATGACGACAATTTTATCGTGAAAATAATTACGAATCACTATCAAAACATTACTGGATCGCAGGCACATCGCAGTGGAAATGAGACATAATCTTAGATAACAGTTGTGTGCAAGACTGTGCAACAGTTTAAACAATAAAAACAGACAGTGACATTGCTAAATTTTATTATAAATTTCCGTGATGTACTCTTGACATCCTTTGTTTAAAAATAAAGTGACCATGGCTGCTGCAATAGCGAATGATTCGCCTAAATACAGGAACAGTCTAATCTGCTGCAGTCCTAGCGTAGAAGCCACTTCTAGAACATCAAATTCGTCAACTTCTGGATGTATTTCTGTCGACGAAGGTTACGATTCGAACTGTATACCGAAATCTATTTCGAATAAAAAATTGAAGATACACAGTTCTGCTACGAAAGAGGAGATAGAAAAAGCAATAATCCAGTGTAAGGAGCTCGTTTTAAATAGTGTCCAATGTTCTGATGAGCGAAAATGGCTTGTCAGATACCTCGTAGAATTGAGACTAAGGCTAGAAGACTTAAAAGATAATAACGGTCTAGCTAGAGTCCAGGTCTCGATAAAAGGCCATCATTTTGAACAGCAAACAAACCCTAGCAACCGGAAACAGTACTGTGATCATTGTAGCGGAGTTATTTGGAGTATTGTTCAAGGCTCTTACATTTGTAACGATTGTGGATACTTATGTCATTACAAATGTGTTGACCACATATGCAGGGTATGCGCTCATGTTGTTATGACCGAAAAAGGGAGCTTTGAAATGAGTATATGTCCCGAAAAAGGATTAGCAGCACAGGATTATAGGTGTGCAGAGTGCCAAACAGCATTAACTTTTAAAGACATGTGGAACGAACCACGGTTATGTGACTATACTGGCCTTTACTTCTGTGCTACGTGCCACTGGAATGATCTAGCAGCAATTCCTGCTAGAGTTATTCACAATTGGGACTGGGACAAGCACAATGTGTCGCGAATTGCATTCCAAATGCTAAATATATCTTGGACAAGGCCGTATATTGACATAGAGAGCATAAACCCGAAATTGTTTAACTTTATTGCTGAATTAGAATGGATACACAAAATGAGGAAGGACTTGGAATGGATGCGGAGGTACCTTTGTGCTTGTGCTGACGGTACACACCTACTATCTCCATTATTTGTGCAGCTTGGTGATGTAAATAAAAAATACAGTATGAGCCATCTACAAGCTATTGACGATGGTTCCTTAGAAACCCAGCTAACCAAACTCACAGAGATATGCCGTTCACACATTACAAGCTGCAAACTTTGTTCCGGGAAAGGGTATCTGTGCGAAGTCTGTAAAAATAACGAGGTGCTGTATCCGTTTGATAGCGGGGCTCTAATGTGTGATAAATGTAATTCAATGTACCACAGAGGGTGCTGGCTGCGTAAAGATCAAAAATGTCTGAAATGCACACGTTTGGAGTCACGAAAGAAAACTGTTGAAGAAGTGCAGGTAGATACTGCGGACACACTAGAGTATGATATTGACAAGTTTGTGAATTGATATTTTTTTTTTACATGACTAAAATAAGAGTAAATTTTTTTTATTGCCCAAGACCGCTTTTAGATTGACGAAGAATATGTGTCAAATGTCAAATAAACTATAATATAATGCTATTCATAATTATTATTATAACAAATTATATTTTGCTAAATCAATGTTTGATAGGGAAAAACAATTTTAATTTTTAACGCAAAAATCTTGTGATTTGTCGCAAATGTGCAAAGTGTGTAACTGAATATGATGAGATGATTGAAATTATAAAATGTATGTTTAAAAGAAAACTAACTTAGACTATTTTGTGCCTATATCTGCAACTCGTATTAGAACGAGCGTGCACTACGACTTTTTAATGCGCAATAATTTTGTTGCAGAAATGAAACATATTTTTTTATATGGTAGCATAATGGTAAATCTAAATATGGTAATAAAAAGTCGTAGTGCGTGCTCGCCCTTATATTGTAGCTTCGCGACTAAATAATTGCTTGATTACAGATTTCAAAAGGCTTTTCACCAGTGAATGATAATAAACTTTAACGTTTATTTTCGTTCACTGTCGCCACTTTTATTGACGATGCCAGAAGGCCTAAAGGAGGAAATAATGTTGATTTGCAAAATTGATAAGTACTGTGAAATTCAGTGAAAAATCATTTCAAATTTTCAATGACCAGTTTTAGCACAACTGTAAATGTTAATGTAATATTCCAGTTGTCCTATTGACATCAAATAAAAATACATATTAAAACATTTTATCTGATTTTTATTGATTTTTGAGCAGACATAATTCTCAAAGACTGAGTGAACATACTTCCATCAACCTAATTTTAATTATTACCAATATCCTTGATTTTAAATAAGAGTTTTCAAAGCCGTCGAACAGGAAATTAAATTAGCGGTCAAAAAAAAAAACTGGAATTAAAGTGTCAAGTTTGACAGCAGTAACTTATTTTTTTAGTTGACGCAAACTTATGACTGCCACACGCCCTATTGCACTTGTTTTTACAGTATTAACAGTTCACAACGCATACCATCACCCTTTTACAGTATTTGATTTTAATAACCGTATCAAAGGCGGGATGTTTTTGTGTAAACCCAGCTTTTTACTTAAAAAACAAGCAGTACAGTGTCGTGTGGACGGCCAGTAAGTAACATGTCGACGAAACTGACATAATGCATACATACAAACCTCACGCGTTCATCCTTACATAGGTACTCCTTTCGCTTCGTTTACGTTCACTGACATACTTTTTTGCTAAAATGCAGTCTGGCTGGTTTATCATACAAATTGATTCAAATTCAAGTTATGTGACCTGCGACCGGTTTTGTATGATTATGCGCCCCGCGGTTTCACCCACATAAGTTTCGATCCCGTGGGAATATCGGAATAAAAAGTATCCTATGTGTTAATCCAGGTTATAAACCATCTGTGTGCCAAATTTTATCCATATCCGTTCAGTAATTTTAGCGTGAAGAAGAGACAAACATTTGCTTTTATAATATTAGTGTGATAATAATTTGAATGACCTCAGAGGAGCTCGTGGCTAAGTAATAACTGCCGCACGGGTCGATCCATCAGGTTAAGCTATGCTTGCCGGGGTTGGTCTGTAGATGGGTGACCATCTTTGCATACCGAGACTCCTCCGTGCCTCGGAAAGCACGTTAAGCCGTTGGTCCCGGCTGTCATTTGTGGATCTTTGACAGTCGTTACGGGTCGTCAGAAGCCCGAAAATTTGACAACCAGTCTTACCAAGGGGTATCGTATTACCCAGATACTGGGTTGTGGAGGTCAGATAGGCAGTCGCTCCATGTAAAATACTGGTATTCAGCTGCATCCGGTTAGACTGGAAGCCGACCCCAATATAGTTGGGAAAAGGCTAGGCAGATTGATCCGAATGACCTCTTTAGATTTTAATATTAAAATGTCAAAACTTTTGAGACAATAGATACAGCTATCAAATTACGTAAACGATTACGACTAATTTGTTTCATTTTGACAGTTCAACAACATTCATTGCGTTATTTACGTTGTTGAGCAGATTTTTTTTTTCGAACGCTTTAGATTCTGATTGATCGTGTATTACGCAATTAGGGTACTAGGTCCGATTCCGATCCGATCATTCCGTATTATTTTGCCCATTATGAATACTCAGCAGCAGCAAGGGTTACCACAAATGTTAGTAAAAATCCGGGAGGAAAAAAAAAAATTATTGTATAAACTTTTTATTTAATTTTGAATTATATTTTCCATTTAAACGTACAGACTTCAAAATGTCTGGTATTCAAATAAAACGAGTCGAACTCACGCACGAAACGCAAAATCTATAAAAAACGGCAAAAAAAACATGTCTGTTGTATGGGAGCACTAAAATATTTATTTTATTGTTTTTAGTATTTGTTGTTATAGCGGCACAGAGATACATCATCTGTACAACTGTCTAAGTATCACCGTTCATGAGATACAGCCTGGTGATAGACGGACGGACGGACGGACAACGAAGTCTTAGTAATAGGGTCCCGTTTTTACCCCTAATATTAATTTCATACTTTAACACCTAATATTTTGATGAACTATTTTATAACGATAGGTATATAATATACAATATTATATAAACATTAACATTGTTGAATATAACATACAAAATGACATGATTTGTATTTTATTTTAATTTTTGTGAATGTGAGAACTGTGGATATTTTTATCATTAATTATGTTTTTTCTTTTCTTTCATTGTTTTTTTCTTTGTCAGTTAGTTTTAATGATATGGATATGGTCTGGCAGTTTGAGTAGTTTAAGCGGCCTACCCAAATATCCTTTCTTTGGTATTGTTAGTCGAGTTGAGCTCCTGAAGTTCTGAGTTGAGCTCCATGATTACTGACAAATGCTTGCACTGACTGGACAGGTCCACTCAAATCTATATCTGTCTTTTCTCAAAATACCATTTAAAACACTAATCTACATGGTCCTCATATGGCCTGACCAAGATTATGTCTGGACTTTAAAAGAGACTGTGACCTCTGAGTTTGTTTCGGCCTTTCTTCTCAGAGTAGTCAGATAGGAAACGCCGAACTCATCTAGCTAATTTTTAATATGACGTGTAAAAGTGATTCCAATATCCTATTTACATAATAAACAATTTCATTTCATTTCATTTCGATAATCAAATTTTAATTACCAACAGTTATACCAATACAATAATAGTTAACAAACAGTTAAGTGGCTTCGGACAGTTCGTATATATTATGTAAACAGATAATGTGGTAAATACATCTTATCACTTAGCAGTTACATGGGATAACTAATGACGATCATAAATTCTGAACCAAATATTGGACATTCCAGTTTAGGAGCGTGGGTCGGAGTTAATTATTTGTTGGTATATATTGGCGTGTGCTAGGTGACATACCTACAGAAAAAAATATAATATGTTTTTCAAACTGAACAGACAGCTGTGCTGCTGGGGAGTTTGTCGCACCACTTCTTCCCAGCTAATGCACTAGGAAGTGATGAAGGGCGGGTGTATTTGGGGGACTGTCTTATTATGTAACTTTGACGTTCGAAAAGTGCTGATTCTCAGCCTAGTTTGAGTAAATGACTTGAATTTTGAATCTGGCCACGACATATGCACTTAAGTGACTTGACTAAGTACTTCGCTGCGTTCAGAATCACGCACGATTAATTGTTTTATTTTATTAAGGCCGTGGATATAATATCGTCAGCCTGTCGACCTCAATAGACCGTGAAAGGGTGATTTCACAAGTCTATTAGTTGTGGGCATGCCCATCGTGTCCACGACGCGTCGCCATCGTGCCTATCCCTTCGGGGAATACCGACGTGATCTCTATGATTACATTTTCATAACCCCTCAATAAAACGTCACTTATCGTCACCGTATGTCTGGCATATTAATAAAATGATAAGCCTTAGTAGGTCAGTGACGCAAAAATTACCTACCTACGCGCCAATCTCTAACGCATTTACAACAATTGGAACTTCCCCGATTAATTATCTAGTCTACTCAACGCGACAGTTTAAATACGACACGGTCAATGTCTAACGAGCACAATTTTTTCGCTTCGCCCCATATTCAATCAGGAAGAGTTTACGGTGGGTTTCATTCAATTTACCGGCTGATTTTAATTCAAATCGGATCGAATCGAGATAGCTCGCATGACATGTCCCAATTTAGGTACCATAGAAATTCCCCAAAAAATAAAAGCTATATCCTAACGTGGTACATACTTCCGTAGTTTAATTAAAACGCCGATTCTGTTGTTCACAATCACAAACTAAACTAAAAAGTTCAATGCATCTTTTTCTTTCTATTTCATTAAGAAAGGGACAGACGATAAATGTTAGTTTAGTCCTGTCAAATTAATCAGCGCCTGACGTAAATTGACGTAATTTTAGTGGGCAAGTTTTTTAATCACGTCTAAACTTGTATGGATTAGTATCGGGGGCTGATTAATTTGACAGGACTAAACTAAAGTGTATCCTCTGTCCTTTTCTTATTTTAATAGAAAGAAAAAGATGCACTGAACTTAAATTTAGTTTAGTTTGTGAACAAGGGAATCGACACCTTCAAACTTATTAAAAATAGGTACTGAAGTTAATATTTAGATAAACCTATTCACAAATGTACTTCCCACTGACATTACGTTGTGTCGTGTACCAATAGTGTGTGAATTGCTAGTGTGATTAATCTGATATTAAATTATAATTTGATCAGTGTCTTTCACGAAAGCCACGATTAACTAAGTGACTATCAATTTGAAGTCCACTAAGCTTACACAATCGCAATAGTATCGCAAAAAGTATCGATACAATAACATCTGTCAAAATATGTTACGGTGGCTATCAGCGATACTGGGTGCTTATGACGTCATCCTAGTTAGTCACTGAAGATAGACAATACGAAACCAACTGTTTGACAGCTAATTGTTGGACACTTTGCCAAGTGATCATCACTAAGAACTGTCAACTGAGATACGCAATAGCCCCGTTATACATATGTATTTATTTTACTTACCTACACGAGACCTTTCAACGAGAAAACCGTTGAAAACTAGTCGCTTTCTCGTCGACGCGACGCGACGGTGGAATAGGTGCATGTCTAATAAAACGATGCGATACGTGAGATACGTCAAACGATAATAATTAAATGCTTCTAAATATCGATATCAAGCGATTATTTAGTCAAGCTTATCGATGTTCGAAAAACGACATTTTATGTGATCGATAACCTTGTTATATTTATACCCAATGTAAAAAAAAATAAAAAAAATATGGGTCCGTTATGAACGATTGTTAAAAAAATATACATAGGTACCTAACCTAACCTAACCATCAATAATTTATTATAGTTATTATTTTTGTACGATTACGAAATAAACCTTGTAAGGAAAAATATAACGTGTGGAAAACATAATGGCATTGATATTGTAAAAATTATGTAAAAACCTACCCGTATTATGCTGTTTTATTTTATTAGAAAATATAAAATTATTATAATCCGTATTATTTGTGTCATTTTCCTTGTAAGTACCTACACTGTCCTTCAAAAGGCCCTACTTTATACTGCCTCGTCGGCCTAGAGGTCGCAAACGCGGCTAATGAGCATGTACTGCATTTGGTGCCTGAGACGGGCAGGAGGCTTTAGCGTAGGTAAGAAAGATCTCAGTAGCAGCCCAGACTGGATATGTGCCTAATTAATAGCATTGGCTCGCCCCAAAGAATTTCAAACATAGCTCGCGAATGAGGGTTTCCTGAAATGACGTTCACTAGGTGGCAGCACACGTCTCTCACCTGTCAAAAGTGTCAAAGTTCCTTTAGTTTCTTTAGTCGTGACTGAATGAATGATGAACGTCGCCAACTGGTGGCGTGAATTTTCATAAAAACCCTCATTGAGGGTGTAATATAGTACAGAAACACATCAAAAAGTGCAAGCAGACAAATAATACTTATCTTATGTATAAGTACGAATCGAAAAAGTTGCAAATAAATCCACTAACCTGACATTCCAAACACCGACAACTTTCTCTGTAGGTACAGGTGTTGGTCAACGCGTTGTCAATTTGCCGCAGGTAGATCTCGTCGTGTGCCCCGCGCCGCTTACGACGAGCCAGCGACCACAGCAGCGCTAACAACGTGCCCCGACCTTTGGCACACTTCGTGGGGCCGCTGTCAACAACACAAATAAGTGAAGTAGATAGATCTCGTAGTGTGCCCCGCGTCACTTGCGACGAGCCAGCGCTCACAGCAGCGCTAACAACGTGCCCCGGCCTTTGGCACACTTCGTGGGGCCGCTGTCAACAACACAAATAAGTGAAGTGGATAGATCTCGTAGTGTGCCCCGCGTCGCTTGCGACGAGCCAGCGCTCACAGCAGCGCTAACAACGTGCCCCGGCCTTTGGCACACTTCGTGGGGCCGCTGTCAACAACACAAATAAGTGAAGTGGATAGATCTCGTAGTGTGCCCCGCGTCGCTTGCGACGAGCCAGCGCTCACAGCAGCGCTAACAACGTGCCCCGGCCTTTGGCACACTTCGTGGGGCCGCTGTCAACAACACAAATAAGTGAAGTGGATAGAACTCGTAGTGTGCCCCGCGTCGCTTGCGACGAGCCAGCGCTCAGAGCAGCTCTAGCAGCTGTGGGGCCGCTTTACTACTACTTATACAACAGGACATAGCTATACAAATATACACTATATACGTATTATACGTGCTGTAATTTTAATTACAATTCAAAAATCGAATCTTCCTCAAAAATCTGATCTGAAAAGTTTTCAACGAGTTTGTATTAATCAAACGCTGCCGAAATGAATAGTGCGTCAACACCTACACCTTATTGTACTTATTTATTGTTATTGAGTGGCCAATTTGGTCAATAAACGCATTTTCTTTCTTTAACCGTTACTAAGATAGTTGATTATTTAGGTATCATTATTTACCTGTTCCCAACATTGTTCAATAACGCTGGTTTCATGTCTTCCGCCTCACAGAGGGCGGTTGTGCTCTGTCGACGACGTGAACGAAGCATGCTTTCTGATTTCTCTTTCTCGTCGGTTACTGTTAAAGACAAAATAAGTGGTTTAAGACATTTCTAGGGGTCTGAAAATTGATATAGGGACTCCTTGTCATAAATAATAAAATACATATTTCAGGATTTTTAGTAATCTAAATCACCTTTAAACTTTAAGTTTCATAAAAGTTAAGGCTAAGTTTGAATAATGCCGTCATTGATATTGGGTCATCCACGTTCTCTTGTAGGCAGGCTTATGTAGCATTCTCTAGATGTTCGCCGTCTAAATATTGACTTTAGTAGTATTATAGCACAACAGTCTGCTATGGTCGACTATAATCGCCAAAGAGCCAAGTATCGCCTACTATAAACAGTAAACCAACTAAGAAAAAAGGCAAAGATAGAGTGTGCTACAAAAAAATGAACCTCTGATGTGCAAAAAATATCCAAAAAAAAAAAGGATATTGTCGGCAACTTACAAAAAGAAGTGGAATCCCACCAAAAACATTTTCATGTAAAATGTTGCCAAGACGAGACCATATAGCTCGTACTGTCAAAAAGTTATCAGATCTCTTGTAGAGAAACTTCTCTACAAGAGACTTCTCTACTAACTCTACAAGCCCTAACTTCACAAACTCTACACCCTAGTCAAAATATGTGGCTTGGCCGTTTCGCTGCGAAAACACAACAACTATAGTAATTATTGGTATTCGTACGAGTTAACTTTGCCTCTTAACTCAGAAATGCATCGATAAACGGCTTGTCTACTAATGAGAGGTCTATCTGAATATTTCGGAATAGGTCCTAAAGAGCATGGGAAATTTATTAGCGGGAGCGTTATTTCCACTACAACCATCAAATTGCATTCCAACCCACAGTTTAGCGCTTATTTACGCGGAATGCATGCCCCGCAGACACCTGCAGGTAATTGCTTAACACATATAAAAATACATTGCCTTTAAAAATTAAACGCATTGTCATTTTACGTGTGTTCAAACAACATTCATTCCGTTATTTACACTGTTGAGTAGACGAATTTTTCAAACATATTAAGCAATGGATTAGCAATATGCTTAAAAATCTTTCGGATTGGGATTGAGTTATGCAATAAGGAGCTTTAGTCGTTACGGCAATGCTTGGTAGAGACCTATGCGATTTGCGACCTTGATGGCGATGAAGGCACTTTTTTTTTTTTTTGACGCGGTCTTATTTCAGTGGTCCCTCTTTATAGCCGATAACAGACGCTTCAGTCGAGTGAAGGTTCATTTTGATTCATTCCATGTTCACACGACCATAATCATTCGTTAGGCGAGTGAAAGATCCCGAGTGCTGAAACCCAACATCGTTGGATCGGTTCACTAATGACTTCATTTTTCACTTTTGTTTAATTTCCAGTTTCAGAAAGATGCCGAATGATAGGCAAAAGTGAAACATTTCCTCTCGATTTCTCGACTTATTCCACCAAATTCATTGTGTTTTAAGAACGTACCAGAAACCTCCTGGTCGCAGTAGCCCCACCGCTCGTTATCATCTCTCTTCTGGTCTGCGGGCCACAACTCCTGGACCGATGGGTTCTGATAAATGGTCTCCGTGGAAGCGTTACCGTTTTCCGCGTCGAACTGAGTCTCGGGCTGGTTGAGGACCTGGGGAAGCATTCAAGAATACAAATTTGGAGACAACATACAAGCCATTTTCTTTTTCTATTTAATAAAAATATTAAAAAAACATTCATTCACAACGCACAGCCTAAACCGCTGGGCCTAGAAGCTTTTTATGGTGCGCAAGAGCGTTCCTTTTTTTGTGGCAATATGACATTAGTTTTGTAATTTTAGTGGATTAATTGGAGGTTAACAATGGCGGAATGAGCGTGACTCCAGTGAGCCATCCACTCCGTATTCGTGCTTAATGCCACACAGGTGTGGGTGGGCTTTGGTTTCCACTGCAGTCTCGATAATAGCAAACGCTAAGAGCGTGTTTTTTCGTTCTTGTCAAGCAATCTTGAACGTCTAGCTAGGGATTAGGACTAAGCGGACTGTGACCGAATTCGTCATAAAGCGATCGCTATAGTATGTCGAGACTGCAGCCTTTTGTTACAGTAGATTCTTATAACAAAGTGTGCTCAACTTTGTTATAAGAATCTGAAGGAAGGATTTTTGAAAATGTCTCCCTTAAAGATGTTAAATAGGGGATGGAAGTTCATTATTTTAGCCGATGGGAAATCCCAGCGGGCACATGATATGTAGCGCCACATAAGCGCATCGTTTTTAAGGTACGAAACCTTAAAAACAATGGAGCGGCGGCGGCGACCCAATGGGTGAAAACAGAAAGCCCAACGAACGGGACTATAGTATGACGAGACGGGGTGGTAGTGCAGGCCTCATTTGTCAAGCTCACGGCGCGTCCCGTCGCTCATTCGTCAATGGGTACTTTTTGATAGGGCTACAGTGTAACATACCATACCTACCAACACCACACTCATACCTATTAACACTGTAACTTGAAAAGATTGTAAATACCATTTACTTTTAAAAGAGTAACCGTGGAGTTTCTTGCCGGCTCTTCTCCATAGGAAAAGACCAATTGGAACCGTGCACCTAGCTTCTGACGTTTCATAAGTGCCCATGTAGGTTTACGTGAAATAAAATATTTTGAATTTGAATGTTTCTGGCCGCACATTACGGCGCAGTAGGTACAGTGGTTTCGGTCAAACTAATAACCTTACCTGCGTTATGTTTAGAACCGTAAAAGCTAGTCAGTTGAAATTTTCACAGAAAATGTGTTATTATGGCCTCTACCAAGGCATATGAAAATATCTATAATGGTTATGGTGGTGCGGAACACTTAGCACGAGTCACTTGACTAGTCTTTTAGATTAGCGCTAAGCTTTGTTCGGTAGTAAATAAACTCGCTAGGTAGGTACTCGCTTACATTCGTTTACCTACTTCAGACCGTTTATATAGGTATGGCGAACAATAAAGGCCTTATTGGTTTCCGCAAGGTGATTTGCGAATCACCGTAACTTGACTTGACTGCTGGCTGAAAACCTTAGTGTTTCTGGCCTTACCTTTGAGCTAAAAGTTACGACCCAAAGCAAAAAAATTTTTTTTATGCTTTGTGTCGTACCTCGTAGATATAGGTAGCCGTACAAGGATATTTTGGCGCGTGACCAAAATCGGAACTAACGCCGCCGTCTTGTATTTTCAATACATTCCACAAAATAATTGCACAAATGTTTACCAACAGCGCCACCCGGTCAACGTCATTCGAGTGCCAGAAGTTTCTTTCATCAACATTATACAATAAAACCTGATTTGATGCTTGACTTATTCATACTCAAAGGCCCTTTACCCATAGTGCGAGAGTACCTACTCATAACAATTTATTTATCGAATATTTACCTGATAATGCGCTCGCGTGCCTAGAAAGAATACTGCACCCGAACCGCCAGTTGCCATTTTATTCTGAAAAATAAAAATAATATTTTTTTTACATCGCTCCGTAAAAATTTGAATTTGACTAAAAAAAGCTTAATATTGTTGTTATGTCATGTCATAGTCAATTCAAATGAGTTTAAGTTTAATTTATTTAGCTCAACAGATCAGATAAATACAATTCAATCATTTGCTAGCTTTTGATTGCAAAATATTTACGGGTGCTTCTTATATTTTTACGTAATATTAGAACTAAAATTGAGTTGTATTTAGATTTAATTATAGAAACATATATTTAACATCTATTTTACTGAATTATCAGTTAACTAATTGAGCACAACACTATAAATTAAGTAATAAAACTGACTAGCACCGCGTTCCTAAAATCGCAAAAAATAGCTAAAAGATACTTACCTCAAATAAATTATTTTGTAAACCGTACCTTACAAATTAAAAATGAAATATTATAAACTACGAAATTATTATAAAATACGCTTGAAACTAATATTGAATCATTTTCAAAGATTTGTTGTCGCGTTATTAACTTTGACAAAACGGATTTGACATTGTTTTGACTTGCGCATTGCGCAATAGTACACCCCTCAGCTTTTTCGTTTCGGGGTTGTCAGAGGCAACGGAAAATATTATTTTCGGGAGATGTGTTATTCACTTATTTTAAATAACGTTCTAATAATAAAATTAGTAATACTCAGGAGAATAATGTGCTACACATAATTTGTGCAGTACAGAATTGTAGAGATACGAATTTACAATGTTTGTATTGTATTGAAGAGCGCCATCCAGATTTATAAAGGTGATATCTATATAAGTTCAAACTGTGTTTCGCCGGTAAGAGGACAGTTTGACTCGCTATTTTGGACAAGAAAACTCTTGGAGACCAACACAGATGTCGTTACGAAAGGTAATTCAAATTTTGATTTGATATTCTTTTTTTGCTATTTGAGTTTGAACCGTTTTTTTTAATTAAATTAAAGTTAAAAAGTAGAAATAGGTAGATAGCAAGATTCAAGGTTGAAATTTTGTTTATGATAATTTGTTCGGCTTTCAAAATTATTTTCATTTATTTATCAACATTCATGGAAAGCTTTGTCTTTCTTTCTCGACCTTTAAAAGAAACGAAAATGAAAAGATGATACAGTCGACATAAATTTAGATAACTGTCAACAGCTATGAGATGACCTTACCGGAAGTAATTAAATTCAAGTAATCAAAAACGCTGTTCATTGTTTTTAAATGATAAAAACATCGTATAAATTTACAACCGACTATTTTTTTTGTATCTTTTGACTTCTGTTTCTTTTTATCATTACAACAACTCCAGTTTGGCGCAACTTTTTTTTTTTTTTTTTTTGTTTTGGTTAAAATAAAACCCATACAAAAAAGGAGTCAAATGAACCACACAGGTGCTGTAAGCATTCAATGTCAAGTTCAAGCATTCGTCATTCTCCTGAGTCGCGGGTATTCCAAATACAGTCTAGCAATTTCTTCTAGTCGACAGAATGGCAAATGTTGAAGTTTGTTGTTGCGACTGAGATCGTATAGGTCAGAATAATATTGTGCTGTGCATTTGATTGAAGTGGACGCACTGTACCACTTTACCTTGTGGTAACGGACTCCCTGTTGTATGGAGCGGAATTGTAGACAATGTTCAAAGCAGTGCGAAAACTTTGATTGCGAGATGTAGGATTGTAGATTAATGTGAAAGTACAGAGGCGACTGTTTTATGTTTTCTTTTTTAGGTTTTTAGTTTATGTGAGGCAAGATTTTTTTAATTTTAATCAACAGTTTTTGATGTTGCCTAGGCCTAACCCTTCCGGGAATACAAGCAACATGTTATATTAAGTTTTATTACCTATGTATGGTTAAGAATAGAGACTAGAAATACCTCAATGTAGAATACTTTGGTATCGGTATTTTTTTCATTTCTGTCAGCTCCGAATTTTTCTCTCTTGTGGAAACTTTACCAACGAGAAACTTCTAATGCCTAATCATCATCATCATTTTAGCCGAAATACGTCCACTGCTGGAAATAGGCTTTCCCCAAGCACAAGCGCGGATCCACCGTTGTGGGCACGGTGGGCATGCCCACAACCCTAATTGAGGGCGATAGGCTCATGCACGCAGGACACACACATAGTATGCGAGCATACAATACGTGTAACCTCACCACAAAGGAGTCTGTGCAAAAATGGTCTATGGACTTATAGCAATATGGTTTCATTATTTAATGAGTCGATCGTGAGCAACTCTTAATCCAATGTGACCAGAACCTTTTTAGAGGATTGGATCTGCTCTTGCCCAAGCACCACCACTTCGACTGATTGATTCTGTGCCTCCCGCATCCAGTGGATTCCTGCGGCTTTTACAAGGTCATCGGCCCATCTTGGAGAGCACTTCCAAAATATTTGTATGCCAATTATTTTTAAAAGAGTAACTGTGGAGTTTCGTGCCGGTTATTTTACATAAGAAACGGCCAATTGGAATCTTGCACCTAGCTTCTAACGTTTCTTATGTGCCCATGTAGGTTAGAAATAAAATATTTTGAATTTTTGTATCAAAACAAAGTTTCTGTCTTCGACTACTCTGTACTCTCTCGTAGTAGTAGGTATAGTAGAGGGGTGGCAATCAGGTTTCATGAATGAAGACCGTTAAGGTCAAGTTGCGCAATGGCTTTACAGTTATTATTATAAATGTAGAGTCGTGCATTGTGATGTGCAGTTTAAAGAATGTGATGATAATATTTATTTTACAGTCCTTGGCGATTAGAAAACAATAGAATGGTATCATTTTTATTCGTTTTAGTCCCAACTCCCAGAACTATGTCAACACATTTTTTTTTTTAAATTTGCATATGTTATGGCCAAAAACACGAATTTAAGAAGTCTAATCATATAGAGGCGCATTTTTTAATATCTGTGCCAGTATAAAGGCCGAACAACAATCGACTCTACATCGTCATCCTCCACCCCTTATTCTAATTTATTTGAGGTCTGCGTTATAATTATGTCTTATAATTAAACATCTTAGGGCTGATTTCACCAGTGCAAGCAATACTTTTATGACATTAATTTACCTGATAAATAATATTAATAATATGATTTATTATAAAAAGTACCAGTGTAACTGTTATTTGTGTATGTATTTATCAACCAGTTACCGCCAGCTATTAAACAAAAAAAAATGTAAATATGTAACAAAATTAAAAAAGCTATTAATTTATAATGTATTTTATTTGCTTGAGTTTTTTGAGAAAAAATACAGCTCGTATGTAATTTATTTGTATTTTTTTTATTATAATCTATTTAATATTTATTTCCTTGTAATACTATTGCATACCCGAAATGGATAGATTGTGGAGCCTAAAATAAACACAGTTATGCAATAAATATATCTTTATAGTGATGCTGAATGCGATCAACACTTCTAAACCACGTTCGAGAGCTGTCAGTGACATCATTGTTGTGGAATATTGACACTGACAGTTCTTGAACGCAGTTAGCGTTCAGCCAGCCATATCATCTTTCAAACAATCCATCTATTATTTCTGCTATCGACTCGGACTCTACGAAAAACCGTACAGAAAGTTAAATCTGAAATACGTTTTTGACCATGTAGACTCATAGATGCTTCGATTTATTGCCCATTTTCTATTTTGTTAAGTATTAGATACTTGTTGACCGGACTACACTACTATCATCCCATACCTATTAACACTCTAATTTGAAAACATTGTAAAAGCCAACTATGTATTATTTTAAAGGAAAGTAACCGTTGACATTCTTGACGGCTCTTCTCTATAGGAAACGACCAATTGGAACCGTGCACCTAGCTTCTCCCGTTTCATAATTATGTCAAATAAAAGATTTTATTGCACAGAGAAGTCATGCCTTTAATAAAATAAATAGAGCGTCACGTGGAAGCATGCATCCGTGACCGCACGCCGCCGGAAGATGCGCTAATGTGTTTCGTATATCAATTGACTATCGTTTGGCGTAGATAATTGGCCAATTAACTTGTTTGGTCTTAATTTTTTTAAATAGAATGTGTGTATCGAAACAACTGCGTGTGCTAAAAAGGTGGCTTGCATGAATGGATTAGCCAGTTCATATTTTTAAATGGAATGTATAGATTCTAAACATGCTTATTCTAGATTTGGAAAAAAAAAAGGATTGGATATTGAATGCCACTCGACAGTTCGAGATATTGAACATAAACGCACACAAATTGAATCTTATACTTTACCCGTTTATACGAGTTTTGTGACAGATTAATGATGCGTCATCGGTTACAACACATGTAATAATGCAATATTTCATTCAATCTCTACGTAGCGATGATATTTATTGATTTGCAATATCGATATCTTGCCAAGTGATTCATGCAATTTCTAGCCAGACAAGAAAGACGTCAACTTAACAAAAGTTCACTGACCGATGATTTCTACATTTTCAAGCAAGTTTTAGTATTGAAAAACGATGCGGACGAATTTTTTGATGCCCTATGATTCCTTACCCTCTTTTTTTATGCACAGACGCCAGCACTTCAACCTACTCGAAACTGTCCAATTTTGCCAATCAAGTTTGAACCTTATATTTTTAACCGACTTCAAAAAAGGAGGTTTCTCAATTCAACCGCTTTTTTTTTTGTGTGTTTTCGCGGATAACTTCGTCGTTTATGAACCGATTTTGATGATTCTTTTTTGTTTGGTAGGGCATACTTCAGAAATGGTCCCATATAAATTTGGTCAAGATCTGATGAGGGGTTTTTGAGTTAGCTTCAATAATACATATTTTTCCCACCTTTTATGTGGATGATATTCTAATAGTTTTTTCTCATATAAGTGAATGTAATTCTTTTTGAGAATAAAGTTCTTAAACCATAGTTCCTGTCACTGTAATTTACTTGGTATTCAAATTTTTGTGGGGGTTTTGTGTAGGTATGTACCACAACTAAAAGTCGGTGGGTTTTTTATTTTAGTTTTTTGCCACCGACTTTCGAAATCAAAGTTATTTTTCACTTTGTAGTGTTTTTTTTTGGAAGTCGGTTTTATTTTTTGTGAAAAAGTTTTTTATTTACTATTACCGTTGAGTCTATTACCAAAAATTAAAATTGAAAAGTCGTGATATGCTCATCATCCAGCTGAAAGACTGCTGGACATACTGCCTTCCCCAAGCATCGCCACTTCAATCGGTCCGTCGTCGTATCATCTGCCAAGCCTTTACCCAACTATGTTGGTGTCGGTTTCCAGTCTAACTGGATGCAGCTGAGACTTGTATTTTACATGGAGCGACTGCCTATCTGACATCCATAACCCAGTTACTAGATAACGGAAACCCATTGGTAAGGCTGATTGCCAGACTTTCTGGGACCACATTAAAACTACATTTACAGGACACTATGCAATAGGCAATTATTTATTTTATTTATTTATTTTATTATTTATGTACACACATATACAATACAGCCGATCAGGGGCCCAAGTCTGCATGTATCATTGTATTCCACAAACGCGATATTCGTAACTAATTAAAAGCAATGACTGCACAATGACGTTCTAATGGTAGGTCACTGATCTAAGGAACTGTCAAAATTTTTGCAGATTACCGCTTATGTCAGTAATTAATTTGTCATTATGTACGAGATTACCAATAGATGCCATTTCTTTCAATGAAGTGTCAGTGGCTGACCATTGGAAAGTCATAATGACGCCAAGGATTACCAAACTTGTCGAAATCAACAATTATGAAATCAATGATAGACCATTCTGACACGATTTTAACAGCAGTCTTGGGCCCCTGTTCTGTAAAAATGTCACCGTCAAGAGCTTGAAGTGAGCTGTCAGACCGCCTGATGCTAACTATTTCAACACTATTGACAACTCACTTCAAGCTGACTTTCTCGGTTAGTTTTCACAGTGAGATTTTTACAGAATAGACTGGCAGGAAAGGTATACTACGTTACGTATAGTTCGTATTTCATAGCGGTTCTACGTAGAGCTGTGACGTGCATGCAATCAATTCCAGCCGGCTAGTCTGCGTCATCCGCTTTGCAAGGAAACTGTGGTATGTTAGAAATTTTAGATTTTTTATTATAAAAACGATGGACGGATAATGTGAAAGATGATATTGTTAAAAAGAAGGTTACTACTGAAGGTCTTTTCCCTGTGGTGTACCATCAAATCCATCCAAAGGTTGTCTGTAAAAGATCGCTTTAAGCGATAAGACCGCCCATTGTGTCACCCTATGTAAAATTTCTGTAATTTTTATTGTGTACAATAAAGAGTATTCTATCTATCTCTCTTACCTAGTAACTGGGATTTAATGGTCAGATAGGCAGTCACTCCATGTAAAATACCTACTGGTATTCAGCTGCACGAGGTGAGACAGGAAGCCGACCAGCACATAGTTGGGCAACGACATGGCTAAGCAGATGATGATGACAAGATATTGAAAGTGGCAATAGCTTTAATTTTGTCGAATTAGCATTATGTACCTATATAAATAATTACTCTGCATGTTTTGAAAAGTTGAGCAATGCATGTCTGATAGAGCTCCCAGAAATCCTATTGAGTACTTGAGTAGGTAGTACCTGGCGCTTTGTATTGTAAATTTTAAATTATGAGTAGCTACTTAGTATTTTATAGGTACAGACGCCAGCACGTTAACCTACCCGAAATCGTCAAATTTTCCCAATCAACTTTGAACCTTATATTTTACTGATAAAGTTGAAAATCTATTTAAGAAATTTGACGGATTCTAGTAGGTTGATGTGCTGGCGTCTCTACAGCATTTTTGGCGTGGCATTACTCATTTTAACAATGGCCACTACAGTAGTTTTTTTTTTGTATCATAATCTCTATCAAGTTTTACATTGAGCGCTATAAAACGCTATTAAATTCTCAATTTAACAATAGCTAAATTGGATTCAATGTAAACGTTTTTATGGTTGCAAATGACATTGACCTCTCAGAGTTGACTCCCTCATTGCTATGTAGGAAGTAATAGTAAAGGGCGCGGATATATTTACACGCTGTGGGGTCGTACTTAGGGTGATGCGCAGAAAAGGGTCTTTCCCTCAAACCAGTCATTTTCAATAAAAAAGAGAAACAACTTATGAGTATTGACTCTATCTTTAATTTAGTTAGTATTAAGTATCGGTTACTCGTTTCATCTTTCATAATACATATTTGATTACCTAAAATTAACCGTTAACTTATTAAAAATAAACACTAGAACACAAATTTCAAATGAGAGGTAGCCTTGATACTCATTCCTGAACACGAAAAAACGGAACAACTTTATGAAAAATCGAGAGTTACCCATCTTTCTCTACCAACATTCTCAATATCTGATCCTCGACGCAGTACTACGTCACGTTAACCGACCAATTAGGAGCCGAGGCCTGCATCGCGCAATTGAAGTTTTCACTCCTGTTAGCATAAATACGAAAGGCTTTGTATCATCGACGGGGAGTCCATTGCTACACGGGGAACCGGTAGTGGCGGAGGGCCGGTCTAAGCCTCCGCCATCTGAATATGTCGTCTGTATAGATGTCATGTATGGGTTTAATATAAAATGTTTAAAGAATAATGTTCAATCATTCTGTTCAATGAAAAATGAGAGTCCTTCTCACATACACCGAAGTAGCGCCTTTGACTTCCTTTTTGTTCTTTTTAAAAGCTTCAGTTGTTAGTTTAATTCATTTGGAAGATGGTTAGGAATGCTTTTTGGGCGTTGCTTTATTATTGGTTTGTACTTATGTCAAATTTTCGCAAAAAAATCTACCTGGTCAATTAAAATTCAGCTTTTCTTTCTGTCTTCAGATTTTACATCTCTTTTTCTCTAAGGATTATAAGCGCCATTTAATTACAAATATCTGATCTTTTAGTTTATAAAAGTTCTTTAACTTGTATACGATCTTTAAAAAAAATACTTTACATTTAGATTCTAATAAGTTCAAATGACTTGACTCTACATTGAAAATGTTATTCTTTTATTTTATTGTAGTCGACTCATTTGTTTGTTTGTAATTCGACTCTTCTATATGGATATCAGATTTTAGTAATCGTTAGCAAATGAATGTTTTAATGCCTTTGTTATTTTCGCAGGCATTGAAACTGCACGTCAAGCTGTCAAATGAGTTCAATGACCTGGAGTAACCTTGTATCAATGACCTGTTATTGCACTAACTGGGCGTTTCCTTGGCCGTCTATAAATACTTACGTCTCATATTATTGGTATGACGTACCTAATTAGTAGGTATAAAAATAAGTAGAGTCCTACATAAAGGTAATCTAATTCGACACATCGCTAAAGATATGAGTTTATTAGTCCAATTAGACACAATATTTCCGTCGCTTTATTGGAATGGTTGAAATACTCATAGGATTTTTATAAGAATAAAAAAATCTATTGGTTTTTTTGCGGTAGTTTTATTTATAAAAACGAATCAAAAATACCTCTAAATGCTTCAAAAAACTTGCCAAAAATACAAAAAGAAGTTTTTACGTCATTTTCTTGATATTTACTAGTGAGAAATACAGAAAAATCATCATAAAAGGAAGTCAAATCAGCTACTAGCGTGTGGATGAGACCTAGTCTCTCTTTATCATTTTTCTTGACATATTTGACATTATTATTTTACCATTATATGATTGCTTATACGCTTCAACATATCTGATGACAAGGACTTAGACCGGTTCCTTGTCAGCACCGGCTTACGTAGTAGCTACGGACTTCCCAACGTCTCAAGCCATAATACTGTGTGCGTTCTAATTGGCGTGAAAACTTTGTTTGCGAGTTGTAGGATTTCATGTCCGATATTTTTTTTCGTGATAACTACTGTACAAAACACTATAGTTGATTTGGCAAATATGTATTATGTATATTAAAGTTTCTTGTGGTATTTTTAATTTTTAAATAGAGTTTGTATTTCTTATTTTATTGAAGGTTTCAAGTTTTCCGGCTGCTCTTATGGGATTCCTATAAGAGCGAAGAGGATAAAATATTCGCGATCACCTGATTCCAATTGGTTGCGTAAGCTCATCTGTTTACCTTTTTGGCTCTACAATCTCTACCAAGTGACGTCAAGTCATCAGTTTTAAGATAGAGACAGCAATATTTAACGTGGACCGTTAGAAAGAGATAAACATGTTTACGTTTATTACCTCCTGATCATGACGTTTACGAGTCTATGCTAGCTATAAATGTAAGGAAAAAATAAAAAATATTATAACTTTAATCCTAGATACCGATAGCTAAAACCTATCTATTTTTGTTACTTAAAACTTTTGGAGAAAATTGAAGAAAAATCGTTTTATAACATGTTGCTACTTTGAAAAATTAAAACATATTTTAAACTTTATCACTTATTTTATTTTCACATATTATATTTTCCATTTACCTTTTATTTTATAGATAATTATATATCGATACCTTAATTATTAAGAGTAATCGATAACTTAATTTTCGGTTACAATTTGTGGGTAAACTAAATTCCCGCTGGCAACCCTGGCAGAATGCCGAGATGTCTTTCACTCGTAATTTACAAAGAAAAAGATATTTTATTAAATGGTGACGCCATTTTCGTTCGCTAACTCAAGTTAATTCCTATAATCAGTCGTGCTATTCATCTTGTGAACGTTTAATTCAGTGTTAAAAAACTTCATTGTTGCCATTAAATGTGAGTATTGATTGTTGCAATAATAAAATTAAAAAGTCATCGCCATAGCATAGAAACACCGCATTTCGAATTTGGTTTAGTGTTGCAAGAATTTTTGACAAACATTTTTTGATTGACGTCTATAATGTTTATTATTTACTCTAAATTATGAATATCTCGATTATTTGCTATAAAATGCCTCTAGCCACTATGTATGATGAAAACTATGACCGTATGACCTACCTGTCGAGATGTCTTTCTAAGATTTTACCTACATAAATAGTAATATAGTAACTATTTCGCTACATCCCAACCAATAGTTTACTGATCTGTTCAGGACCGGTTTTCTATGATATTAGCACAGTGACTGCTATGGTAAACCCTATATCTACGTACTTTCACAGTCAAATAGTTCCCTGCCAGTACAAACTATATTTGTCTATAAAACAACCTGTTGAATTACTTACAACTTTTGCAAAAGGACTGGTAACAAACCCTAGAAATGCATGTCAAACAAACAGTACAACAATCCTCAATTCAACCCCTAGTTTATAGGCTGAAATTATATCCAGTATTTCAATCCAGCGCTTGAATCCAGTAGCTGGTCAGATAACAGTGAATTTGCTGCCGCTCTTGTTAAGTTTAGTGCTGGAGCTTATCATGTTACACAGTAACTAGGTTGTAGAGGTCAGATAGACAGTTGCTCCTTGTAGAATACTAGTCTACAGCAGCATCCGGTTAGACTGGAAGCCAACCCCAACATAGTTGGGAAGACGCTAGGCAGATGATAATGCTAGATTGGATTAGAAAAGTGTGCCAAAATTACTACCATACTAAAAATACATTTAAAGTTGCAGAGTGCAGGCTCTGAGTTTGTTTCGGCCTTTCTTCTCAGAGTAATCTGATAGGAAACGTTGAGCTCATCAAATTTTTTCAATATTAACATAACCATCACACCATGTTTTCCCAAAGGGTTGGGCAGAGGTGTACCTATAGTACACCCACATTTCGCCAGTTATGTTTTAAGTCCCATGTAATAGGGGCGAGCCTATTGCCATCAACCAGGCACAAATCCAGACTCCGGGCTGCTACTGAGAAATTCTGGATTAAAAAACCCAATGACACTGCCCAACCTGGGAATTGAACCCAAGACCTTATGCTCTCACGCTTGCAACCATTAGACCAACGAGTCGGTCAGTCAATATATTATTGAAGTGTAAAATGTTTGTTCAGTGGGCTCCAGAGAAACCTCACCCCTAGCAATGTAAAAACAATGCAAGGACTTGAGGTTTCTCTGGAGCCCACTGTACTAACCTATGTACAGAAAATAAAATCATTTAATCATTTAATTTCAATCACAAATTTTGCCAGTAAAATGAAAGAAATAAAGTTTTAATTATTTTATTTTCAGATCTAGTTAATCATGTCTGATGAGGAGGAGGTCACTGTTGAGACCTCCGATGGGCAGATCTTGTCTGCGGAGTACAAAGACGGTAAGCATCCAAGCACATAACACTTTAGATTACTTACAATAGGGATGATGCCTGGGTCAAAAAAAAAAACAAATTCTATTTAGTCAGTCAGTCAGAAAAAAAATCTTAGACTCGTATTTTTTGCTTTATCATATTAATAAAAAATTACTTAGATAAAACGCATTAAAGTTCGGGAGTGGGGGCGCTACGTCACAAGTATAAAATCTACATAACTCGTGACGTCATGGCACCCCGACCCTTGCTCGCAGAAGCGCCAGCCCGCGTAATGCTGAGAAATGTAGCTTTAAATTAATATTAATAACAGTTTGATCCAGCCTGTCCCATCTTGCTGCCCTCCCGCCAGCGACGCCCTAAGCCGAGGTACGTACCCCACAGGGGGTGCCCTTAGCGAGCGTTCGCTTAATTAACCTAGAATAGTTTATCCTCCTGGCTGGAGGCTTTAAGTTAGTAGCTTAAGGCAACCACAGGATAGTCCGGTTAAGCAGCTGCGACCTCAATCTGAGAGTCAACTGCGAGATACCATATAAAAAAAAAAAAAAAAGACGTAATGGCACATTTTAACTCAATGTTCTTTTGATAACGTAAAAAAAGAAAAAAATCGTGTACTTACGTTATTTTTTCATAATCTACAAGACAGACATTTTTTTAGTCATCATCCCTTTTGCTTGCATTTGGCAACAAAAGATTTATGGTTTTTTAAATGTATATTTCTAAATTACTTTTTGCCAGCGGCTTCGCCCTCGTGCATGTCGGAAATTATCCCACGGAACAAACTACCAGGATAAAAAGTATCCTATGTCCTGATCCAGTCCATGGTCTACTATGATCTATGTTATGGGGTATGGTTTGCGCGCTTGGTCCCTCAGGTGGACCATTGTGCGTGGGCCATGGCGGCCATCTCCAGAAGTTAATAGGGATGATGACTAAAAAAATGTTTTTTGTCCGTAATGTAGATTATGAAAAAATAACGTACAAGTATTTTTTCTTTTTTTACGGTATCAAAAGATTACGGCGATACATTGAGTTATAATGTGCCATGACGTCACTTGTATGTAGATTTTATACATACTTGTGACGTATCAACCCCCACTCACCAACTTTAATGCGTTGTATCTGAGTCATTTTTTATTAATATGATAAAGCAAAAAATACGTGTCTAATATTTTTTTATTATCTGACTGACGGACTAAATAGAAATTTTTTTTTTTGACCCAGGCATCATCCCTATTAAATCTCCTGGTCTATTGAGAACATCTGTGAAAGATCTGGGTGACCCGAGGGTTTCTGTTCTAATCTGGGTGACGCCTGTGCATTCAAAGATCACGTTCGCGACGGTTTCCTCAGCCTCCATGCACGCCCTGCACAGAGGACTGTCCGTTATTCTTATTGGGTGGAAAAGTTTGTTTTGCGAGCAGTGTCCCGTGATGGTCCCCATCACCAGGCGCAGGCCGTTCCTGTTCAGGCGTAATAAACGCCTGGTTCGCCTGCCATCCAAGGGTGGCATAACTTCCTTTGACTGCCTGCAGCCCGGTGGACCAATTCTCCGCTTGTGTGGGTGAACTGTAGCCACCTGCGTTTTTGGTTGACCACATACTGCCGGTATCCTCTTCTAGCAAGTTCGTCAGCTGCGTCGTTACCTAGCGATCCGCTGTGTTCTTTTCATGGTCTACCGTGTGTCAAATTTCATTAAAATCCGTTCACCCGTTTTAGCGAGAAAGCGTAACAAACAAACACACTCACTTTCGCATTTAAAATTTAAAGTAGTTAGGACATCGCTCATTATAACTGTGCGTTTGCACTGGCGAAACATTCACAGCAAAACTTGTTGAAATCTCTATTTTCTGTCAATGTTCCATACAATTTTTGATAGGAACTAGGGATTTCAACATGTTTTGTTGCGATGTTTCAGAATTGCAAACGCGCAGTAACAGCACCGCTCCGACACGCCAAATAACTTGTCATTCAAGTTAGGATTTGTAATTAAATGCATTGCATGCTTATACAGAATAGTGGACGAGCCATCACACGTAAAATAGACTTTAATACAGGCACGGAGGAGTCGCTTATCCTGAATGATCGTCCCATGCGGCTGTTACTACTTAACCACAAGCCCCTCACATCTGCCTTGCAAATTCCTTTTGTTGTGTGTATCACTATATCGTCACCCTCCCCGCTAACAGTCCTAGCAATTGATATTTTTCCAGGGCAACAGTTTTTCAGTCGGGCGCTACAATCATGTTACTGTCGATTTCGTTGCGTTAGCTATGGCTTTATTAATGAATTAATAACTTTAAAAAAAAATTCCCTAAAGGCCAGGGTCATAAAACTTTTTTTCGAAAAAATGAACACGAAGGGGAGGGTGACGATGTATCCTTACATATTAAAAAACGAAGTCCCCCGCCGCCACCTCTGTCTGTCTGAACGCGATAAACTCAACGGATTTTCAAACAGTTTTCACCAATGGACGGAGTGATTCATGAGGAAGGTTTTGGTGTATAATTAATTAAGGTTTTGTGTAAATTGGCTGAAATATGACGATGATAGTTGAAGATTTCGGAAAAAATCATGCTGACTGGGAGCTGTACTGGCGTGGGCGTTACGGTATTACGTTTCCGTGGGATCATTTCCGACCCCAAGCCGCGGACAAAAGCTATACCATGTTCATTGTTGTATAATTATGGTATGGTACCTATAGGGAACAGGTCTCTGGCTGGATTCTCATGTTATTGTTATGAGCTGTTATTTTTTATTTCATAATATTGTTTTCAGGTCAACTGCAAATAGTAGAAGTGACTCCATTTGAGAAGGAACGGGTAAGAATATTTTAACATTTAATTGTCATCACGTCAACGCCGGCTGTCACTGAACACCAGCGCTGGTGCTCTGTCTCGCATAGGGTCCCAGCATTATGCTGAGCGATGGCCGTTTTGCGTGGATGTGACGCATATTTTCCCCCAAATTGTTATTTTCGCGTTTATTTTTTTTCTTTGCTTACGTCATATTATGTACCGAAAATAAACGTATTTTCTTTTTATTTATTTTTTCTATTGTACCAATAAAATATTACCTTATGGGTGCAACCATATTTCCTTTATGATCAGATTATTCTAAGGGATCTCGCGCTCTAGACGGCCACGACCACAGTCAGTGGTCGCAATGACCAGGTAAACTATAAAAACTGATACGAATCGCGCACTTTGTCGCAACGGCCAACTAGCTGCAGACCATACAATACCACTAGCCGGCCACGACGCCCATGACTGGCCGGATTCGTGGCCGTCTAGTGTGCGAGATCCCAAATTGTTTTTTTTTTTTTAAATGAGTATTTTAGAAAGTTATTGTAATACCACTGTTTTTCAATCAAACTATATCTTCACCCACTTTCAGAACATTTTTACACATAATTTTATTTTTTAATTTATATATTCCTTTTATTTTATTGTTATTTGTACTTCTAGTTCAAAATACAAAAAATTACCGGGACTTATCCCAGTCAAATCGGGCCAAAAAATTACACGCCGCAAACGCGCATGTAACTATGATATGATTTTTTGTATGTTGAGTCCCCTGAGAGTTTACACCCACATTTGCAACCCTGAAAACCTTGTGCTACTCCCATGGTGTTCGAAAAACTACGAAATTCTAATTTAAACTACGAAATTTTTGTCAACCATGTTAAATTTTCTGCAAATTGAGCTCAATCCAAGCACTCTTGGCCTATTTGTTGCGAAGATACAGCTAGTCAAAGATAGGCATTTTTCCAAAATTTGAAAAATTATCGATATTTATTTAAGTATTTTATTATTTATGTGCACTCAGTAAAACAGATACAGATACGACCAAATCATAATTATGAGTTCAAAGGTACTGCTTTTTTCTTAAGAAATTTCTTCCATCTGCGCAAGGAGAAATGAGAAAGAAATGTAGACAATAGTGTGTGAGAACAAGAAGAGAAAAATATAAATATGCGAAGTCAAATGTGCGATATATTATGAGTTCTCCTCATAGCTGCATCTTGTGGGTATCCATTGAAAATCTAGCCAAGTTTTTATTAAAGAACATAACTGAGGTATCCCGCCACAATGGCTCTGACTGAATCATATCGATGCCACCATCGAGGAAACGGAACGTTCACAGTGGTCGAAGGTGGCGAATGCAGAAAATTTTGCTTACTACACAAAAAATTACAACAAAGATACCTAAAAACGCGTCCATAAGGTATATTTTTCAAAAAAACTGAAACGAGTGCCAGAATTTCGCAGTTTTTCGACCACTATAGTAGTAGCACAAGGTTTTCAGGGTTGCAAACCTGGGTATAAATTACTCACAGGGGACCTAACAACATGTAAAAAAAAAATGTAGTTACATGCGCGTTTGAGATGTTTGATGTTATTGACTGGGCTAAAAGTTAAAACTCAAAAAATAAAGCCTGCTTTTTAGAGGATTCGATTATATTATTTAAACAGTAAGAATACTTTCCTGCTCCACAGCAAGAGACCCACATCCTGCCCGACCTGGGTGACGGAGAGGACCACGATGCCAAGTACATGCAAGTACTGGACACCAGCAAGGGACTGGTGCAGTTGGACTTACTGAATTTGACGCTCGTCAGGTATGTAATTGTCCAGTAAGTTGTTAATGGTCTAGACTAGCTCAAATTGCTTAGCATGATCCTCCGTTACATCGAAAATACTGCAGCATTGATTTTGAAAAAAATATACGTTAATGTTGAGGATTAATATATATATATACATAAAATATAATTCTTTATTCGCAGACCTTGAAGTTCATAGTGTTATAGTGACATGAAATAAACTTATTTAACTATTATTAGTAATACATATAATCAAAAAATGAACAATAACATAATATAAAAACTTTTTTTTACAAAAAATAAAACCGACTTCCAAAAATAAACACTACAAAGTGGAAAATAACTTTGTTTTGGAAGTCGGTGTCTTTGGGTTTTGTAGTTATTTTTGGCATTGTAGTGTTTTTTTTTGGAAGTTGGTTTTATTTTTTGTAAAAAAGTTTTTATTTTTCACTTTTTAGTTGTGGTACCTACACAAACCCCCCACAAAAATTTGAATACCACTACCTGCTATGTAAATTACAGTGACAGAAACTATTAGAACATCATCCACATTATACTAGGTGGGAAAAATACGTATTATTGAAGCTAACTCAAAAACCCCTCATCAGAGCTTGACCAAACTTATATGGGAAGACTTCTGAACTATGCCCCACCAAAAAAAAAAAAACATCAAAATCTATTCATAATTGGCGGAGTAATCGCGTAACAAACATACAAAAAAAAAAAACAACCGAATTGAGAACCTCCTCCTTTTTGAAGTCGGTTGAAAATAAACAAGATGCCCGTATAGTATAGCTACTTAGAGCCGACCTGTGTGTGCAGTCTCACCCATCGGCCAAGCATCGGGCAGTCCCACCGGTCACTAAATGCACTTAATGCATGTTGGTTTAATCACTTGCATCAAAAACGGTGAAGGAAAACATCGTGAGGCGTGCTCTTTGAATGCACGGGCGTCATCCAGATTAGAACAGATACCCTCGGGTCACCCAGATCATACACAGATGTTCTAAACAGACCAGGAGACAAGAACTGAATTGAATGTGTTTTTTTTATATTTTACCTAAGGATTTTTTACATAAATAATCGTGACTGTCGAATGTTATAAAAGAAAAAATAAAAATAAAACATATGCCAGTTGATTCTTTGATATGGTCTCATTCATACACTAGAGTTATGGGATATAAAGAAAAACCATGTATAAGTATGTAATAATATTTGGTCATTGGTAAAAGTGTTATTGCCTACCCTTCCAGGAAAATAAGCCGTGAGTTTACGATAATATATCTATGCAGACATGTCACATGTGTTGTGATGTTCTATTGCAGATGTCAAGATGGAGAGGAATCATACCAGCTTGTCGCTAACGCGGGCACGTCTGATGGTGAGATGTCCTCAGATGCTACTGTCACCTGTGTGCTACAGACCAGCGATAATGAAGGTACGGAACGCAACCATTCGTAGAAAGAATATTATTTATTTGGACACAGTTCGTGAAACACTAATGTATGTATGTGTGTAGTGTATGTTTGTTGTATGTGAGTCCGACACGCACTAGGCTGGTTTTATTTATTTAAAAGATACACATTGACGAACAAAAAAAGTTGGATAGATTCTCGCCAACACATGAACGAACAAAAAAAGTCGGACAGATTCAAGCCGACACATGGACGAACAAAAAAAGTCGGACTGATTCTCGCAAACACATGAACGAACAAAAAAAGTCGGACAGATTCTCGCCAACACATGAACGAACAAAAAAAGTCGGACAGATTCTCGCCAACACATGAACGAACAAATAAAGTCGGACAGATTCTCGCCAACACATGAACGAACAAAAAAAGTCGGACAGATTCTCGCCAACACATGAATGAACAAAAAAAGTTGGACAGATTCTCGCCAACACATGAACGAACAAAAAAAAATCGGACTGATTCTCGCCAACACATGAACGAACAAATAAAGTTGGACAGATTCTCGCCAACACATGAACGAAAAAAAAAGTCGGACAGATTCTCGCCAACACATGAACGAACAAAAAAAGTTGGACAGATTCTCGCCAACACATGAACGAACAAAAAATGTCGGACAGATTCTCGCCAACACATGAACGAACAAAAATAGTCGGACAGATTCTCGCCAACACATGAACGAACAAAAATAGTCGGACAGATTCTCGCCAACACATGAACGAACAAAAAATGTCGGACAGATTCTCGCCAACACACAAACGAACAAAAAAAAATCGGACTGATTCTCGCCAACACATGAACGAACAAAAATAGTCGGACAGATTCTCGCCAACACATGAACGAACAAAAAATGTCGGACAGATTCTCGCCAACACATGAACGAACAAAAAAAAATCGGACTGATTCTCGCCAACACATGAACGAACAAAAATACTCGGACAGATTCTCGCCAACACATGAACGAACAAAAAAAAATCGGACTGATTCTCGCCAACACATGAACGAACAAAAATAGTCGGACAGATTCTCGCCAACACATGAACGAACAAAAAATGTCGGACAGATTCTCGCCAACACATGAACGAACAAAAAAAAATCGGACTGATTCTCGCCAACACATGAACGAACAAAAATAGTCGGACAGATTCTCGCCAGCAAAAAAGTCACCCAAAAAGGTATAAACAAGACATCACAGACAGACAAAGTTAAAATCCGGAGTCACACGTGTTAGGGCATAAATCGAACAGATTACGTGTGACTCCGACGAGAGTCTGTCCGTAGCTGATGTTCATGCCAAATTAGCATTCGTTTCCATTCGGAAATGCGACGATTCCCGAGGGACATTAAAAAAAAACTTGTTTTGTATATAAATACATAATAATATACATACATACATACCGGTCAAAATCATAGCCCTCCTATTTGCTTCGCTGTAGTCGGGTAAAAGACTGTGTCACTCAAGTCGGCCAGCTCGCTGTCCGTATGTGTGAATATTTCTGACTATCGGCCGACCAACTAATGTGTGAGTGTTTGCGTACAGCGACCTGGCCGACTTGAGTGACACAGTTTTTTGTTAGCGAAAATCTGTCAGACTTTTTTTGTTCGTCCATGATAGATAGATAGATGACGTGACGGTAGCATCGAAAAATTAACACCAACGCAAATATTGTATAGTAATTGCCAGCCCATATCGCAGTTGATTAAAAGAAAAACATTAAGGTACAATTTCGTAGCGGACCGCAGGCGGCAACTGCTGGCGACCTGTCGCCGCGACACGACTGGGTTCTTCCGTATTTCTATGAAGGCTGATCTGATCTGCCTAGCCTTTTCCCAACTATATTGGGGTCGGCTTCCAGTCTAACCGGATGCAGCTGAATACCAGAATATTACATGGAGCGACTGCCTATCTGACCTCCACAACCCAGTAACTGGGTAATACGATACCCCTTAGTAAGACTGTTTGTCAGATTTTCGGGCTTCTGACGACCCGTAACGACTGTCAAAGATCCACGAATGACAGCAGGGACCAACGGCTTAACGTGCTTGCCGAGGCACGGAGGAGTCTCGGTATGCAAAGACGGTCACCCATCCACAGACGAAATGCCATTTCTATGAAGGCTACGGAAGGTATTTCATAGAAATTCATAGAACCCGGTCCTGTCGCGGCAACACTTCGCCTTCAGTTGCCGCCTGTGGCCGGCTACGGAATGGTACCTATACATCTTTTATAATGCCCATAGAAATAGTCTTCATAACATTTCAGACCCAGACAACCAAGATTCTTACGTAATGGTGGAGAATGAGAATGGACAGAATTCTCTTGTTATACTCAAGTCTGCGTTACAACAAGCCACAGCGGTGCAGAACAAAATTGAAGTGAAGGTATGTAGTAGTCCATAGCACGTTTACGTCCACTTCTGGCCTTAAAAGATAGTTACGGTAAGAGATAACAGAGATCCTTGATAGTTCAATAGTGCCTGTAATCGGTTTATCCTTACTAATATTATAAATGAAGTAAATTATTAATAAAATATTTGTTCATTTAAACAATTAACATCTTTGTCTATATCAAATATTTTCTTTGACTTCATTTATTTGAATAGCGCTTTTAGTACCGCATCTTTTGATACCATGTTCATTTCTCTATCTTAATTATTATTAGAGTAAAACACCCTATTGTGTGTTTTAATGAGAAAAATCTAAAAATATATTATTCAGATAGCTTAGGCAAAAAGCAGTCGGAAAACGTTAGTTTTAGTTCATATAATAGCAAACTAAATTTTAAACTTCAATTCAAAGGTTTCAACTTTTTTTATCTGTTTCATAACACCATTAGATAGTAGTCGCCATGTTATTACGTCATACGGCTATGTAAACTTAGAAAGTGTTAACTGTCAACTATCAGCGTACCTTTAATCTATAAAGGCTTTTTATTATTTTCGTAACTAACGTAATTTTTATTGAAATAATACCATGGAGGACGGTTTTGCAAAAGGAGACAACACAAATTTGTAACTTAAAAAATATCACTGCATTTGTTTACACAGCCAACTGACGTCATGACCACAGAGCAATGTGGCGTCCACTGCGTCCAGCGTTTTCGTCAAATTACGCGCGAAATTTGAAAATGAAAATTTTTAATGCATTTTTATGGCACTTTAATTAAAGGTTGAATAAAAATGTTGTGAATTTTTAGTGGTTCATTAGCACTATAAAATCTAATAGATACACTTTTCAAAAATGGGTGTAATACCCTATTGAGGACGCTAGCACCCGAAAGCACTTTTCTTGAAAACGGGTACCGTACTGAGCGATTGAAAAAGCATTTTCATCACTGTAAACTCACATAATTATATTTAATTTTGGTTACAGAAAAGTTTGTCACCAACAGAAATATTAGAAAAAGCGAAATCTCTACAGAAAGCTAAGTAAGTATTACTAATTTGTTCTGGCTACTTTTATATCGAGCTATACAAGAGCATCTTATGCCATTCTGGGGCCGTATTATGACGTATCATTGCCACCATTATTCCAGTGTGAGAGAGAGACGGAGCTATACAAGGCCGCTAGCACCATCCTTTTTTCGCAGTGGAATAATGATGGCATTAATTTTTCATAATATAAAAGATTTACTGCATCGAATGTGAATGTGACATACCTTTTACACGACTGCCCAAAAAGGAGTGTTCAAGGTTTCCGTACCTGAAAGGTGTCAAACGGAGCCCTATTACTAAGCTTCCGCCGTCCGTCCGTCTGTCTGTCTGTCAGCGGGCTGTATGTCATAAACCATAACAGGTAGACAGTTGAAATTTTCACAGATTTTGTATTTCTATTGCCGCTATAACAACAAATAATAAGAATCAAATAAAGTTTATAAATAAAGAGTCCCCATACAAGAAACGTGTTTTTTTAGAGTGGATTTGTAGGCTCGCCCCCTATTACATGGGACTTAAACATAACTGGCGAAATGTGGGTGTACTATAGGTACACCTCTGCCCAACCCTTTGGGGAAACAAAGCGTGATGTTATGAGACACGGCTCAAACAGTACTCATCTAATCATCTCATCCAACCATCTTATCTAAGTCTGTCGCCATAACAACAATGTTAACAGCATTGTTATATTTCGGCAGTTAGAGGTAATATAGCCAGTTCCTCTGTGGGTGAAGATTCCGGGCGAAGCTCGCTTCCACCTTCGGCCTGATCATGGTCAAGAGTTTACTGGCAATGGGTAAAAAAAAAAAACATCAAGCCTTACAGTAGTCGTATATGATATGTGTAACATCTGACATCTCACCTTGGTAATAAGCAACATTAATGGGACGGGGCCTCGTCATGGTCGCTTCTGACGGCGCACACAGGGCCGGTTTTACAATTTACGATGCAATTTGCGATGCTAGCACAGCACGTGGTCTTTGGTAAAATCAAATAGCACGGCTTCCTGTTACACATTTCCGTCCCTTTTCAGCAAATCACTCACACAGGTTTGATTATTTAGATTATGATTGCAGGAAAGCGACACAAAAAACTGAACTATACATTCTTAATTATCGTTCCAGAGCGCTCCTCTCATCGACAGGCCGCGGTCGGGGTCGCGGTCGCAAACGTAAGAGCGACCTGCCCCCCCCACACGAGCTGCTCGCCTCACCGAACTTCAAGCTATACCTGTACAACTGCAAGCTGTGCAACTTCAAATGTAACGCTGTGAAAGACATGTCGGCTCATAAGGTGACTATCTATTCATTATACTACCCTCTTCAACAAGACATAGTATTTTTATCTCACGAAGCGACGCGCGCTTTACTTGTGGTAACCAAGGATATTTTTGTGTCCGTGGAGTTTCTTGCCCGTTCTTTTCCATAGGTACCTCTACCTATGGAAAAGAACATGGTTTATGGTGTGGTGGTTCTATCTATCTATCTACCTACTACGCTTTGGAATGGGCAACTAGCTTCATATTTCTGACTAAATGACTTCTTGACGATTCAAAAGTGCCTGTAAATGATTTAATCGAATTAGTGATTACGTTGCTGTTCTACCCATTTTTAGGGTTCCGTAGCCAAATGGCAAAAAACGGAACCCTTATGGATTCGTCATGTCTGTCTGTCCGTCCGTATGTCACAGCCACTTTTTTCCGAAACTATAAGAACTATACTGTTGAAACTTTGTAAGTAAATGTATTCTGTGAACTGCATTAAGATTTTCACACAAAAATAGAAAAAAAAAACAATAAATTTTGGGGTTCCCCATAGTTAGAACAGAAACAGTTTTTAAAAAAAAAAAAAAAAGGAAGAATAATAATAATTTGACCTACTGTCGCGCAGTCGGTTAAGAACATAATTTATAATAATATGAAACTTTAAAACTAGTACAAAAAAGTATTACATTTTTTACGTCGAAGAAATGTCATAAAATAGGAACTAAGTACGACCATTTAAAAATTCTGGGCTATAAAAACATTTGGCTATTAAGTATTTTTTTAAATGTAGTTTAAATAGGGTTGTGGGCATTTGTCTAATGGGTTTAGGGATTTTATTGTAAATAACTGGTGCTAAAGAGAAAATACTTGTACGCATCAGTGCCGTGGTTGATCTTACTACACATAATTTATTGTTATCCCGTCGATTGCGGATTGAAACATCTGATATTTTTTTAAATAGTTTTGGATTGGTTTGTACGAAATTCGCCACTTCAAAAATAAACAAGGAAGGTAGATTTAAAAGATTATATTTAATAAAGTACGGTTTGCAACTATCCGTTTTTTTTAGTCCGAACATAGCCCTAATGCACCTTTTTTGTGACCTAAAAAATATTTCCTTATTAGTCGAATTTCCCCAAAAAATAACACCGAACCTTAATATTGAGCTGACAATTCCGTGGTAAGCCGTGATAAGCGCAGTGGTACTTATGATGGGTTTTAGTTTGTAGAGTGCGTAGGCAGAAGAACAGACTTTTTTATTTAACTCTTCTGTATGTGCTTTCCAGTTAAGACGTTTGTCAATGATAACACCTAAAAATTTTGCTGTGTCTACTGGTTTAATTACTATGCCTTGGTTATTAACATTAATGTTTGGTGTCGCCAAACGTTCACTGAAGAACATAACTTTTGTTTTTTCAAGATTGATTATTAAGTTATTGGCATTTAACCAGTTAACTAATGATTCCGTAGCATAATTAATATCGCTTTCATAAGTGTCTTTATTAACACAATTTATTGTGACCGTGCTGTCATCGGCAAAGAGTGATATTTCGTTACTTTTGGTAGGTCATTTTTATAGATTATAAATAACAATGGACCCAATACACCCCCTTGTGGGACTCCATATTTAACTATTCGTTTGTTTGATGAATACGTTTCTTTATTTTTAATGTGAATGTTTACTTTAGAAATCTCTGTATACTGTTTCCGGTTTTTTAGATATGACTATGAGATTTAGTATGGTGCCTTGAATTCCATAAGCTTCCAACTTACTAAGGAGAATATCATGGTCAACATAATCGAAAGCCTGGGTCATATCGCAGTAAATGGAACATACCGGCCATGACTTTTTTTATAAAATCAAAAATAGCCATGTTTATTGTTTTATTCTAACGGAAGCCTTTCTGATCTCCCGTAAGAATATATAGTTTTTCAAAATAGTTGTAAATTTGGTTGTATATGTATTTCTCAAAAACTTGAAATTATGGGATCAAGCGCAATTGGTCTATAACAGTTCATACTGTGTTTGTTATCTTTTTTGAAGATTGGTTTAACAATAGAAGTTTTTGACTTTCAGGGTATGATCCTGTGCTTATACACAAGTTAATGATATGGCTTAGGTGATCACATATGTGATATGCGACATATTTCATAATTCTAGTAGAGATCCCATCGTATCCTACACTTGTCGTATTTTTTAGCGATCTTATAATTTTAAGTACCTACGTCGTATGGTGTACTTGGTGCCATAAACATCGATTGACTTGATTTAGAAATATTTTCAGTTGCTTGCCAGAGCCAGAGCCTGCAGAGCTATTCTGTAACCATCTCACCGTGAAAACTTAAGTGAAGTGAGCTCGGAGTGAGCAGGCCGTAGCAGCAGGTGGAATGACAGCTCACTTCACCTAAGTTTTCACCGTGAGATTATTACAGAATAGACCGGCTGGTATCGGCTTTATTTTTTCTAGAAAGAAATTGTTGAAAGCTTCTGCGATCTCCTGTGGACTGGTTATAGTTTTTCCGTTTGTTTCTATGGAAGTGATCGTATCCTTAGGTAGATTAGTTTTAGACCTATTTATAATTGCCCATGTAGCTTTGGATTTATTAGTACCTGTTGTTATTCTATGATTGTTTTGTACTCGTTGTGTTAATTGAATTATATTATTATAGATTTTAGAATATTTTTTAAATTTTGTTAATTACGGTTTAGCCTATATCTCCACATTAGCTCTCTCTTTTTTTTGGTACAATTTTTTATGCCACGTGATAACCATTGAGGCTTAGCTTTAGTCCTTACAGTATTTTTTTTTAAAGGGAAGCATAAATTGTACTTCATCATGAAAGTCTCTAAAAATGTATTGTAGGTTTGGATTATCTGTATTATAGATTTTAGAGAATGACTTAGTTTGAATATATTTTTTTAATTTATGCATATTTTCTTTATTATAGTCTCGTCTACTTATTCGCCAATGGTTTATTAAGAATTTTTTATTAACCGGTAATATAAGTACTTGTGCTGTGTGGTCTGACAGGCCAAAGTCAACCACATCAGATTTACACTTCTTGCCTAGATTGTGTGCAAAATTATCTATGCACGTCCCGCTTGCAAGTCGAGTTGGCTGATTTATCTCCAGTTTTAAATTATAATTTAAGAGCAAACATTCTAGTTCCATCAAAGTATTGTTATGCTTTAGAGAATCAACGTTATAGCTACCTGCAATTACGACATTTCTCTTTAATTTTTTTTTATTGTTGTTACACAGCACTTTTTCGAATTGTTCAAAAAAAACAGTTAAGTTATTACATTTTGGTACTCTATATACACAAACAATAATCATATTATACATGATTAAATCAATTGCGCAACATTCAAATACTCCATTTATGGAGAGATTCGATATATCTTGGAGTTCTTTATACTGGTGACCTTTCTTTACAAGGATACATGTACCACCTCTCTTACCGTCCTTTCTGGCGTAGCATGCCGCCAAAGTGTAATTAGGAATAAACAAGGATTGTTCATAACCAGTCATCATGAAGTGTTCAGATAAACAGATTACGTCATTTCTGTATCTTTCTCTGACATCTCTTCAAGACATACGATAAGCTCATTGCTCTTATTCAGTACACCCGCAAAGTTTTGGTGTATTATGTTTAGGTGCTTACAAACGAAAAAACTGCTCTGTTGTATGTTGTTTTGTCCTATTCCTAATTTGCTCGGAGTCTGTATATGCGGAGGGATTTAAATTTATAAGGTTCATAAGTTCAGCGATATCTCGGAAAATTATGTGCATGCCGTAATTATTTAGTGATCCTGTATTTCGTCTGTACATCTTGTGGTCCCATGTAAGGTTCTTGTTTGAGTCAATAAAGTAAGCATGTTCATGTGCTAAAATATCTTGATAAAGTAGGTTATTGAAATTTTCTACTCTCCAGTTATACAGAGTGACATTACTTACACAGTGAATATACGTCGGCATACAAATAATAAAATTTGTGTGTTGAATTTTTTCTAGTGAATTTCTCATGTTTAAAAGTATGCTAGAGTATTCCTTAGTGGATTTGAAGTCAGTTTCACCAATTAAAATAATACAGAAGTCATCCAAAGTATAGTTTTTTAGCTTCGGTTCAAATTCACGAAACATAATTATCTATTCCCGAGTATGGTGTTAGGTAGTGACATAATTCAGTGTTTTGAAGCTCATTTTCTGCAATTGTACGTATTTTGTTGTATTTATTCTCACTTATAATACATATTTTACTAGCTTTCTTCTCCAGATATTTATTTCCACTTTCTGTATGAGGCATTGCTCGTGGTACCGCAGAGTTTTCCTTAGGTGTTGCCTTATTAGTCGTAATTGTTTGTGTGCCCTTACAAATTTTGTTCTTTTCAGTTGTACAAGCTATCTGCTCCGAATTTTTCTCTTTTTTTGGAGTGGATGATTTTCGGTTAGTTTTCTTTGTAGGAGTCGGTAATTTTTTTCAAAAGTTCATTTTTTTATCAACTCTTGGTTAGACTGTTTCAGGTTATTATTTTCTAATGTAAGTATCTCAACTTCTGCCTCTGCACTACTCAATTGAAGAGTTCGTTTCTCTACTTGTTCCTTTAATTTCGACATCATTTCTTGGTCATAAGTGTCATCATTGCTCATCTCGGGGAGACTGGTCGCAGTGTCCTCCAGAGTTTGCGTTAGTGATTCGTTTTCACTTTGACTGATATTTTGCGAGTCAGACATTGAACGAGTGCGACGAGTACGTCGAACTCGCAATGTAATGTTCTCCAGGAAGTTCATGTTCATAGTAACATATTCAATATATTAATTATTAGGTTCAAAAATGAAACTTCTGTTTTTGTTATTTTATTATTTTATTTATTTATTTTTACACTTTTAAGAAAGCTTACAGACTAATACACGTAAATGGTAACGAAGTAGTAAACATCTGACAATTGCTAATTACAAGCTTCCGCATATAAGTTACAATGTTGAAACACAAGATCACAGAAACAAAAAAATAAATAAATATACAGAGTTGATATGACAGAGGGGCATTAAATTTTACTACGTGTACTATACGTGTTTAGTATTAATTCGGTACGGTATAAAAATAAAAAGCATCAAAAATGAGTTTTTTTTTTTCAAACAAACTAAATAGCTTACAAATCAGAGTAAAACGCAACCATCCTGTGCAAATAAATTTAACTGACCTTAGATACCTATGTAGCAAAGCGGCAACGTCGCGCGCGCGCCGAACCGCGGCGTGTGTTATCACGTGTCAAAGCGCCGGCCGGGGCGTAGGCGCGAGCGGCGGCTTAGGCCTTCGCTCGGCTTTTTTTATAGGTACGGCTTTGAAGTAAGTACGCACACAACAACAATCATAACAAAAACACTATTCGCATTCGCATGAATGCACAAATTATACCGACGGAGAAAATTGTTATTTATTTTTCTAATTAAATCACTGTTCGTTGCTAAGCACTTTAATTTGTGAAATGCTAAAAAAATGTAACAATTGTATTTTAATTACACTCACACACAACCAAAGTTTAATTACGTGTCCTATCACAATAAAAAACGTCTTTCACAAAAAAAAGCACCAACACTAAATAATAATAATCCAATGTTACGTGTCCTGTCACAATAAAAAAATAAATATTGTCTTAAATTTATTTAGTGTCCTATCACATTATCAAAACAAAATCACAATTGTCTGCGCGCGTGTTCGTCAAAACAAAAGCGGCGCACGGGCGCAGGAGCTTCCGTGTCACGTAACATACGTCCCCAAGGATACCGTCCGGCGCACTGACACTGACTCACTGAGAATCCCTGCCCTGCCCCCACTTACCGATCGCGCAATCGGATCTAAGATGCAATAACAACACAGTGACCTATTTCTATTTCTTTTACACGCGGGATGTTTTGCTATAATTGTCACTCTCGTAATTAAAGTGCAAGTGTGTGTATTTATTGCTACCTTGTTTGCTTTGCAATCTTTTAGCGAGAAATTTTTGGTTGTACTTGTGACTTGCGTCAGAGCGGCAACAACTCATCGTAGGTTATACTCATATTTATCGTTTTAAGGTGGATGACCTATGCGTATAGTCATAATCAGCTGTTAGGAAAGATACATCGTGTTCAAACGGGGTAAAAACTTAAAAAATCATTTGCGACTAAACTACTGCTCCTATTTAATTGATTTTTGGTACAGAGCTTGAAAATGGTACCTAGTATAGGCAGTTTAAAGGAAAGCCCCTCTGTCGTATCAACTTTGTATATATATATAAAGATATGGAAAATAGGTAGGTAAGCCGTGATAAACCACAAACATTCACTCATTGAAATATTCCCTACTCAAAATTGTCCTGATTCTTAACGCACTCGTGCAAAATAACTCAATTTCTAAATACGATGGCAGGTTGTTGAATAATATTACACTACGTATACAAAAAGCGTTACGCCTATAATTTGTCGTTGTAAATGGTACTTGTAATAATGGTCGTAATCTTAGGTTATTTTGATTGGTGCGAAGATAAATTTTACGAAGTAAATCGGGACAATCGATTGTTCCATTTGCAATATTAACAAGAAAACAAATATCATTAATATTACGCCATAATTCTAATGGTAAAAAGTGATAACGCTTACACCGGTGTGCATAGTCGTCTGAAAACTGCTGCGCCTTGAAATCTAGGTATCTCATAAATTTCCTCTGAATTAACTCAATACGAGATTTATACGTCTCATACTGGGGTTCCATACTTGGGAAGCATACTCAAGGGTACTGCGCACGTAAGAACAATAAAGTACCTTAACTGGTTTTAGAGAATGAAAGTCAGAACAAGTTCGTATTATGAATCCCATAGCTTTGGAGGCTTTCTTTATGATGGATTCTATATGTTCGTCAAAAATCAGTTTACTGTCGTGTATCACGCCAAGATCTTTAACACTATGCAGTTTATTTATGTAGTGACCATCTAATTTATACGCGGAATCAATTAAACGTCTTTGCCGTGTAAACGGTACATGAAAACATTTAGACACATTAAGCTGCAGGTTATTATCCCTGCAATATACCACAAGCCTGTCCAAATCGGACTGGAGTTGCTCCGCATCAGATAATGTACGCACCGTTTTAAGGATCTTCATATCGTCTGCGTATAAAAGGATATGTGTTTTTCTAAAACAGGTTTTAATGTTTGAAATAAATATAATAAATAATAATGGACCCAAGATAGAACCTTGGGGGACTCCTGAAGGGATAGAATTCCATCGAGATGTATATCCCCGTAACACGACAGCCTGTGATCTATTTTCTATATACGAAGAAAACCATCGAAACAAATCACCGTGTATTCCTACAGACAATAACTTCTGTTGAAGCACACAATGATCTATCCTGTCAAAACATTTACTGTAGTCGGTGTAAATCACGTCCACCTGATGACCTCCCTCCATTCCAACTGTTATGATCGCGTTGGACAATACTAAGTTGGTGGTAGTAGACCGTTTTCTGAGAAATCCATGTTGCTCATCACTGAAGTGATTTTTCATAGCCGAGTAAATTTCTGTGTATAGATATTTTGTGTATTTCTAGTCTCTCTAAAACTTTCGAAAAAAGACATAATTTAGATATAGGCCGATAGTTTTGTACGTCGGATTTATCTCCTTTTTTGAAGATAGGTGTGACAAAGGCAGACTTCCATATATTAGGTACGACACCGCATTTCAAAGACCAATCAAACAAAAAACGGATAGGAGCCACCAGGCTCCTTGCACAGTTTATTATAAAAATAGGAGGGATCATTTCTGGTCCACCCGATTTTGACGGGTCTAAATTTTTAAGAGCGGGGCGACGCATGAATTGTCCATACAAACGTAATACCCAAATCATTTACAATTTGAGCATATTTCTACCATAATATATTGATATTCGGATTTAGACAGTATTTATCTAGGCTTGTACGTCTTTTTTTTTTCAAAAACCTTACCTAAAAAGAAGTTTAAGTGAATTGAATTTCGCAAATTTTTACTGCGTAAATGACATGTTTTCATATTGTTTTTTCTGTATTATAAACAACAATATTTGTTATATTGTTTCAGCATAGGCATAGCTTATATTGTCAAATTACAAATTATCGAAAAAAAAAAGGAAAAACATTAAGTTTTCATTCATCATTTTGGGTATTACGGAACACATCCAAATTTATCATACATTTTCAATGGCTAGTAGTGCTATCGCGTCAAGCGATTGTCAATGTGTGCATGGGTGGTCGTTATGCTCACGGTAGCCGTGTGTGCTCACACTAACGCAACGTGCTTGAACACGCGCCGGGCGCCGGGGGTTGGGTGGGGTTCGTTCAGGATATTTCATCAGGTGTTTGTTGTTGTTCTGACAACAACAACAAACACCTGACAATTACTTTACACTGCTGTGCGTGCGTACTTATTTGTTTGCTAAATTGTAATATTTCTGACACTATTGACCTATGCTATGAACTTGGATTTTGATTTGCCTTTTGATTTGGTATCGAGTAACTTACATTTTACGACCTTTGTTTTGTTTACGGACCTGGAATATTATTTAGGTTCGATTTTGATTTGGTTGAAGACATGGACTCTGAACGTTGGGATGTATCTCACAGTAAGTATTACTCAATGATATTATAACTTTATAAATTACGAGTACCTATCTACTATTTTTTAGCTACTAATTGTTAAAATTATTTTAAACCCAGCCCAAGAAAACAAAGACGTTGTTTTCTTGGCCCGAGTTTTATACTAGTAGGTACCATCGAAGAAGTTCATATCTATACACCATAAGGACTATTTTGGCTTGCAGCGCTCGGCCGCTATACAACCGGGGCGGGAATAGATGTAGTCGTTGTGTTCACGGGATTTTGTTTTCAAACTGCTTAGATATGAAGTTTTTCGATAGTACCTAAGTACCTACCTATATTTTGTATAAATGAGTATTTACCTACCTATATTTAGATAACATTTAGATCTAAATTAAAGTGTGTTTACATCTGTATACCTACGGACAAACGAGTAGATATCCGTAATCCGTTTCATTACTAATATTATTCGATAAGTACCTACCTACTTATGTGTCTAAAGAGTGTCAGCTGTGGCCTCAGCGAGTATTTTGTAGTTTGTACGTTATACAATTGACATAAAGTTCATTATATTTTGACCCAATTTCGTGACAAAAACTCGCTTTTATTCCGTTCCGTGGCAATGTAAATTGAGCCTTAGCGTGAGTATTGGCCGAGCCGGTATAAGCTAGTTACTCTACGTACCTACGCGACGAAGCCGCCTCGTGATGGTTGTAGTAGTGTACCTCTACCTACCTATCATAGCGCACTTGTATGAAGCTTTGTCATGTCACTGTTCCGATTCTTTACTTTTGTGACAGAGCGGGCGTAATTATAATTATCTCAAGGACACTACTGAGAACATTGCTCGCTCTAGGGCCTTTGCTGATTTGTTGGCGCAGCAGCTGTGCGACATCAGCATGTTCGGATGCCGAAAATATACCGCGTCGCCTGCACCTACGCACCTACGACTTCCAAAAAAACACTACAAAGTGAAAAATAACTTTGATTTCGGAAGTCGGTGGCAAAAAAACGAAAATAAAACCCCAAAGACACCGACTTCCGAAATCAAAGTTATTTTTCACTTTGTAGTGTTTTTTTGGAAGTCGGTATTATATTTTGTGAAAAAGTTTTTATTTTTCACTTTTTAGTTGTGGTACACCCCCACAAAAATTTGAATACCCATTACCTGCTATGTATATGACAGTGACAGGAACTATTAGAATATCGTCCACATATACTAAGTGGGAAAAATACGTATTGTTGAAGCTAACTCAAAAACCCCTCATCAGATCTTGAGCAAAGTTATATGGGACAACTTCTGAACTATGCCCTACAAAACAAAAAAAGAATCATCAAAATCAATTCGTAATTGGCGGAGTAATCGCGTAACAAACATACAAAAAAAAACATACAACCGAATTGAGAACCTCCTCCTTTTTGAAGTCGGTTGAAAAATTATGCAGCGCCGCTTAGCCGTCGCGAAATAATGTCGTCTTCTAGTTCGAGTGATGAAGATACTTTAGCTTGTTACACTTGTGACTCGGCAGAATGCAACGGCACAGTAGCTCTGCATAACTTTTTACCGACATGTACCTACTACGTAAGTGCAGGCGACGCGGTATGTTTTCGGTATCCCAGCATGCTAATATCGCACCGCTGCTGCACCGACAAATCAGAAAAGGCCACTTGTACTGTGATGTTTATCCAGCGTACTCGGGGTAGGGTGACCATACAACCGGATTTTTATGGACAAGTGCGGCTTTATGGCCTCGGTCCGGTTTTTGCTTGGAATTTTTTATGAAATTCCTATTACATAAAACATTGATTAAACTACAATGAAAAGTTCAAAGTCGTTCTAGTTTATTTAATAATTATGCGATTTTTATCTGGACTTTGGTGTCCGTTACCTTGGGGTGGCAGCTCCAACAATAACTTGATAACTAACTGGCTAATATTTTTAAAACGACAGGAGCTATTCGTATACAGCTCGTGTCGACAAGAAGAACTGGTAAATCAACTTCATTATAAACTGCATAAATATTTACAGAGCCACGGCGATCAACTAAAACACGCTTATGGCCATCAGTTCGCAGACGGAAATACGTAACCAAAAATAAAGAAAATAAGCGATCTTTGAGGTGAGTAATCGAGCGTAGTCAAAACTGATTGTGAATTTTAGAGTAGGTATAAAAATACCTCATAATTATTTACACTTTATTATCACGTAGGTACTGAATTAAAATAAATATAAAATATTTTTGTGAACATGATATCACACCATACATGTTACTTACTCTAAGTTGAGATTGGCCGTGGTGACAGAAATCGGTCAGGAGGACATTTTTTATTTTGCTGTCCGATGCTATGAAATAACGCAATGCATTAATTTTGTTGCATTGCGTTAAATTACGTTTTTGAACAGATAAAAAATCTGCTCAAAATATTTGCGTTTTTGAGCAGATTTTTTTTTCGAACTTATGAAGCAATAGATTAGCAATTTGTTTTAAAACGATTCAAATTCCGATTGATCGTGTATTACCAAATTAGGGTAAAATATAGGCAAGATCTAAGATGGCGAATTGTAACTAGGAAACGGATTTGTATTTATCAAGGCAAGGAATGACGCCAAAAGGACTGGCATATGAAAAAATTGAAAAAGACAACGTATTCTGGAATTCTATAGTCATAAAATTAGAAGAATTTTATTTCAAATGTATATTGCCTGAATTAATAGATCCCCGTTTGCCTAGAAATCTGCCTATCAGAGACAGAATTTAGTGTATTTACTCGTATTTATTTCACAACGCAGTACATTATGTTGTGAATGTGAGAACTATGTGAGTTTTTTTTATTTAGAGTCTGCAGATAACCTATGGTAACAAGCAAATCTTATAAATCAGCGTATTTAGTGTGTATCGTGCACACTATGTATTCTGATTATCATAATTGTATTTTTTGTAATTGGAACGAGGTCGCTAATATTATGGTCACCCTACACGAATTTATTACGTTTAGACTCATACATATAACTAAATAAATGGTAATTCAAAATCCTTGTTTTTTATTATTCTGAGCTGGGAACGCTGTTATTTATCTGAATTTACGGACATTGCGTAAACCTAATTGGAATATTTGTGTTTTACTAATAGGTACTTTGCATAACACTTTTATTATTTGACTTGTATTCATTATTTAGTAATAAAAATATTTGAAGTTCAGTAAAAAGGAATAGGTACTTACTGAAATAAGACAAAAAAGCCTTAGTTTTTTTAAATATGAGACAACCCTGAAGGAAATAAATAAACTTACAGATTAAAATAAATAAAGACAATAATAATAAATATCCCAATAATTTATATTTACGCGACGTGTGTGACAACTCTAGCACCGTTTGTCGGGATTTGCCCCCAAGGCCACGCTCGATACGTATAACGTGTAAAATATGACGTATCTACTAGATAGGTTTGCTCTACAAATCCTAGATCTCGAGATTAGTCGAGATATCCCCATTATGTTGAGATATCGGCATGGTAAAGAAATTTCCAAAAAACCCATTACTAGTCTGTACATTCACTAACGATTCCCCAAAGAAGTCAACAAAAATAAAACAAATAATGAACATACCTACTTACTAATAATAAATATAAACGCTGTCGACTCGTTATGAATGAACGGCAAGTACTGCTAATAAAAGCTATAGTATCTATCCACTCACACAAACACACACGGCTACGCAGCGTGTCCGCCCCGCCTTCTTTTGTCAAACAGAGATAGCAATATTCCTAACGAAGTTTGCGCACATCTCGAATTCCAGTTTCGAGCCGAGCTCCTCGTCCCCTTAAGGAGTTTTAATACTCGGTCCGGACAGACTGTGACCGAGGTCAGGCACACTGATGTAGTAGAATGGGTATCAAAATTCATATTCAAATCACTTGAAGGTGTCCTGAAAAGTTGACTGAAAGTAAGAGGCAAAAAGTTCAGTGACACTCTCACCTGTATCTGCGGACCTATCCATATAGTGAAATACTTTAGGCAAGGTGTTATTACGCCTTTTACCCTTCACGTACGACCAGAACAATTTAGGGTTATTGACGATGGAGGCTTCTATTTTTGTCATATAAGCAGAAACATTCTTTCTCTAGCTGCTTGGCTCGGCTTCCCAAGAGAACAAAGGAGTGATAATCCGATATGTTACCGTATATTTTATATTTTTGAGGATGTTTATATTTTTCATTTAAAACTTTAATCAATGCAGAATTATTAGAACTATTTACTATGAATAGCTGTGAAAGGACTGTAAAATCACAGATTAGTACTGACGGTTCAGTCCACAAAATTATTTAATTGAAAAGCGACTCTTACTACGACACAATAAAAGTGCAATTAAGGTCGCACAGCGCTGATTACCTACAGTAGTATTCACCTGGAAGTTGCCTCTCTTTGTATCGCGTAACTTTTTTATCTTCTGACTACGTTACCCTCTCTTAATTGGTCCGACGAGACGAGCCCCGGACTCGTCTTGCGCACTCCGCATTTTAGGTATGAAGCTTTGTAGCTGCATACCTAAAATGCGGAGTGCGCCTTCTGTAGTAGCCTGTAGTACAACCCAAATGTCGCACCCCGCAGGCGCGCGAGCACGGCAGCGGCGCGGGGCGCGGCGCGCGGCGCGGCGCGGCCGTCACGCTGCAGTGCGCCAGGTGTCCCTTCCGCGCCGCCACGCACACGCAGGTAACTACTATATCTTAGCACGGCGGCGGCGCGGCGCGGCCGTCACGCTGCAGTGCGCCAGGTGTCCCTTCCGCGCCGCCACGCACACGCAGGTAACTACTATATCTTAGCACGGCGGCGGCGCGGCGCGGCCGTCACGCTGCAGTGCGCCAGGTGTCCCTTCCGCGCCGCCACGCACACGCAGGTAACTACTATATCTTAGCACGGCGGCGGCGCGGCGCGGCCGTCACGCTGCAGTGCGCCAGGTGTCCCTTCCGCGCCGCCACGCACACGCAGGTAACTACTATATCTTAGCACGGCGGCGGCGCGGCGCGGCCGTCACGCTGCAGTGCGCCAGGTGTCCCTTCCGCGCCGCCACGCACACGCAGGTAACTACTATATCTTAGCACGGCGGCGGCGCGGCGCGGCCGTCACGCTGCAGTGCGCCAGGTGTCCCTTCCGCGCCGCCACGCACACGCAGGTAACTACTATATCTTAGCACGGCGGCGGCGCGGCGCGGCCGTCACGCTGCAGTGCGCCAGGTGTCCCTTCCGCGCCGCCACGCACACGCAGGTAACTACTATATCTTAGCACGGCGGCGGCGCGGCGCGGCCGTCACGCTGCAGTGCGCCAGGTGTCCCTTCCGCGCCGCCACGCACACGCAGGTAACTACTATATCTTAGCACGGCGGCGGCGCGGCGCGGCCGTCACGCTGCAGTGCGCCAGGTGTCCCTTCCGCGCCGCCACGCACACGCAGGTAACTACTATATCTTAGCACGGCGGCGGCGCGGCGCGGCCGTCACGCTGCAGTGCGCCAGGTGTCCCTTCCGCGCCGCCACGCACACGCAGGTAACTACTATATCTTAGCACGGCGGCGGCGCGGCGCGGCCGTCACGCTGCAGTGCGCCAGGTGTCCCTTCCGCGCCGCCACGCACACGCAGGTAACTACTATATCTTAGCACGGCGGCGGCGCGGCGCGGCCGTCACGCTGCAGTGCGCCAGGTGTCCCTTCCGCGCCGCCACGCACACGCAGGTAACTACTATATCTTAGCACGGCGGCGGCGCGGCGCGGCCGTCACGCTGCAGTGCGCCAGGTGTCCCTTCCGCGCCGCCACGCACACGCAGGTAACTACTATATCTTAGCACGGCGGCGGCGCGGCGCGGCCGTCACGCTGCAGTGCGCCAGGTGTCCCTTCCGCGCCGCCACGCACACGCAGGTAACTACTATATCTTAGCACGGCGGCGGCGCGGCGCGGCCGTCACGCTGCAGTGCGCCAGGTGTCCCTTCCGCGCCGCCACGCACACGCAGGTAACTACTATATCTTAGCACGGCGGCGGCGCGGCGCGGCCGTCACGCTGCAGTGCGCCAGGTGTCCCTTCCGCGCCGCCACGCACACGCAGGTAACTACTATATCTTAGCACGGCGGCGGCGCGGCGCGGCCGTCACGCTGCAGTGCGCCAGGTGTCCCTTCCGCGCCGCCACGCACACGCAGGTAACTACTATATCTTAGCACGGCGGCGGCGCGGCGCGGCCGTCACGCTGCAGTGCGCCAGGTGTCCCTTCCGCGCCGCCACGCACACGCAGGTAACTACTATATCTTAGCACGGCGGCGGCGCGGCGCGGCCGTCACGCTGCAGTGCGCCAGGTGTCCCTTCCGCGCCGCCACGCACACGCAGGTAACTACTATATCTTAGCACGGCGGCGGCGCGGCGCGGCCGTCACGCTGCAGTGCGCCAGGTGTCCCTTCCGCGCCGCCACGCACACGCAGGTAACTACTATATCTTAGCACGGCGGCGGCGCGGCGCGGCCGTCACGCTGCAGTGCGCCAGGTGTCCCTTCCGCGCCGCCACGCACACGCAGGTAACTACTATATCTTAGCACGGCGGCGGCGCGGCGCGGCCGTCACGCTGCAGTGCGCCAGGTGTCCCTTCCGCGCCGCCACGCACACGCAGGTAACTACTATATCTTAGCACGGCGGCGGCGCGGCGCGGCCGTCACGCTGCAGTGCGCCAGGTGTCCCTTCCGCGCCGCCACGCACACGCAGGTAACTACTATATCTTAGCACGGCGGCGGCGCGGCGCGGCCGTCACGCTGCAGTGCGCCAGGTGTCCCTTCCGCGCCGCCACGCACACGCAGGTAACTACTATATCTTAGCACGGCGGCGGCGCGGCGCGGCCGTCACGCTGCAGTGCGCCAGGTGTCCCTTCCGCGCCGCCACGCACACGCAGGTAACTACTATATCTTAGCACGGCGGCGGCGCGGCGCGGCCGTCACGCTGCAGTGCGCCAGGTGTCCCTTCCGCGCCGCCACGCACACGCAGGTAACTACTATAATATATCTTAGCACGGCGTAAAAGTGAAAGCGTAACGTTTTCACGCTAAAACGGCTGAATTGATTTGGATGCAATTTGGCCCATGGATAGACCATGACCTGGGTTAGAACTTAGGATACTTTTTATCCCGACATTCCCACGGAATCGAAACTTATGCAGGTGAAACCGCGGGGAGCAATACTTAATAAAAAAACTTAAATTCACTAACAGACAACACACAACCTAAACCGCTTGGACTATAGTTTGACCGGAACCGCTGTTCCGCGCCTTAGGTATGTGCTCGGCAACACGGGGGGGCAGTGCAGGCCGCTCATTCGTTAGCGCTCAGAGTGCGCGGCGTCCCGCCCCCCGCTCATTCGTCATTATGATCTTGGTGATACCAAGATCATAAAATTCATGAAAAGTTTAAAGCTAGATTCCAATACCGTAGAGGTAGACATTTGATAATATTCAGGATATTTTGTTATTTCTTTATATGCTGCACCAGTTGACGTATTCACGTCAACGTCGGCTGTCGCTGAAAACCAGCGCTGGGCTCTGTCTCGCATAGGGTCCCAGCATTATGCTGAGCGATGGCCGTTTTGCGTAGATGTGACGCATATTTTCCCCCAAATTGATATTTTCATGTATTTTTTTTCTTGCGTCATTTGTACTGCAAATGAACGTATTTCCTTTCTTTCTTTCTTTCTTTCTAGGTACTGTAAATAAAATTTGCTTAAACTTTTCTGCATATGTCGACAATTTTTATATGAATTTGTCTTCATTATTTTTCCATATAATCAGCCTATAATGGCCCCATTGCTGGAACACAGTTATTATCTTCTTAAGTCTCTATTGTCTCATATCGAATTCCTATAAATCTTGTGATTTTCTGGATAATACTTCAACTTTCTGTTTATCTCTTTTTCAAAATCTATGAATGCATCTAATATAATTATATATACACTAGCTGCCCGCCCCGGATTCACACGGGTAGCAATAAGTACATAGCTACCGCGCATCTACCTACCTACCCTACCTAAAACCTTCTCCCGACAATAACAAACACAACAAAAAAAGAATTAGCGAAATCGGTCCAGCCGTTCTTGAGTTATAAATAGTGTAACTAACAAGAGTTGCTTTTATATAATATATAGATTTATAAATCGTCAAGAGAAAACCGAACCTATCCGAGACTGAACAAAAGTTTTAGATTTCGCTTCGCTCGCTCTTATATTTTTCAACTTTACTGCAAATATAGAAATCAAACAAGTAAAAATATTGTTTTGTTTCAGCTAATGAAGCATGTACAAGAGAAGCACATGGATGGCGGAGCCAGCAGTAAGTCAGATTGTAGGTATACTCATTGTCGTTAGAGATCTTTAGATAAATAGGTACGGTTAAATTAAATTTGAGATTGAGTTTTGCTAGCAAATTTATTTTGACCATATACAATATATATATATATACTCATAATACAGTATGGTATAGTGCCTCAAGCTTATCTGAACTGTAGATAGGCAGGAGATACACACAGACAGGAGGTCAGGATCGAGGTATATGCAATATCCTTTGACAGTCACTTGTAATGTATGTACTCGGGCAATTCTCTCCAAAGAAATAGTACCGTAACAGCTGATTTGTTGGGCCCCAGTTTTAAGCAACAAGAGAAAAAGTTTGCATCGCGAAAGAGATGCCACAGTGACTTTTTTATTTCTATGGTGGGACTCTACCGCCAAAGACACCGACTTCAGAAAATAACATTATTTATCACTTAGAAGTCGATATTTTGGTGTTTCTTTTTGAGGTAGCGTTAAAAAAAAGAACTCATATCAGTTAACATAAAGTTCACAGTGTATTTATCAAGTAGTTGATCCCTGTTATGCTAAAACGAATCAACCGACAATCTTACAATAATCTTTTAATTACGTAATTTTTTTTGACCGAGAGCCTCGTGGGGTCATGGCGAAATAATAACAGTCGCACGGTCGATTGAAGGTTAAACTACTCTTGCCGCGGTCGGCTCGTGGGTGGATGTGACCATCCAGAACATATCAAGACTGTTCAATGAATGCCGACAGAAATAAAAAGTCTATTATACAGGATGTTTGGCAGAACGTTGAACATACGAAAATGGTGGATAGGTGGGGTCATCTGCTACTTACTCAGACCTAATTTTTTTAATGCAAGTTGAAATTAATATTTAAGTATTTTTTACATCTTTCTGTAAGTTTGAGGACTCACTTTTTTTCTAACTAACATCTGAATAAAGAAATAGTTAAATAAGAATCTGCCAACATTAAAGATTAAAAATAAACAAAATATTTCCTGTTTTACCCTTTTTAATAAAAATTACACTTTAAAGTTAAGAAAGTGGTGAAACTAGAAGAAAGTTTTTTTTTTTTAAATATGCAGGGCGTCAGGGCCAAATATATTAGGGCTGAGATGACCCCACCTATCGCGCTATTTTGGTATGTTCAACATTCTGCCAAACACCCTGTATACAAGTGGGTTTCAGAATAAGCTTAAACAGTTCTTGTTAAATAAGTGTCCTCTATTCTATTGATGAATTATAAACGAATACAAAAGTCGAAAGTAACATAATTTTATTGATTTGAAATGAAAATTTTATTGATATTTATGAATTGACATATGACACTTTTATATTTGTTTTATTATTTCTGATTTTGATATAATTTGGATCATTGTAAGGATTTAAATATAGATTGATTAAATTCAGACACGATGTAAGAATTGTTAGTGAATAAATAAATTGAATTGAAAAGACCCTCCGTGCCTCGGAAAACACGATAAGCTGTTGGCTGTCATTCGTAGATCTTTGACAGTCGTTACAGGTGTTCAGAAGCGTTTTGTTGTAGAGGTCACAGGCAGTCGCTCCATGTAAAATACTGGTATTCAGCTGCATCCGGTTAGACTGGAAGCCGACCCCAACATAGTTGGGATAAGACAGATGTTTGATACGGAAGGTGCGTCCGTTGGTTCGTTTTAACATAACTACCCTTACCCACCATTAAATACAATAATTTTATCAACAGACACAGTACATTTAGACACTGAGGAAGTGGAAGCAGCAGATGTGTTGGTCTGCGGCGCGTGCGGATTCGAGTCTGGGTCGCGGTCAGTGTTCAGGAAGCATATAGAAGAGGAACATGGCGCGACCACGTGTTGAGGGTGAGTGGCTGAGAGTGAGATACCTTGAGTCCAGAGATGTGCTACTCTTGAGGTGGGTTCATATAATATGTGAAACTTAATACGAAATCTATAAAAAGGAGAAACGCTCACATATATCAACGCAGAGCCGAAACTACTGGGAATACGAACGTGAATTTTGCACTTAGCTTCCTTTAATAATGTATGGGAGCACAAAGAAGGGATTTTTTGAAAATTCCATCTTTAAGGGGGCGATTTCGTTTGTATGAAAAATTTTATTCCTTGAGTTAATAAACTTGAAACTTTCAGATTTTCAAATAAACAAATAAAGAAGTTAGTTTAAAAAAACTCGTAACTAAGGACCGTATTTTCGCCAATCGTGAACAAATAGAGATTTGCAATAAAATGATGCAATGCAATTGCGCTGATTTTTTCTAGAATTAAAAAAAAAAATGTTCATGGATTGGAAGGTATTTGTGGTATACGTATACCCATAAATAAATAGCAAAATAAATAACTATAAATTGTTTTTGTTTGTTACAGAAAGCGGTCGACGTATTCAGAGTCAAAATCTGTTGATTTTAGTGAACGCTAGTTCAGTTCGTTGTACTAAAGATTTATTTCTGACTGTAAACCTTGACGCTGTGTCCGAATAGAAAGCGATTTTCATTTGTCACTTATTCAAATATATTTTTTCACATACCCCTACATGGGCACTTATGAAACGTCACAAGCTAGGTGCACGGTTCCAATTGGTCGTTTCCTATGGAGAACAGCCGGCAAGAAACTCCACGGTTACTTTTTCAAAAATAATTGGCGGCTACAATGTTTTCAAATTACGCTGTAAATAAATCCCATACCGGGATGACAGTGTAGGCCTGTAACCAAGTACACTGTTAACTAGGTACTTAACAAAAATAGAAAATGATCAACAAATTGTAACATCTATGAGTCTACAAGGACGACAACGTTCTCATATATACACAAAATAGAAAAAAATATACAAGAAAATAAAAAATAAAGGAGACAGGGTGAAAGTGGTCTATGAACCAACAATAAATATATAAACCGCCGAATTGATAAACCTTTTGAAAGTCGATTAAAAACTAGATGAGGTCGACGTTTCGTGTCTGACTACTTCTGAGAAGAGAGGCCAAAAAAGTCTCGGTAATAGTCTATTTTAAAGTCCAGACATAATCTTGGTCAGATCATTGGTGTCTTTTACGGAAAGAACTACACAGATTGAGTGGACCTGATAGCTCGGAATACCCGAACGCGCCCTCTGCCGGCGCGACGCGCGAACATGAACGCAACGATCGCTTTTATTAGGACATGGCCCGCGAGTTGAAGTTACAAGTGGATTGCATATTCAAAGATTGTATTAATAGTGAACGAGAGAGCGTTTTAACAACAGAATCAAAAGATCAATTCTCGTATTTTTAAGAACGTTTGATTTCTAATCTCAGTCTGTAAAAAAAAAAAGACTAATTTACCTACATTTTTGCCAAATCGACATTGATTGTCGCTGAGCATGAACGAATAACAAAAAGTCTGACAGATTCTCCCTGAAGCTCGCTGCACTTATGGGTGAATATTTATGTGTGAGTGTTGACGTCAAACTCAAACCATTTATTTCAATTAAACCATTTACAGGCACTTTTGAATAGTCAAGGGTTCGGTCAGTCAAAAAAAAAAATATGAAGCTAGTTGCCCATTCCAAAGCGTAGTAGGTACATATGGAGAAGAACGGGCAAGAAACTCCACGGACACTCTTTTAAATAAAATAAAAAATTCATACAAAATATTGGTTACATCATTAATTTTGAAATTATGCATGTGAGAACAATGTAGAAAGACGTGCACGTTCGTAAAAGCGTCCGTAATAAAAAGAAAAAATAAAGAATCATTCAAAAACTTAAAATAAATTAAAATAAGCCATGGCAGCTAAGAGATGACCAGTCCGAACTGACGGCGCCCGTTCACGAACATGACGCACGCCGTCTGCGTGACTATTGGCTGACCAACTAATGTGCGAATGTGTGCGCGCCGGCCTGCGTACAGCGAGCTGACCGACTTGAGAGACAGTTTTTTCTTAGCGAGAATCTATTCGACTTTCTTTGTTCCATGTCGCTGAGATAATAAAATGATCAACATCATTCTCCTGTCCTTTATCCCAATTTATTTGCGGTAGACGCAACATGTCGTTTTCTTCCACACTTCTCTATCAGTCGTCATCTCGATAGTCACCCCCTTTCTACCCATATCATCTTCCACACAGTCCATCCATCGTTTCTTTGGTCTTCCCCTACTCTTATAGCCATCGACATTCATACTCCAAACTTTCCTCACAACATTTCCCTCACTCCTCCGCATCACATGCCCATACCATGACAACCGATTTCCGCACAAATCTAACAAGATGATAAAAGGTTCAATGCTTTTATTTCTGTAAGTAGATCATGTTTAGAAAGGCTGAAACAGACTCGGAGGTCACAGTCTCTTTTAAAGTCCAAGATGAGATGAGATTGCGGCTAGATTTTGAACGTTTCTAAAAATGAGGGTTTTCGGAAATTACTTTCACCGAGACGTCAGTTCCGGGCACCTGTCAAAGTAAAGAAAAAAGAAAGAAAGAAATATGTTTATTCTGCACAAACAAAACGCACATTTACAGAAAAAAAAACACGTAATACACAAATACAAAAGTAGCCAAAAGCCTCGTATTGTAATTATTGTTTGAATACGAGGCTTTTGACTCGCTTGAAAAATTTTCGTCGGTTGAAAGTCTTGAAAGTGTCAAAGCTATATATTTTCTTTAGTCGTGACTGAATGAATGAAACGAATGATGAACGTCATCATATTATATTTTTATATTCTTTGTCAAAATAGAATACCTCTTGTCAAAGTGGCGCCAACTGGTGGCGTGAATTTTCATGAAAACCCTCATTCCCGACTAATCGCTTGTCTAAAGAAATTGATATTGTATCTCATTCCAAAACGTTGTTATGTATTTTCTAGTAAGATTATGTTTTTATCGTGAACACGCATGAACGTGAACGAAGCAAAAGAAGTTTATTGCGTCCTCATCCTAACTAATATTATAAATGCGAAAGTGTATTTGTTGGTTTGTTACACTTTCACGCTTAAACGGCTGAACAGATTTGGATGGTCTATCCATGTGACAAATTTCATCCAAATAGTGTGAAAGTGTAAAAACAAATATACAAATAATCAAACTCTCTTTCGCATTTTTATAATATTAGTTAGGCATTAGAAATAAATTAAAAAAACATTACAGACACTACCATGCGTTTGACTCTTTTGTTTATGGTTAAAGATGGCGGTAAGAGATTTAGACCTTAGAACAATGACTTGGCAACGACTTATTATTATTATTATTATAACGTAGATCTCTATGGAGAAGAACGGGCAAGAAACTCCAAGGACACTCTTTTATATATAGAAATTTCTAAATCCTCTTATACTACATTACTCTTATTGCTTCTATATGTGAGAATACAAAAAAATATCAAAACAATTCAAAATATAAAGTAAAAATAAGCCCTGGCAGATAAGAGATGACCAGTCTCAACTGACGGCTCCCGTTCACGAACATGACGCGTGGATCAGCACCATCCAGCTCAACCATTTTGTAGGGAACCGAATGATCCAACACACTCGCCACCATCAGCGAGACATTTAAGTGAGCATGACATACTCTAAACTGCCAGGCTCTTTCAAGTCGACATACATCAATAACATAATAAACGGCTCCATGGTACTCACACTATTCACATTTACAAAAATAATAAAAAAATGCTTCTAAATTATACAAAACTATAGTTTGAAATGTATTTGAGAGATTAATAGAATTTTACTACCAAAAAGAAAGAAAATCATTATTATCTATTGGAGTATTCAACTTTATATAATTACGCCAAAAACCAAACAGGCATGGCAGTGGTAGATTTATATACTCTTATGGAATTAGAAAAACATTGAATTATTTTAAAAGAAAAGCAAAATTAGTTAGAAGTATTTGAAATTGATCAAAATAATGTGAAACCGTTAGACACTGAAATTATTGAAATCTAGATTTCCTAATACTCGTCCGTCGCTTCCGAGCGCCCGAGACAGAATGGCCGAGTTGCGTAAGCGCCCCTCTAACGTCGTGTCGCCCCTTCCACTCGATGCGTGACAATGGTCACGTGCTATCCCTGCAGTCTTACTTGACAAATCCATTAAGAATACTTTTTAACGTACAAAAATATTTGGACTAATATCATCAACCAGCACTCTAATAGCGTAACAAACTGTTTAGAAGCACATTGCTTCATAAGTTTGAATAATTCGTCTGCTCAACAACGTAAGTAACGCAATCAACGTGGGTGAACTGTCAAAATGGAACCCATTGCGATCAATTGTCATTCTATGTGTTTTACGCAATTACCCCGCTGTTATTTGTACATATTATCGTTGTTGTTCCTATAATGTTTAGTTATAAACGGCAACTTCTATTTTTAAGTTATTATTGTAAGTTGTCAAGTACCTACCTATATTATTTTTTCAATAAACTATTGAAAATGTTTATTCTGGTTTTATTTTAAAGCTAAGTATAATGAGGGCCGACGAATCGTAAAGCGTTATTTTTCCTGCCAAAGGCATATCAACTTTACTTCTCTTAAAATAAAGTATAGTTTCATACTTCAAATAACCTTTGGGCCTGCGCCCACCGGCGCTCAGACGGGTATTAGACCCTAAAACGCGGACAAAAGTTAGTTTTAAAAAGGTCCATCTTCCTAGAAATTAGATTACGGAACAATGGGCGGCCATATTTTTTACCTGATTGTTGTCAGACGAGTTTCGACTGTACTGTTGGTTACACGTTTATTTTGTAGTGAGTCTGCAGTTTCTAGTTTTCATTAATTGATAAAATTGGCCCCTGGCAACATACAGGCAACTGAACGAACACGGGTGGGTTTAAGTCACCTAGTAAAAAGAAAAAGGTATGTTTTAAATTATTCAAATAAATTGTTATTTCTAAAATAATTTGTTTTTATCTACAGATAAAGTGTTTTTGTACAACTGCATCATTCTCACAATCAAATTTAGAAAAGGCTAAAAGTAAGATAATCGAGCGTTATTGGATTATATCTAGTTTATTGTTTGGTAGGACATATTTGTGATATATTACATACAAAGAAAACTTGTCACTTATTGAAAATGAAAATATTTATTTCAGACCAAGCACACAGTAATTGGTACAAGTCCATATTATGTTAGTAGATACATATTTATACCTATGATAATAAAATTTAAAATAATTATTGCATGCATGAGCGACCAATGCCTCAGGATTTGGCTGTCCACTCTACCACTACACATCCGCCTGTGCTCAGTACTGCTGCCAATGTGAGTACCACCGATAGTATTCCTTCCGTGCCTTGCGGTGTCACGGTTAAAGGCTCGTGTATCGTTGGAAGCGTCTTGATCGTCCTGGTTAAAGCTAGGCTATGTGACGTCACACTAAATTCAATATGGCGCCCTCTATAGGAAATAAAGTCATGCATTAAAAAAATGGTCAACGTAAAGCCGTCGTTGCATGCCCATGCCATTATAATTTTGTAGATATCCAGGCAGGCGACCACGGCTTTACCTTGGTGTGCGTTACCCCAGCCAGATAATGTCGAAAACGCAAAAACTAAGTTAGTTTATAGTTAGTTTAGTTTTCCAGTTTAGTTTTTCACACACGTGCTTCCTCCCACATGTATAAAAAACTGGCGAGCTAAACTAACTTAATTTAGCTGGCGGTGGACGACTATTCAGCACTTAGGTATAGGTATTGCTTTGCGAATGATTTTAAATATGGACTCAAATCGATGCGGTGATTGTGCATCGCCACAGAGACAGCAGTATTACATTCATCGATCGACCATCGATTATTTATTTATTTAAACATACATACATCTACCATTACAGCTAACCAATGCGGTAAATGCGCCTTAATGAATACTTATAAACTAATACCTATAACTAATTACAAACAAAGCATTCCTTGTGAATTCACCCAGAGAACAACAGAATAGGTCCGTCTCACTCGCTATGAGGTTGAGCGTGCGGAGTGCACGCGTCAGCGGCGCCTCTTTTAAAAGGTTGGTCCGAGCACGCGGCTCCACTAGCAGTGGAGGCTGCCGTCGCCGCCACACGTACCTGTCCGGAACACACAGACTCACCTGGCCTAAAATAACTGCATTATGCACCTTCCCTCTCAGTAATTTAAATATACAGGGTGTTTGGCGCATGGACCGACACAATTATTTCAGGAATTTGGGAGGTCATTAGCTAGGTTCTACCCATACACCCTTTGTCCCAAATGTCACGGTTGGTTACATATGATTATTTTTTTAAAATGAAAAAAAATCCCAAAATGTGTCCTTTAATTTGAAATAACTTTTTTGTTTGTGGGTGTAGTGGCACAAAACAAATTTTGTTGCATTCTCCAAAGTCCTTTAAATCTAAAAACATCTTTGTTTTATACAACTGGTTTCAAGAAAATTCCTTACAAGCTTCCAAAGTTAATTTTTGTATTTAATGAATGAAATTTTACAACTTCTAAATTAATTATAAAAAAAAACTAAAAGCTATTATTATTATATGGGTAGAACCTAGCTAATGACCTCCCAAATCCCTGAAAAAATTGTGTCGGTCCATGCGCCAAACACCCTGTATATGATGCGAGTGCAAGATCCCTCCTAACCCTTAGCTCGTTGTATCCTACCATACCTAAAATAAATAAGGTAGGATACATTAACGGGTAAAAGGGATAGACTCCGTAATAACGCTTGTATAGATATCTTATAAATTTATTTTGTACCCTCTCCAGCATGAGACTATATTTAGCTTCATGCGGAGCCCAAATGACTGCATTACATTCTAACTGGCTCCTCACCAATGCATTATATAATGCTATAATAGCTTTCACATTGGTGAAGGCTCGGACCGTACGAAGCATGAAACCTAAATTTCTGTACGCTCTTTTACAGCTACGCATGATATGATCCCGAAAAGTCAAACCGGTGTTAAATACTACTCCCAAGTCCTTGACTTCTGTGACCCGCTCCATAGGCAACCCGTCAATATAGTAGGTATGTAAGATGGGATTGTGTGCGCGAGAAAAAGTGATGGTCACACACTTCGAGCTATTAAATTGCAAGAGATTATCTTTGCTCCATCTCACTACCCTATCGATGTCCCTTTGTAGACTGCCACAGTCATCGGTACTCTTTATCGCGAGGGACAATTTGAGGTCGTCGGCAAACAACAGACAAGAAGCGTCTAGGACTACTTCTGGTAGGTCGTTTACCACCAGAAGAAAGCCCAAAGGGCCAAGGTTACTACCTTGACTTACCCCGGACCTAGTGAAATATGGATCTGAGACGTGTCCCGCATATTCCACATATTGCTGCCTATCCCTCAAATAACTAGCAAAAAACTGGAGAGAGTGTGGGGTGAAACCAATACCTGCAAACTTTTTAAGTAAAATGTCATTTTCGACTAGATCGAATGCTTTTCTGAAGTCGAAGTAAGCAGCATCAGTTTGCCCCCCTCTATCCACCGTTGGCACCAGATGAGCCATGTGGCAGAGAAGAGATTTTCATGCTCATATATTAATCATTTAATCATTTGCAATACAATTTATTTATTTCGTACCTACATCAACAGCAGTTGGTGACATATTATGAAGAATTAAAACAGAGCAATCAATTTAATAGAATATGTTCAATTCAATACAATTTATTCATTAACAATTTACATTGTGTTTCAAAATTAAATTCAAATAAAATAGTTCAATGTGTAATACCAGAATCCTAAAGGGCTATAGCAAATAAAGTACAAGTAGGCAAATAAATTCGAAGGCAGCCCATTGTGTGAGAAAACTACTAAAGGAACAAATAATACTCACTATTAAAATCGCACTCTCGTTTATTCCTCCAAATATGCTTTGTTTATTATGCTTATTTCTTATTAATCGCTAATCACAGACAGATAAGTAGTAGCCCTCGAAGACTAAGTCCGAACTGTACCAGTGCTCAAGTCAGAATCCCACATATCTCTATGTAGTCTGTGGAACCCCATTCGCCATCGCCGCCAACAATATCCCCACCCTTCATATTTTAAAATGTTATACTTATTTACTTCCGGCTGAGCACGTGTATTCATTCAAATGTTGCCATAAGAATAAACTTAAAAATCCAATTAAATCCTAAAATTCTTAAAGAACCTAACATTCGACTATGCTGACCCCGTGCATGTCCTCATGCACGCAGTCACGATGGGCCCCCATGGCTATGAAATGCAACCTAACATTCGGCTAGCACGACTCCAACATTACATCATAATAATCTATTAAAATTAGATGCACCATGCCTAAAAAAAATTACAAGGTTCTTTCATATTTTCAAAGATTTCCCACGAATAACAAATCATAAAATAATCTGAATTTCATAGCTAGTTTAAATCTATATTTCATATTTCAACTCCATAAAAGTACTGGAAAAATGCATAACTGAAATCATATCATTAGGTAGTCATTATCTCATAAATCACTGACACTTCAGCGGTTTTTCAACTTAAGTACAGTAAACCATGAATAAGACAACTTTTAGCTGCATTAACTTTTTCCGTAAGTACTTTTCGCAAAAACCACAAGTTGTATGTCAGGTAGAATTTTGTTCACATAATTTATTAAATCATTGGTAATAAACAATATGGACCCTTATATAAATCCTTGCGGAACACCGGCACAAATATTAAAAAAGGTGATTTATAATTTTGTTCTTCGTCCATCTTGCATCTCATTGATTTCTTCAAACATTTTTCTATTTTTAAGGTAGGGAATCAAAAGTTGCGAGGCTTTGCCTCTCACTACATAGTTATTAAGTTAAGCTATAAGGAGATCGCGATCAACAGTGTCAAATGCTGAGCTCAAACCTAAAAATACACCAGCTACTCTCATTTTATTATTTATTTTATTGATCACATCATTAACAAGAGAAGAGTATATGTATAGCGTCTCTTTTGCCAACATTTCTTTGATATACAAATTGTCTTCTATATACGACTTTGTTTAAGTTATTATGAGATACAAACCAATATTTGATTACTATTTCTAATATCTTTGAAAGCATTGGTAGCAAAGAGATTGACCTGTAATTTCTAGGGTCAGTCTTTGCGACTTTTTTGTGAATCGGTATTATCTTGCCAATTTTGAGCTGTTCTCGGAATATTCCTTCATAGGAAGTACTAGAACTACTACTAAAACAAAAAAAACACCCTACAAATTGTTATATCATTGGGATATGGGATTCAGTAACGAGTAAGTTTGGCATAAGATTCCCAGTTCGGGGACTTTTTGAATTGTTCATAGAGTACCTTTTGTTGGTCATCCATGTTAAGCAGATCACCGGCTAGTATAGTATGATAGTCCATGCCACCTTTGAATAATTCGTAGAGAGCTTCGATTGATTCCCCGTCATCAGCAAACATCATCGCTTTATCCAACAATTCAGCTGACAGGTCGTGAGAATTGAAGACATTGCCTATCACCTCGAGAAACGGATTGCCGTGATCTAGCACGTTACCCAAGTCAATGTCTCTTAGTAATTTCGAAGACTTGTACATCAATCGTATTCGACAAATAACTAAAACATTGGCTATATCGGCCAGTAGCATTTCTAGAGTGACACGAAACTTTACATCGCAGTTAAATCTTCCTACGTGTTGACTGAGTGGTATTTGCTGCGGATACAACAATGTCTGTTTCAACTGATCAAGTCTTTTGATTAAACATGCTATTAATTCCTCTCGTGCAATTCTAGAATCCTGTAGTTGTGTAGTTTTGCAGTTATGTAGTTTTTCTATGGCAACAAAGTGTTTTTGATTTAATCTTAAACCCATCCAGTTTTCAAATAATCTGTAAATCCTGAGCCCCCAAACCACTGCTCTCTTTCCGAATATCCAGGCGAGGGTAGATCTCTGCATTACACATAAAGCTTCCAACTCTTCTAATGTATAGTATACTTTTCTAACTGTATTGGGCAGACTGTCTTCATTCAAATTCAAATTTAATAAATGACTTATAGAAGCAAACAGTTCACATTCATTGCGGCAAAATACTAGCATTTCTTTTATACAATTCCAATGGATTTTATAATTCTTTATCTTTTTAGTTAGTTCTAGATCTATCTTGGCTTGTTTATTTTGTTTCATCAATCTTTTCGCTGTATTTTGTATTCCATTTATTTCCTCGCTATCGGGAAAATCACTCAATTTCTTATTATAATTGAATAACTGTTGGTTTATCCTGATCACATTATTATTATTCTCGGTTATAAGTTGCAGCGTTCGCCTTACATATTGTATAAATGCCGGTAATATGCTTGCAATTTTGTGACTAAGGCGTGCTTTAGTGAACTGTATTTTTGAAAATATTTCTGCCTTATTTTCCAGAATCCAAGAAATTTCTTTTACTAGTTGAATAGTTAAACCGGTGTGTATCCAAACTGCTTGAATAAACTGGTTGTACTCCAAAAACAAGTCTTTCTTATGTATGTTATAAAGTCGATCAATTTCATCAATGTGTCGTGAAGCCTCATCAGGTAAACCTTCAATTCGTTGTTCTAAAAGACCATAACCTTTTTCAAGTAACGATTTATCAAGGATGGGCTTATAAATATCAAGAACAGAATTTATAATTTGTTTCATTATGATCAGTTCTTGCTTAATTTCTGCAAATTTTTGGGCCTGCGTGTTTGCCATATCTATTCTTGTGCTCAGTTGTCCTTTGTTAGCGTGCGACAAAAAATTTCTTATGTTATTGAGTTGGCTGATTGTCTCCACAGAGATTGCTATCTGTAGCAATGCATGTGTAGACCGCGACAGATGATAAGAGTTATCGGTACCTTTTAACATTTCTCCGATAACATGTAAGACTCTTTCAATCATAAGAACATTGATTTCATTCGTATTTTCGATGGCTTCTATGTAATAAACTATCTTTTTAAGAGAATAATGATCGTTCATGTATCTTATTGTTTGCAGGTAGTTCTCATCTAACAAAGGTTCTCTAGATTTCTCCATCTTATTTTGCGACCTAACTAAAACTGGATCCCTGCATATAAAATGTAGTCTTAATATTTTTCTTAATTTTTTTATACATTTTTTTAAATACTTTCGTTCAAAGAATATGACTGGTCCAATACACAATTTATTCAGGTCAATTATAAATGTTACATTTTTAAATATTATTCCTTTTTGAACAACAGCTGTGTGATGCTCTGACATCCTTAACCATCGTTCCTTAGGTAAGTACAACCTCCAATTTTCACAAGTGCGGTAGATGAAATAATAGATGGCACATTCTATTTCTTTGTACAAATTTGCATCATGTTCGAAACGACTATACAATTTCGGGTAAACTGTTTTAATATTTTTGTTTAAACGGTCTTTCAAATGCTTTCTAAGAACACTCAAATTCTCCAATATAAGCAAGATAACATTAAAGTCCAGCTTACGATAATAAACTTCGTATGGAATGTATACAAGATTTCTAGCATACGTGGTACTCTTATCTGCGAGGTTTGCTCTTGTTAGCACCTCATGGCCCTTTACAGGGTGTTGAATCCTTACCCTTTCTATATGTGAATATTTATCATAATCACGCAACACTTTTAGTAGCATGGTTGCCGTGTCCTTGGGTGATAAGCCACTCGGTTTTAGCTGAGCAAGCTTGGTATAGATTTCACATTGAAAATCGTTGAACTTGATGAGAGAATAACAGTTTGTGACCAATTGACTATCTCTGAATGGGCATACGGCAAATGCGTTTTTAAGCACGTTCCCAACCATTTTAATATTATTAACATCATGTCCGATCCAGTGTAAGTTTCCGCACCAGTAGTCGTACAGCATTTCGACCATATTAAAAGCGTTTAAACAGATCGCGTGTTTGAACGCTTCCGTTCTCTGTTGATTCACCTCTGTGTCATCGAAGCTATCATCGGTGAGGTGGACCAGAATATCAGTTACGTTAAATATGTAGTAGAGGATATCCGCTTGCTTATTCTGACATGCTGCAAGGATTAAATCAGTCTGAGTTGGACACTGGATGCCGCTTGTGTACAGTTCTGATAGGTGTTGTTTATTAAGCGCCAGATTCTGATGGAACCAATTAATTATTTTCTCGATTTTCTTGATATCTCCTTCTCCGATAGCATGTTGTAATTCATTTAGAGTTGTTATAAAATTGCATTTTTCCGGGTCCATTTCTCCAGATTGAGTCTGCAAATGAAATAAACTACATGCTTAAAATATTATTTTATCTTTGCAGGCAATCCATTTTTTATAACGTCTCCTAGTATAAGCAGTGTGCGTTATTCCAGCGGAATGTTGTCGCTTTTCAGGATTTCGGCTCGACAGATAATTAGTACCTACCCCATCTCGTGTAAATGTGCCCGAAATTTAGAATTTGTGCGTCCAGCCGATCGGACCGGATTTCGTTTAAAACTAAAGTAATAATTAATCTAGAGAAAAAAAATCTTGTGGCTGGATAATAATAAATAGTATTTTAGTTATGTTTTTAAATATGTTAACTATGTAATCGACATGTCAATCGACTCATGGGTGATTTCTATAATTTTCTACGGACTGGTTTTGGTTAAAATTATGACATATTTAAAATATTTACCAATAATGAATCAAAGCTTTGCATAGTAGGTTTGGCAATAAAAACTGCTACCATTGGTAAGGAAAACGATTTGTTTTTTTTTTAGTAACCGAGCATCAGTAATCAGTCGAAACGGATCGCCAAGCGAAAGTGCCTACGTTAAGGTAGGGTATGTTTTCGACCGTACCTAACATACCTACTAGATACATGCTAAAAGTTCAAAATAAGTAACTAAACTCTGAAATTTAATTCGCTAGACTAAAATGACAGCTGCGATCGTTTTTTTTTTAATAATACGTTAGATAATGAATATTACAGAGACAACATGACACGACAACAGTGACGATTAAACAGACATTTGGATTAGACCATAGACTTATAAAAAAAGATGGACTCCGCGCCACGCATATCGAAAGTGAAGCACAGTAAGTACGGACCGTTTGTACAAACACGCCTCACGCACACATTTACATCATAGTATGCCGACCGGCCGCCATTACTACGTCACCCAACAGCGTCTGTCTCAAATCAGAATCACGCACAATATAGATCGGTACGGTGCTTCACTTTCGATATGCGTGGCGCGAATTCCATCTTTTTTATAAGTCTATGGATTAGACATATATAGATAATGATTCAGTGGCCCTTGGTGAGAATCACTCGGTAATTAGATTATTTATTAAACAGGTTATTTTTATATCAACATCAAATGTCATTTTAATCTAGCAAATTATAAACAATCTGAGTAGATACATCATAATATATTGAAAAAGAAAAATGTTCTGAAACTTACCAATCGTGTTCAAAAGTTCAAAAAACATACTAAGTACATTTTCATCTTATTGTTGAAATTATAATTCAACAAACGATACTCAGGATGTAGCTTGATAGATGTTATCAAGATAAGACATCGATATAGATATGTTTGGTAAGTAATTAAATTTAAAACTGTTTTGTTAACATTTCTATTTGATTTTGATATTTTACATAAAATGCAGCACAATCACAATACTACAGCCCGCGCTAGTTGAGTTGTGCACTCACTATCAGTCATTGATTAGATACCTATGTACTCGAAATATAAATATACATGTCGTAGGATGATTAGATCATTTGAATTTTCGCGAAAACCCTAGGGATATTGCGAAAACACGCATAATTATTCTACGAGCAACTTGGAAGTAGCGTAACCTAACCTTTTTTTTATTGAGAGGGAAAATATCATGTATGTCCTCGGCCCTGGGGAGGGCGGAGGGGTCTTTCAAACTATTACTGACTAAAACCACCCCGGTGTTCCATCTCACACTTGCACCGGGGATCACGGGATCTATTGCGACTTCCGCGATCCCCGGCTAGTGCCAGCCCCCCACTTACATCATAGACAGGCGCACGTGAAATACTACGCACCACCATCTCGGGTCCTAAGGAGTAGGGGGCGACGGATTTCCCCAGACCCGTCGCCCCTGGACCCATTTAGGGGGGCTGGAAGAGGGCGTTATCCGCCCTCCATCGACGCCCGGTGCGTCTGCTGCGGATCGGGTTAGCGGAAGCAATCTCCCGCTCCCTTTCCGCAGCTTCCTTCTGCGAAATTACTGTTTCGCAGAAGGATACCACCACCGCGTTTCAGGACTCCTCGCAGCCGACCATCGAGTCGACAACGGCCGGCAGCGACAGGCCACTGCCGACACCTGAGACTAGGGCACGGCAGCGTGACCTAACCTTTTACAATTTCATTATTTACTCTCCGTTTGTCAATAATAAAATAAATTGTAGATGTAATGCAAAACTACTGATAACCTACGAACCTACAGTTCGCGTCAAATAGGTAGGTACTTTGCCGCTCTGAAGTTGGGTTGCGCATGCGCGCTACTTTGCCGCTCTGAAGTTAGGTTGCGCATGCGCTCTACTGTTTTAAGATTGACTACTGCGCAGTCATTTGTAGCCTACTTCAGAGCGGCAAAGTTATTTGACAAGAACTGTAGGTACTCTTAGGTACAGGTTTTTATTATTAAATAAAAAAAAAAAAAAAAAACAATTTTAGGATTATTTACTGTCCGATTAGCAGGAATTAAATACATTTTATATGCAGAACTAACATTTTATTAATCTGCTACGTCACAGATTATTTAAGTTGTAACAGATACATCACTCCCACAGAAATCTTCTTTATTATATCTATGATCACTCCGTACAAAATCTATAGGTACCTACCGCGATAATAGCGTTCTTCATGTCGTCGGCGACCGCTGCGTGCTAAACTGTACCTACATAAAACGCTCGACCATAGAGTTATTATTGCGTATGCTGAGACGCAGGTGACGCAGGACCACGCAGCGCCGGGCAGATCAGATTTTGTAATTCATGAACGTACTGACAGCTACGTCCGCTGCGGTGCAGGCACGTGCACGGCTTAGGCTTAGAGAAGGAGCGCTCTCGACACGCGAGGAGTGTTCTCTGCGTGTCGAGACCTCACACTCGGGAGTTGATGTCTGTGAAGATGGAGCTCTCATTCATGCAGACGTCTCGGACACCAAAAAAGAGGCGAAAGGAATCCGGGAATGGCTCGGTCACGAAACCCTCGAAGCTCTCAACGGCATCCAGGAGTTGAAAAGGTAGGTTTCGTCGGCGAGTATCAGGAACCAGGAAGAGCACGAGAGGATGAGGCAGGGCCTTGAGGCAGGTCCTGAGGCCTTGCAGCCTTGATCAACGGGAACACCACCAAAACGAGCATGAAAGGCAGCAAGTATGCTGCATTGTCTCAAGTGGAAGTACCCTCTTACCGATGCCGTCTATTTCGATCCAAAGGAAAGACGATCGCACTATTCGCGTGGGGACAGAAGACTCCATTCGCCCAGGTAAGCTCACTGCTTCAAAAGATCAGGGAGGCAGGAGCACATACGGCAGTCACAGCGCGCACCACAAATGTTGACGCGATGGTGGTCGAAGGGGAGAGAGGAGACGTCGCAGACCGCTTCGGCTGTTTAAAGGCCTCAGACCATCATGAGGTAGTTGTCTATGTGACGTTAAAGTCACACTATTTAAAAGCTATTGCCAAACGTTATACACGTGCAACCTGTGGAGCAATTACACTAAAAAAGCTGGCAATGCTCTGCGCGTCAAATATAACAACGCCTTCTAGGGTTTGTTAGGGGGCTCCCATGGCGCTGCAGTGCCTCCGGCATGTTCGCAGACCATAGCACGGACGGCTTCCAGGGGGTACTTCGCAAAAGAACGGCCTCCCAGTGGTCTCGGGTAAGGGGTAGCACCAACACCGGACAGAGTGGACAGCCAATTCCTGAGGCATTGGTCGCTCATGCATGTCCAAAATAATAAATATTACCAAATATAAGTATCTACTTACTAACATAATAAGGACTTGTATCAATTACTGTGTGCTTGGTCTGAAATAAATATTTCAATTTCAATATGGCACAATAATTTAAAAAATCCTACTAATGTTGTAAACGCGAAACCGTAGAACTTATTGCGCGAAAGTTTGTGACGATGGATGGATGGATATTTGTTACTCTTTCACGCAAAAACTATTCAACGGATTTGGATGAAATTTGGCAAACAGATAGTTTATAACCTGTATTAACACTTAACCGGTATAATACTGGCGATACTTTTTATCCCGATATTCCTGCGGGATCGAGACTTATGCGGGTGAAACCGCGGGGCGCTGCTAATAAGAAATAAAACAACAAAATGAAATCATATTTCAATTTATTCGAGATTACATAATTTAATAACGAAATCTTAGCGACTTGACGCCTTTCAAATCTAAATTATTTTATATTAACAAAAATCCTTTCGCAGTTACCTATCCCCTTTGCACGACCATCTACTGTTTGTCGATGTCGTAATTTTTACGGAAATTAAACACTTATGTGTTTTTGGAAAAACAACTTTTACAATTTTTTATGAATTTCCTCAATCATTCTGAAATCAACGTAATTTCATTAGTTTAAATCGGACATCAATTGGAAACAGACTAGAATTTCAAGATATATTTCTGATTTCAAGTAATTATCTTTATTAAGACAAAAGTAATATTATTGTACCTTTTTATTAATTTGAGATCTTGGACATAACATAAAGGATATAAATAGGTGATCAAAATATTACATTTGTTTTTTCAGAAACAGGTCCAATTTTTCATATTCAAGATTTTTACAGAACCATTATTTGGAAGAATGTAAGGGTAAGTAACTGCGTACGCTTTGCACCTTAAAAATCACTCAATTATTTGACAAAAAGTAATTCTGCAACCAGAAGACACGACCCCGTCCTTCACAATTATTTCACCTCTGATTTTGCTTCACTATCAAAGGCGCAGTGATCTTTATTCCCTTTACAATAAGGTTGGTATTGTGTTGCTGCCTTTGACAATTCTGTCAAAATCACAATGATTTTTATTCTAGTTAGGACAAGGTTGCTGTTGGCTTATCTGTCAGAGTTTAAATAACTGTGAAACGAGTGTGGCTAATCTTTGTGTTTTTAGACAACATATAAGTTCTCTCTTTTGCTCCACCACAGTCGGGCAAACCAGAAAAATACTTCGTTTAGAAATGAAATTCAGGCTTCGAATACGTTTTAAAATGAGCTGTAACTTTACGATTTCGAGGCGTATTGGAAGCCTGATTTCGCTTCTGAAAGCAGTATTTTTTATTTTGGATGTCCGTTCCAAAATTTTGAATTAAACCTAAATGAACATTTTTTTTCTGACATGCAATTTATAATAGTCAGGTGGTTAGAAAGAGGCACAATTATTATTATCTAATTCTATTTAGTAACCAAAGATTATATACATAAAATAGTATCTACTTATATTTAAGTCGTGTCATTCTGGTGTCTATCCAACAGCGTTCATAAGCTGAACTTTACTCTCTGTGACAACTAACATTAGTTTCATTTGACTTTAAACTTTAATGTCTTAGAAATAAAGTAGTTTTTAAAAGTAATAAGATTTGCACTTATGACCTTGGACTGTCAGAACGTTTAGCGTTAACTTTTTTAAATATTTTTAAGTAAAAACAGTATTGTGAAAAAAATTGAGCTATGTTTACATGTAGTAAGTATGTCAAGTCAAACGCAACCAAAATTATTGTTCATTTTTACATTAACCCAATATTGAGGGTAGTTAAAAATTCCGCGCAAACAACTACCATATTTAATTACATTTTGTTATTCAAATGAAAAAAAAAAAATCCACAACGTTTCATTAAGAAATCTTAGAAAAATCTAAAATTATATTTTTTTTAGCTAATTTACAATGCTTTTACATGCTGATTTTCTTGCAAAATTTATACTATTTAATGTTGTTTTTTTGTTACAAAACATTACATCACGCCTGTTTTACCCGAAGAGGAGTACCTATAGTTTCTACTCCCCAGTTATGTTTTTAAGTCAAACGTAATAGGGGAGCGAGTCTATTGCCATCAACCTGGCACAAATCCAGACTCCGAGCTGCTACTGAGAAATTCCCGATGGAAAAATCCAATAACTATTTGCCCGACCTGAACCCAGGGCCGTATGCTCATTAGTAGCACTTGAGACCACTAGACCGACAAGACAGACAACCCCTTCCCTTACGACTTTATTGTTAAGTTGCCTCAATTGTATAATTGAACTTGGCATAGAACATCTACCAACACGCACGGTGGTGGAATACGGCCCACTCCCACTCGCAAAGAGGTGGCCTGATTCACAGTATTATAGGCGTATGACTCGGTCTTCAGTATAATTTTGCATGAAAATCGTTAAACCGTGGGCTGTAGTTTATCCCTTAATATGTACTAATTCACTACCTAAGCATTTTGTGGCCTGGGCCAAATGGCCTTGCACGATTAATCAAAATCATAGACAAAGCCAGACAAACCTTTTTGTGAACGTTTTTGTTAATAAACATAAGATATAATGTTCACAATTTAGGGCCAAACATTCCAAAGATACTGTCTGACCTTGCAAAAATGGCCTGACAAACTCTGAAGAGGTTTCAAAACCACTCTTTTGTCGCTTCACTCTACATAGCTACAGTCCACGGCCTATTAAAAGTCTAAATTTAAAACTAATCATTGCGTTTGCAATTCACAATTAATTAATTATACTATACAGGTACTTATTCCCGAGCGATGTTTACTAGGCATTCTTTCAATCCATTTTCTCATACACCCCGGACTCGTAAATCGAGTCACCATGCATGTGTATGTGGCAAAGACCATTCACTATAAGTTGTCCCTTGCCCTCATGTTGGCACCATTGCTTGCCAAGCTTAGTTTCAATACTAATAGAGTTCAAAATGGCGGCTGACAGAACAGTACTACTAATCGCGTCACGGGACAAGTTTTAATGAAGGCACAGTAGTCCAAGGCTCTTTTGTTGCCAGAATGACATTGACAGAGGGGCGTTGTATTTAAACATTTGTGAAATTGTCACTGTCATTGTGTATTCAAAACAAGATGGCGGCATTAGTTCAAATTTTGAACACTCGCCAAAAAAACCTAAAACATATATTGAGGCAGCAAATAAAAAGTTTTCTTTTTATGCAGGTTTTAAGCCGACATACTGGCCGTATTGTTCTAAATTTGAATTCACGACCATTTAAAACAATCCTTTATTTACAAAAAGCAGTGGCTTGATTTAGTAATCCGGGAGTGTATTTTGCCTGCTAGTATTCTGCAATTTGTTACTAGATACGGTCAAATCTGAGGAAGTTACAAAGCGTATTTGGTCCATTGATTGGACATATGGCTTTTGGTTAGCACCGGTAATAAAATAGGCATCTAGTGAAATAATTTGGTAACCACCTTTTTTATAATGACATTTCTAGCAGCGAAAGACAGAATATTTAATTACCAGACAAATTATAAGGATTTCTTTAAGAAAGTTTTCAAATAATTACAATGTCGGAAATACTACTCATAAATCAATATTTTTGTTTTAAAATACAAATTAATTATAAGTCTTATTTAGTAATCCGATGTACTGGACAGTCTCTATATATTAAAATAATATAACGGTAATAATATATTGATGAATTTAATTAACTTCAGTGATTTTAATTAAATAAAAACATTTTACATTAATTTATCTATAGATTTGGATTTTAAACGGTTAGCTCCGCTACCATCTTACCGACTGGCATTTCACCACAGCATGATCTATTCTCATAAGCACGAATGTTTGAAAACCATCCTAACCAAAGGAAATCCGTGTTTCTCAGAAAGTGGGTGTGGTGGTCAGATAGGCAGTCGCTCCATGTAAAATACTGATATTCAGCTGCAGTCGGTTAGACTGGGAGCCGACCCCAACATAGTTGGGGAAAGTTTACGCAGAAAATGAGATATTTTCTCAAAAAGCATGCGAAATAATTTTTAAGTATTTCACAACATTGCAATTATAATTTAACCAACTTAATTCAATTTCAATAATCACGATCCCAATTTTAATATTAAAATTAGTCTTAGAACTATTTTATTCTAATTATTTTAAACTAGAATTACAATATGAAAAATAAGAAATCTAATTTCATTATTATGCATTATACTTAAGGCTGAATCCATTACTTTCTGTGTATCTTTAAATTTTCTTAAGAGGATACGTGTCGTTCATTCCATACGTATGTCATGTTTTCTCCCTGGATAATGATACTCTAAGTCCATTCGCCCCTCGACCAATCGGATCGCAAGACACAAGCGTTACGTACGAGCATCTGCCGTCAATGGTCAGCTTTATAATTTATTGCGACCCGATTGGTCGAGTGGCGGGGGCTAGCCCGATAACTTACTATTTCCTTAACGCGAATGGACTATAGTCCAAATTTTTTGTTACGATATAATGTATGTTTCTACCACTCCCATGTTCTAAAAAAAAAGTATTGTGGCGCCATCTACATCGCCACAAAAACACTAACGTCACGCGAAATCCTGCATCGCGCAAGCAGTTTACCGCGCGATCGGCACATATAACTTCCCGACATCAATCGACGGACAGTTGCCCTCCAATCACGACACCCGTCTAGTCGAAAGATCCTCCCTTTTCTGTAGAGGATGAGTGAACTTTACACTCTGTTCCTCATTTAACCTTTATAATATCATTAACCAATGAGAAAACAAAGGAATACGTTAGCATTGAATGAACGTCAACGCCCACGTTACCGCATTTCCTCTTAAATCCCGGGCAGAACAAATTCAATTTTTTCTAAGTATTTTTGGCCTCGGTCGAATCCTCAAGTAACTTGAATGTAGGTACGGCTTCATGGTCTTCCGATTAATAATGAGTTTATTAGTCTTGTTGATACCCAGAATTGTACTCTTTCAAAATAATTTAGAGCATGTTTTGATAATTAATTTGTTTATTGTTCGAATTTGTCATCAAACATATTTTTACATGAGAACCGCTGGATTCCGAGACCAAATCTTCAGATCAATCATTCTAGTTATCGCCTAACACTCCAGAGATCGTATTTATCTACATATTGCCTAGAAAGTAATGAAAAACGACACATAACTAGCGACCACATCGAGACATTTAGCAGACTGGTACTCTCGCCAAGTATTGGATCAGATCGCTCAATGAAATCCGACCTTAACAGCATTGGAGAAAGGTCGTTTATTGGGTGGCATACAAGCCATATGGAGAGCCCTCCGTGCCTTGGAAAGCACGTTAAATAGATCTCTCACAGTCATTACGAGTATTTAGAAACCCGTAAGTCTAACAACCAGTCATACCAAGGGGTATCATGTTACCCAGTAACTGGGTTGTGGAGGTAAGATAGGCAGTCGCTCCATGTAAAATACTGGTATTCAGTTGCATCAGCGTCAGGTGTTCTTTGTGTTGTCATGTGACATTATGCTGAGCTGAGGCCCTTTTGGCATTGTAATAATTTGTTTTCGGTTTTTATAGTTTTAAGGTGTAATTTTTGTATTGCCAATAAACGCATTTTTCTTTCTCTCGTTCTTTCATCTGGTTAGATGGAAGCTGACCCCAGAGAGATGTATGGAAAAACCACCACAAATAAATTGGAATAAGAGTAGAAGGATGATATGTTATTAACACCACGCCTGCATTCCCCGGATGGTTGGAAAGAGGCCACCTACATTTCGCCAGTAATGCGAAAACAGGTTATATGAGTTTATATAATTGTTTATAATTTTACTTTACAAGTCAATTTATTTTAATTCATTTTAATTTAGTGCTGACATAATCTACTCATTAAAATGTTTTTTTAATGAGTTGTATTGCAATATGTGGTTAGCTAGCGACCTCGACAATTATTTATTTTACCTCGATGGTCCTAGTTTATCAATTGTAACTTCTAGTTACAGCTATATGTAAGCGGGCACGCCCTTTATGCCTGGAGAATTTTTCTTTTTTTTTAGATATTGTTTACTTTTAGTTATTTTTATTTCTGCTTGAGTATAGTTCTCGATGCTTTTGGTTTTTATATTGGCGTGTGCTAGCTGTCATATTATGGCTATTAATTATAGCTATTTAATTTAAATTATTTTTTGCATATTGTAAATTGTCTTGCATACTGTTGTATAGAATCTTTTTTTTTTTCTCTAACTGAACAGACAGCTGTGCTGCTGGGGAGTTTGTTGCGCCACTTCTTCTTCCCAGCAAAAGCACTAGGAAGTGGTGAAGGGTGGGCGTTTTGGGGGACTGTCTTATGTAATTTTGACGTTCGAAAAGTGCTGATTCTCAGCCTAGTTTGAATAAATGACTTTTGAATTTTGAATGTTTAAGTCCCACGTAAAAGGGGCGAGCCTATTTCCATTAACCGGGCACAAGTCCAGATTTCGGAACACTGCCCGACCCGGGAAAATACCCCAGGACTTCATGCTCAGCAGTAGCGCTTGCAACCACTAGACCAACGAGGCAGTCCCTAAATAATGATTGGGTACATTTCGCCAGTAGAGCCAAAATATTGTACCATTCTCACAGTATAAATAAGTACATTTTGGTCGCACTAAACTACTCGCCAAATTGCTTAGACGAAGTCGCCCGAGGCAAGCAGAGGTTGCACGAAGCGAACCGAATTGCTCTTTTACACTCATATGCGTTTAACTTCGGTCAACTTCGCGAGTAGTGAAAAAAAACAGCTTTCCCACAAAAAAGTCAGCTACTGAAAAATTCTGGTCATTATAAGCCCGAAGATCTGACCACCAGTCTTACAAAGGGGTATCATGTTACCCAGTAACTGGGTTGCGGAGGTAGGATGGGCAGTCGCTCCATGTAACTACTGGTATCCAGTTTCAAACGGTTTGATTGGAAGTAGACCTGACTTACTTGAGAAACGGCGACCCAGATGACGTTGACGAGTTTTTATGAGTGTCATTGATCCGACTTCCGAGTATTCCCAGTCTGAATTGAGGAACTACTACGCGATATAATGACAATACTACTCATGGAAATATTTCACTAATTTTATATATGGCTTGGACTTCAACTCGGTGGCAGTAATTTTAGCTGGCAAAACTTCAATACTCAATAGTTTATTTGCATTCCATAACGTGTACTTAAAGGGTAACTTAATATTATATTGTGATCATTGTTGACCCTGTCGGGCACAGCATAATAGTAGGAGAGAGGAAGCTTTCACAAGCCTTTATCATCATTAGATATGCCCATAATGTTTGAAAAGTTTTGCTAAATAATTTAAATTGACCTTTTGTTTTATTGACTAAAAACATGATTACGGTAGAGAAGATGTCCTAGGTTCTGTACCAAATGCTTGTTTTAAATAAATGATGCAATAATTTATTGCCATCGAAGTTTTTCGTTTATATACGAAAAAAATATGGACTCACATTAGTAATCTACGTTCGCAATTAATTTGCCAAACATGTAAACAAACACGAGTTTTAGGAAAAATAACTTTAATGCCGTATGTGTAGGCTCAGGTTCAGTTTGCGCTACACCTTCTTATTTTTTATGTCTTTTTAACAGTACTAGTTAGTCTAAAATCATCTTAAAGTTGATATTTGTGTGAGGAAATAACATAAATTGCAAATAGAGATTTAAATAGACCTTAGTTAGTCTTCTATTTTAAATCCTAATATCTATCAATTGATTATTTATCAATCTCTGCAAGGTTAAAACAGCATTACTAAATTGTAAAAGCAAATTATCTTTAAAAGGGTAACCATGGAGTTTCTTGCCGGCTCTTCTCCATAGGAAATGAACCGTGCACCTAGATTTCTGACGTTTCATAAGTGCCCTTGTAGGTTTATGAGAAATAAAATATTGTGAATTTGAATTTAATAAACCATATTTGTTTGTTGGCCAGGTACCACCGGTCTTGTCCAGCCTTCTTATAATCCAATTAATATATATAATTTGTATCATTTGGATAATGTATCACAAATATATTGCTATTATCATTATGGTGTCATGTTCTGAAACTAAAGGCTTGAGCAACTAAAAGATTAAGTTACTTAGGACGCGTAAAAACTATGCAACTTTTTGTCGCAGTTGCGTTTTTTTAAAATAGTTGAACATGTTTCTGACGTTGAATTTAATAAAATTGAATATGGCGACCAAATCGCAACTGCGACTAAAAATCGCAATTTTTATACACGACCTAAACAAATGAACTGCCATTTGAAAACTTAAGGACTCTGTTAATTATTTAATAATAAATTGTCTACAACTATTTTAAATGAGAAGAAAAAACTCTTTTTTAAATTAGTTTTTAAAACTAAATACTTAAAAATAAATATATTTTAATGTTCCATATTAGAACATCCGTTTTGTTTGTAATTTCAGTTAGCACACGACTTTTTTATTGAAAAAAAGTAGACACAGTTGTTAAATTGTTTACGTTAATTAACAAAAAATAACAACAATATTACATTATTTCCTAGTTACATTACATTTTTATCATTATCATAGAGAAAAAATATTGTGAAAATCACCAAAAAGTCTCAACATCACGCCTGTGAGCCCCGAAGGTTTAGGCTGAGGTGTACCTACAGTACACCCACGTTTCGCCAATTGTGTTCAAGTCCCATGTAATTAGGGGGCAAGCGTATTGCCACATACAAAAATGGCATTACTTTTTGGAAAATCTAGACAATAATCTTTGGAACCCTCATTTACATAATAATTTTGAAGCATGCATACAATCATACAATTTGGAAACGACAATCTATCTATACATAAATATAAATAATAAAAAAAAGTGAATGTTTACTAAATATACGGTACTTGTAGCAAAAAACCAATTTTAAATTTTTTGTGTCTGTCTTTCTGTTTGTGCCCGCAACTCTCCGAAACGGCTGGGCCGATTGTATTGTCGTCTCCATCTTGTGTATCTTTCGTGAAACATTCATGATTATTAATTAGTTCTTATTACGTTCAAGTTTTGGGACTGTCCGTATAATTTCAGCCTCGTATACCGCAGTAAACGGGTTTCATTTGAGTCCGAAATTAATCGGACATCCTCGAAACCATTCATAAACACTTAATTAAGTTATGCAATCACGAATAGCGAAGATTTTATGAACACATTTTGTTTTTCATCATGTTATACGCAAGATACTAGAAAACTATAGTTTAAATGGGGTTGTAGACCGCAGACGAGATGACCGATATATCCTCCAATTTTGACAACCTACAAAATGTTGGTTACCAATTTTCTTGTTTGATCTTATTCTAATGTACTATTATTCGGAATTCCGATCGACATACACAATGTAGGTCAAAGTTAAATATATATTACTAACTTACCCAAGACATCAGACACCGGCAAATCGGTCTGCGATCTACCTGGCACCAAAATAGGTACATAATTGGTACTTTATTAACACTAAAATTTGTCAACTGGCATCCACTTTTGTTACTAAAGTCACTTCACTAAATAGTGTCATTGTCACTTTTAATTTCACTATCAAGGTCCCAATTTTCGTTGGTGAAGTCCATTATTTAGTTACATTACCATAGATGGCGTTGTGTGCTACCTTCCTGCTTATGACAGAAAGATAATGGCGTTATAGTAAATAGTATTATGGATGCAGAGGTCTAATGGCAGTATTTACAAGAAAATGCTAATTTTCAACACTATTTGGGGTCAATTTGGCAGTGTTAGATTTTGATGATAGATTTTATATCGCCTCAAGACAAATATTTCTCTCAATGAAAATTCGTCAAAACAATATGCCAAATAATTTTTTTCTTGCAGATTAAAACTCGACCGTAAATTATAGAACCCTGTAGAAAACTGCATCACATAAAACTTTTATTCACTATCACTTTGGGTTACATCCCCCCATAGGACTACAGTCCCCCATAGTGCGCCAAGTCCCCGACTCTCCACACAACGCCCCCTACCGGCTACAGAGCCTGTTCCTACTAACTATTATAATCTTTATCACACCGATCATCGTGGTCCCAATACTTAGTGTTCCTGGGGACCTCTGTCACGTGTCTCCTCGGGGGAGTCTTGGCCGTTCCCCCTTCCTCCTCTCCACTACTCCTACGGTTCGTCCTCGCAGGTCTACCATCCCTATTTCTCGATGTAGACCGGTCTTGATATTTCTCTTTATCCTCATCTTCGCTGACATTGTCTTTGGATTTCTGACGGGTCCAGTTCCGTTGTCTATTCCTGTTAGGGTCCTCCATGGCCTCATTTTTCTCTTTCCTCCAATTTTCTACAGGTCGTCGGGTACTGTTTTTCTGTAGTTCGTTGTTCACGCGTTCAGGTATCGTTTGGGCCGGGGTTGGGGCGACCCTTTCTACTACAGGGGGCGGTCTTTCAGTGTTAGTGGGAAGTACAGGAGGTCTTTCAGGAAAATTCTGGAAGGAATCACCCCCTTGCTGATTGAAAGCCACATTCGTATACTGATTCTGTATATATGCTCCGTCGCCCTGCTGTAGGTAGTTGACGAAATTATCCGAGTAATTAAACCGGCTAGGAGGCGGGTAATCGGGCACAGGGAAAGCTTGCACATTAGGGGGTAGCACCGTTTGGTTGTACTCTATTTCTTCTTTTTTCTCTTCCTCTTGCCGCCAAGAGTTCAAGTCATATCTCTTGTTCAAATTATTTTTAGCAGTCCACGTTTCGAAGGTATCCTGACTGACAGATAGCGCCTGTTCCTGCCTTAACAAGCCCGCTCCAGCGCCTAAGATCGGCCTTAATTTAGGCTTGGTATCCTCATTATTATTCAGGCTTATTTGCGACAGATTCTGGCTAACTTTATCAGCTATCTCATTAGTATCTGGTCTGTAATCATCTTTCTCTGGGCTTTTTTTCCAAGACCCGTAGCTGACTTCGCTGAAATTTTCTTCAGTTGTTAACTCTAGATGGGCGGCGTAGAATTGTTGTAGTGTGTTTGGTAGTGGAAGGAACTTGTTGAGACAAAGGTCCGCTGAGAGCAGCAGCCATATTGTGCTGATTGGTGGTGGAGACAGTAAGCGGAGACGGATGGAGATTGAGAGCTCGTCTAGCTCCTGGGCCAAGACTGAGAGGAGCTCGCGGCCATTTTGCATTAGCTGGAAGAAATTGGAATATATTACATAAACTACTTGCAAATAGGGTAAATTGACAAGAATTGTCACCAAATAAGTTGGTACTTGGTGTAGTTATTTTACTGGTATAACTATCTCTGATAAACAAAGTCAAATAAAAATAGCCAGCAAATAATTATTTTTTCACGTCTCATGCTCTGAAAGTGCTTATTGGTGCAGGATATAGGCTGCACAAAATCGAATTTTGTGCACTAGAGCATTAACGTATCTCCTCATAAATGTATCTATATTAAGGCAAAGAAAATGAGCCATACAGCCAAACACAATAAGAAGTTTATACATAGAATTCGTTATTTTATAATATTTACTTTAATTTATTTGCCTTATGTGTTTTTTAAGGCATAAAAAATATTAAAATTTAAATTCAAGTACGTACAAAATTAATTTAATAGTAGGCTGTATAGGTCTGCAGCCCAAGCCTAATATCAATGTCGTTTAATTTTACTTTGAATTTTAATTAAAGAAATGTTATGTTATACTACTGTTTTATTTCCTCGCAATCGAAGTGAAAAGCAGAGTTTATAACTCGTCCACAAAACCATTTTAATTTTATTTAAATGGTTCGTTTTGTGAACTTGATGTAAAATCAACTAATTTTTAACTCATAATTTAAGCCAGCGGTCGCTGATACCCAAAAATATCAGTAATGGAACCAGGGAAGTATAGGTTTGGATGGCAATAACATCATAATCGCCACATCTTCTGCATGAGCTTATTTTTCAGGCTCAGACAGTGCTGCATACTGCATCCAAGCCTGGGTCTAGTTATTGTGTAATTAACTAATCCTACTTATTTGTGACGATGGATGGATGGATGTTTGTTACTCTTTCATGCAAAAACTACTGAACGGATTTGGATGAAATTTGGTTCAACGATAGTTTTATAACCTGGATTAACGCATAGAATACTTTTTATCCCGACATTCCCACGGGATCGAGACTTATGTGGGTGAAACCGCGGGGCGCTGCTAGTTATATTAAACATAATTAAATATTTTAACGTAACTTTCAATAAAAAAAATAAAAAAACTCATCACATCTGTTGAGTTTCGCTAGCTAGTTTTATTTGACCTAGTACACTGAGTATGTTATCGCTATGCTGTGCACATACCTGTGTGGCCAGACTGCGGTGCGCCCTAATATCGTCGCTGCCTAGTAACGCCCGCATGTACTGCAGCAGTGGACTGGCTAGGATGTGTACTTTGTTGCCGTTGCAAAGGCGCGCCTCTGAAAAGATAAATATGATAAGTCAGTGGTGTTTTAGTTCAAATTCTTCATCAAATTTAGGTTAGCATTTTAGACATGCTTAAGTTTTGTACGAGCAACGATTTGTTTACCGTTCGGTGTCCTTTGGAAGTGAGAAAAACGTGAGGTACGGATCCTTATTATTATTTAAGCAGCCAAATGCGATGCAATATACTGTTGCCTTCATTTTTAGTATTTTTAGTTTTAATATCCTGCGACGAAAGAGCCCTACAGAGCCCTAGTGTGAGTTTCTTTTAACCATCTCGACATTACGCATCGACCGCGTTCGGTGCTCCGATTGACAGATCGGAGCGCCGAACGCGGTAGATGCAACATTATATTGCATCACATTTGGCTGGTTAAATAATAATAAGGATCCGAACCTCACGTTTTTCTCACTTCCAAAGGACACCGAAGGGTAAAGAAATACGGTACAAGTATCGAAGAATTTTGGTTACTTCTACGACTAAGGTTACCGCTATCTGGGTAACCAAGATGTAGAAACATGTTACCTCATTTAGGTTACCGTTTTAATACCGGTTACCTAAAAAATACCTTGAAAGAAACAGACTGTCGCAATACCGACAATTTGTTGGCATTAGAAAAGATACAAGAGGACACTACAAATTGCGTACGTAAGAAAATTTGAATTTCGCGGTCTACCATTGCAGATCCGGGTTGTTTTTTTTAAATGGAAATTTGTCATTTTGCCTATTGGCAATCCCATCTAATACGACTTGTACTGGTATAATCGTTTTCCTTACCTGCAAAATAGTCTCCCATGAGGTTAGCAGCATTTATAAGGAACAGTGGGTTTGACCGCTCCAGGACATCCAGTTCTGAAAAAACAAATAAAAAAAGTTTAAACATCGGGTATCGTGTTAGACAGTAACTGGGTTGTGGAGGTCAGATAGGCAGTCGCTCCATGTCAAATACTGGTATTCAGCTGCATTTGATAGACTGGAAGCCGATCCTAACATGGTTGAGGGCAGATGAGAGATAAAATCAAAAATCGATTTTTCATATTAGGCTGAGAAGCAGCAGTTTATGAACATCATAATGTTAGTAAGGAAGTTAGCCAAGGAGGACATCCTCCTTCGGGAGCACACCGCGCGGCGCACGCGGGCAGAGTGCAGCTTGGGAGGAGCCGCGCCGTGCCCTCATCTCAGGTGTCGGCAGCGAGGAGTCCTGGGACGCGGTGGTATCCTTCTGCGAAACAGTCATTTCGCAGAAGGAGGCTGCAAAAAGGGAGCGGGAGATTGCTTCCGCTAACCCGATCCGCAGCAGGCGCACCGGGCGTCGGCGGAGGGCGGATAACGCCCTCTTCCAGCCCCCCTAAATGGGTCCAGGGGCGACGGGTCTGGGGAAATCCGTCGCCCCCTACTCCTTAGGACACGAGATGGTGGCGCTTAGTGTTCCACGCGCGCCTCTCTATGATGTAAGGTAAGGGGGAGGTTAACACCTCACTCCCCCCTCACTCGAGGTGCGGCACTAGCCGGGGATCGCGGAAGTCGCATTAGATCCCGAGATCCCCGGCGCAAGTGTGAGACGGAACACCGGGACGGTTTTAGTAAGAGTACGACAGACCCCTCCATGAGAGGACATCCATGAGTGTCCCCCGTAAACAAAAAAAAAAGAACGACATCCTCCTTACCCAACTCTTTAGCAACTGCATTTTTGAAAATGGACAAGAAATGTCTCATTAGCAGAGGAGATATTGGTTAGTCATAAAAAAAAATGTATGAAGATTTTTGAAATATATCACACACATTATAAATCCATTAATTACATACATTCGACACGGCTGCATTCCCCTAAGGTTTAGGCAGATAAATTATAATAATATTAAAATGTTTTTATTTATGCTTCAGTACAAAAATGGGTTTCGTGTTTGGAGCCTCCTTGACAAACAATGACTGTGTTAGGAGACTCCGCTCTTCCATAGTACAGCATAATAAAATTAATTAATCTATTTAAATAAATCCGTAGGTACTCAAAATATCAAGTTAAAATAATTATGTACGTAATGTGTCTGTGTGAGAGAGTATGTGAGAGTGCTACTTAATGTTCTCCAAAAGTGCCTCCGTTTAATCATAATATAAGTGTCTTTATCCAATTGGTTATTGTTTTCTTACATTCGTTCAGATGTATGCTTATATTACACCCACATTTCGCCAGACCAAGGGGTTCATTTACAAACGTTGCATAAACTTAAGTGACGTTCATACGTCAAAAATGTATGGTTAAACAGTCGCTAATCATTACTTAACTTTAAGCAACGTTTATAAATAAACCCCTTTATGTTTAAGTTCCATGTAATAGGGGGCGAGCCTATTGCCATCAAACTGGCACAAATCCAGGCTTCGGGCTACTACTGAGAAATTCCAGATCTTGTTGATTCCAATAAACCTTTTTTTTTTTTTTTCAGTAAACACTTACTAGCGAAGGTTCCCTGCATGACAACGTTGAGTAGGGCTCCTCTCAGCAGCTGTTGCCGCTGTTGTCTCGTGAAGGAAGCGCCCACGGCGGCTAGTTTGCGCGCCGTGACCGAGTTCAGGAGGGCTGCTGCTCGGAAAGTGGCGAATGCTTGCCTGAAAATAAACGAAAATTGTGTTATTCTTATATTTTTTTTCTCTTTTCTTTGTTTTTGTGTGAATATTGTGGGCCTGAGTCAAAAAAAAATATTTTATTTCTTTTCTTTTTGTTGAAAGAAGAACATCGGCGTATTTTTTCATTTTCTTCTGTGAAGCTCTTGGCCTGCATCTCACCGGATGGTAAGTAATGATCAGGCCGAAGGTAGAAGCAATCTTCACCCAGAATCCTCAACCACAAAGGAACTGGCTATCTTACCTCTAACTGCCGAAACACAACAGTGCTGTTAACATTGTTGTTATGGCGACAGACTTAGATAAGATGGTGGTAGCTAGCCAGGCGGACTTGAACAAGCTCTACCACCAACCAAACCGAGCAGAAAATTTTGCCCCTACTCGGAATCGAACCCGGGACCTTTGGGTCTAACCAATAGACCACAGAGACGGTTAAAAGTCTCGATCAATGAGTCAATCCCATGTGAAACTAATGAATACCCAGTTTCTGGTACAGACTCCAGCACATCAACCTACCCAAAACTGTCAAATTTCCCCAATCAACTTTGAACCTTATGCTTCAGTGATAAAGTTGAAAATCTATTAAATAAATTAGACAGATTGTAGCAGGTTGACGTGCTGACGTCTGTCCGAAAATTATCGAGGCGGCCAAATTAAACGCAAGTCAATTGATGCGATAGAGCAGTGGTGGTAACAGCCCCGACTTACGAGTTGAAGGTGGGGGTTCGAACCCAGGCAGGCAATTTACTTTGTGTAAATTATTTCATCACCTCTGCTCTCAAAACGGTGAAGGAAAACATCGTTCAAAGTCAAAGTCAAAAAATGTATTTTAATAGGGCACAAAAAAGGCAGTTTTGAACGTCAAAATTACAAAAAATAATAATAACTGATTCTAGTCGCCCATTCCAAAAGGTAGTTTTCGTTAGGAAACGTTAGGAAACCGGCATACCTAAGAGATATTTCTCGACGGCATGTGAAGCCAATTCAGAGGCCCATGGGCGGCTTTAAAACTGACAACAGGTTAGTCGCTAACCACTCGAAAAGAAGAAGAAGTAACAAAATTGTTTACAGGATCAAATTAAATTAGCTAGAAAAACTTCGCTGACGTGACGGGTATCGATAAATATGATTTAATGTTTTTTTTTTTGGTCAACGATTGCAGTTAGTGCAATTACTTGCAAGTATGAGATAAGTTTTTTGGCAGGAGCTCGTGGCTAAGTAATAACTGCCGCACGGGTCGAACCATCAGGTTAAGCTACGCTTGCCGGGGTTGGTCTGTGGATGGGTGACCATCTTTACATACCGAGACTCCTCCGTGCCTCGGAAAGCACGTTAAGCCGTTGGTCCCGGCTGTCATTCGTGGATCTTTGACAGTCGTTACGGGTCGTTAGAAGCCCGAAAGTCTGACAACCAGTCTTACCAAGGGATATCGTATTACCCAGTTAATGGGTTGTGGAGGTCAGATAGGCAGTCGCTCCATGTAAAATACTTGTATTCAGCTGCATCCGGTTAGACTGGAAGCCGACCCCAACATAGTTGGAAAAAGGTTAGGCAGATTGATTTTATGAGACAAGTTTTTTTTTGTTTTATCTTTTTAGGGTTCCGTACCTTAAAGGTGAGACAGGACCCTATTACTAATACTCCACTGTCCGTCTGTCTGTCTGCCGTCTGTCACCAGGCTGTATCTCATGAACCGTGATAGTTAGATATGTTTTCCTTCACCGTTTCGAAGCAAGTGATAATTATACAATTCGCACATGAATCCGATAAGTCCGTGCCTTGGGTTCGAACTCGAGACCTATGACTTGGCAGTCCGACGGTCACACCGCTAAGCTATCACTGCTCATTTTTCACTGCTTTTCTTTGTCTTTTGTTACGAGTTCACTACAGTAATAGTACGGTTTAAACCCGAGCTAAAAAGGTTTTTTAAGAACATAGCAACAATACTTACTGCAGACGCGATTCATCAGGGCACATGGAAGACACGGTGGTTTCAAAGTGGCGCAGTTTCCTGTTGAACTGTATGCCGTCTTCACCTGGAGAGAACTGCTCCAGCTGAAAACAACGACACAAAGTTTATAGTTAGTTCATACGCGCCTTCTAACTGAACAGACAGCTGTGGGGAGTTTGTTGCGCCACTTCTTCTTCCCAGCTAAAGCCCTAGGAAGTGGTGAAGAATGGATAACCTTGAAATAACGAACGGCCTTATTGTCTATTATGCCTATAATAGACAATAAGGCCGTTCTAAAAATACAATAAAATATATATCCCAATTAGTACCTAATACGCGACAATCTAAGAAGCCCGATTTGACACCTATCAAAATACTTTATAAATGATAGGCTGAGAAATAATGTGATAAGACAACGCTGTGAGTTCAAAGAAGATGTAGTGACAAACATTGAAAAGGGTATGCTGAGATGGTTTGGTCATGTTGAGAGGATGAATGAAAGGCGACTAACAAAATGTATTTACAAGGCAGATGTGACTGGAAACGCCGGGAGGGAACGCCCTAGGAGGACCTTATTGGTAATGTTCTTCGGAAAGGACAGGTGCGTAGTACTCGCAACCGGCGTGCGTGTATGACCAGATGTTTGAACGTGAACGAGGCAAAAGGAGTATGTAAGGACCGTAGCAAATGGCGTTCTGTAGTTTCTGTAGAATCAGAATCAGAACTTTATTTGCTATGAATGTAGGTACAGGTATAAGATGTTCATAAATTAATAAGATCGGCTACAGTCTACCTTACGGCGTGCAAATTATTACATTAATTAAAATATCAATACATACAAAACAATGTCAACAAAACAACAGAAAGAATCAGAAGGCGTGAGTTTATGCATGTATGTATGATGGGAAAAAATATTATTTGCTTTAAAAACCGATTCTCAAGACATATCGATTTATCATACTTAGTTTATAATCCACAATTTATTTACATTGCTTTGAACGGAGTCTCGAGACATCGTTTTATTACCCGTCATTATCATAAGCCTAAAGCAGTTCTCTGCTGGACTTATGCCTTTCCAATTGCACGCCTTTAAGCTCGATTTTTGGCAACTCTCATCCAGCTGCTAAAGTTTGTAAGTCTTATAAGCTTGGACTTAGCTTAGCGAAGTATCTGGTAGATAGAGTTAGGTAATCGCTGCATGTAAAATACTGGTAATCAACTGTGGTTAGACTGGAAGCCGACCCCAAAACATAGTTGAGAAAAGGATTGGCAGAAGATGAGGTGTTAAATACTTATTGGAAACTTGAATATAATTTGGTCTAAAATTTTTACGTACGGACGGACAGCGAAGTCTTAGTAATAGGGTTCCGTTTTTACCCTTTGGGTACGGAACCCTAAAAAGACCATAATTTTATTTTACTACTTTGTCGGCGTGACCACTATTTATACCCATGCCAAATTACAGCTTACTAGTACTAAGTCATGACATGGGAAACTATTTGGGTTACTAGTTCACGGTTCATGAGATACAGCCTGGTGACAGCCGGACAGCAGAGTCTTAGTAATAGGGTCCCGTTTCACCCTCTGGGCACGGAACCCTAAAAACGTCGTAATCGTTCTTACCAGTGTCAACAGCGGTATATACTGCTCGTCGACGCGCAGCATTTCTTTGAGCGTAGTGTCCTCTTCAACCGGCGATGGCTTTTCCTGTTTGTCTGCCACTATCTCTTTCTCGGGCTCCACCGTCTCCCTCTCACTCTCTCGTTTCACTTCCATTCTTGTTGGGTCTGAAAAGAGAAATGCATGTAATTATTTTTATGTAGGTGTTACTAAATCGAACTTGGTTTGGAGCGTGACGTTGCCTGCAAACGGTTTTATCGTATACTTACTTACTTATTTATATCCCACTAATATCATAAATGTGAAAGTTTAGATGTTTTTTACTCAATCACGCAAAAACGGCTGTGTTACCCTGTAACTCGGTTGTGGAGGTAAGATAGGCAGACTCCGGTTAGACATAACATAAACATAACATCACGCCTTGCTTCCCCGAAAGGTTGGGCAGAGGTGTACCTGTAGTACACCCACATTTCGCCAGTTATGTTTAAGTCCCATGTAACAGGGGGCGAGCCTATTGCCATCAACCGGGCACAAACTCAAACTCAAAGCATTTATTTAAATTAAACCATTTACAGGCACTTTTGAATCGTCAAGGGGTCGGTCAGTCAGATATATGAAGCTAGTTGCTCATTACAAAGCGTAGTAGGTACTTATGGAGAAGAACGGGCACGAAACTCCACGGCCACACTTTTAAATCAAAAATTTGTTCCAAAATATTGGTTACATAATTCATGTTCAAATTATACATGTGAGAACAATGTAGAAAGACGTGCACGTTAAAAGCGTCCGTAATAAAAAGATAAAATAAAGAACCATTTAAAAATTAAAATAAGCCATGGCAGCTAATAGATGACCAGTCCCAACTGACGGCGCCCGCTCACGAACATGACTCATGGATCAGCACCATTCAGCTCAACCATACTACGCACCTAATTTTTCTGAAGAACTACACCAGTAAGGTCACTGTAATTATGTTCTTTTAGGGAGTCCCAGTCTTTCCACTGACACCTGCCTCGTAAATAAATTTCGTTAGTCGCCTTTCATTCATCCTCTCAACATGACCAAACCATCTCTTTTATAAATAAATCATGTGGAATTGTGGACATTACTGTAAATTGTAAAGATCTCGATAAAAAGTTAAACTGACCCCGGTTTTTAAATTAAATGTAGCGTGAGAAAGTAAACAAACACAAATTTCAAAATAATTATACAAACAGTATGGTAGTACCAACTATCTAGATCAGTAGCCAAAAATACTTTTTGAGTAAAATCGAAACCATCGCAAAAAATGGCTTCTAAAAATACAACACGAGAATACATTACGTCTCAACCAGCCTATAATTTTCCACTGCTTGGACACGGGCCTTCTCTTCTCGAGATGGAGTGGACTGTAATCGACCACGCAGGCCTAGTGCCGGTCGGTAGATCTGTGAGAGGGAGTGGCTCATAATCCACCACGCGGCCCCAGTACGGATTTGTGGATGTCACACGTCTTCGATTTTATTTACTCTAGTTCATACCGGTTTCCTCACGATGTTTTCCTTCACCGTTTTGAGAAGAGACACATCATTATACAAACAGTATGTTGTAACAACTATCTAGATCTGTAGCCAAAAATACTTTTTGAGTAAAATCGAAAACAACGCAATAAATGGCTTCTAAAAATACAGTTTGTCATACATTTAATTTCACGTACCTGAATCTGTTTCATGATTATCTGGTTCACTATTGAAAACCATTATCACACTACTTAGGTACACTTGTTTATAATTTATATTAATATGAATAATAAAGAGGTAAACTTGTGAGTTTGTATGCAGGGAGTTAACTTCGGAACTACATAGCCGACTCCGAAAATTATAATACAGTATTGCCGAGTGTATTTTAATGTTCAATCAAGAAATTACACGCGGAAAAAATTGCGGGCAGAACTTAGTTTTAAATACATAAATCACACAAAAAATATGCGGTAAACACGCGACCTTTTCGATCAACAGTACAGGTGCGAATGTCAAAATGAACAAAGCAGTATATTTTGCTATTGTTATGGGGCAAAAAACAGGAGTGGTAGTAAACTCGATAATTTGTCTCTTTCTAAGGCATTTCTATCGTATAGAGCTGCCTCACTCTTCCAACCAAACATTTAATAATGTGAAGTGCCATTAGATAATTGCTCCCAAAAGAGATAAGTACAGGTAGATTAGTAATATTACTTTAAGTTTTCTCTTTCTCGTGTGTACCTTTTTGTGTAGAGCTGTCTCACTCCTTCACCATTGTTTTTTGAGGACTTTTGTTAAACATTTGTCCCATACTAAGCTCCTTTGGTACTTCGTCTCGCTGTTTGAGCGAAATTCATCACAAATGGTTTTCATTGTAAACGGATTACAAGAATTCAAAACGGTTGCACAGGTAGAAGTTTACAAGGATCGTTTGGCGCCTGAATGACATCGACAGGGGGCGTTGATGGTAAGCATTTGTGAAATTTGCAACTGCAAACGTAAGTTGGTCGACTATTACGCGTTAATTTGTAGAGCCTACTTAGGTGTGATAGGTTTCCTTTTAATTACGTTATATACATTATAGGTAAGTACTACAGCTGAGATTTTTTTCACATATCCAAAACCAACCATTTAGCTGGCAGGGGAGGTGGACCCTTGACTCGTAACAAAAATTAGGACTTTAAAGCTTAATATTTCGCAAACGGATCTCTGAATCCAAAAATGGTTTTCTTACATTATCAATATGTTTGAACGACCTTTCCAACGACACTCCACACCATGCGATGTACGAGAATAAATAAAAACATTCCCACTTTGCGTGTAGGTGATACCAAAAAAATCAAGTGCGGATCGGAGTCGCGCACGAAGGGTTCCGTACCATTATCTATAAAAACGGCAAAAAAAAATCATGTCTGTTGTATGGGAGCCCCCCTTAAATATTTATTTTATTCTGTTTTTATTGTTATAGCGGCAACAGAAATACATCATCTGTGAAAATTTCAACAGTCTAACTATCACGGTTCATGAGATTCAGCCTGGTGACAGACGGACAGCGAAGTCTTAGTAATAGGGTTCCGTTTGTACCCTTTGGGTACGGAACCCTAAAAAGACAATGATTTTATTTTACTACTTTGTCGGCGTGACCAATATGTATATCCATGCCAAATTACAGCTTTCTAGTACAGTCTGTTGTCAACATTATCTGTATATAAGTAATATCCATGCCAAATTACAGTCTGTTGTCAACATTATCTGTATATAAGTAATATCCATGCCAAATTACAGCTTTCTAGTACTAACGAGTCATGACATGGGAAACTATATGGGTTCTTAGTTGTCTACGGAACCCTAAAAAGAAAATGGCGGCGTTAGTCAAATTATGACCACGCGCCAAAAGATCCTTTTAGCGTTGTATAGTCACTTTGTTGAACATTTTTTTTGTTAATTTAGGTAAAGAGGTGCGCATAATATTTTATTACTTTACCCGTTAAGCTTCGAAAAGAAGTGGCCCTTGAAAACAATTGACTAGCATTATTTCGTCTAGTGGTGTTGTAAAAGGTGACCAAAGGATTTTGAAAGTTGGCAACGTCGCAAATAGCTGTCAAATATTTCGCTATTTTGATAAATTAATGGCAGTGTATAGAGTGCCGTTAGTGGCACTCTATCCCTACCGGATAAAGTGCCGTTAACGGCATACTAGTGGCACTGCCTCGGCCCGGCTAAAGTGCCGTCATATTTCCATTGCCAGTGTCACTGTCACGGAGTCACTGTCAATTTTGTTTGTTGTTGAGGTTAGTTCGCTGTAAAACACCACATTTCCAAAACATTACATTCTCTTGTGCCTAAACTGACCCTGGCGTTGTGTGGTCACAGTTCTAACCTAACCTAACCTATCTAAACTTCAGCCATTTTAATTTGCTAGTTCATTTTTCGTAAATTCCGTGCAATGAAAAAAAAATTAAAACAAAAAAATGACAAAGACAATCCAATACTTACGGCACTTTAGCAGGGCCGAGGCAGTGCTACTAGTATGCCGCAGATTGCGGCACTCTATACACTTCCTAAATTAATTTATCAATATTATGATGAAATATCACTGTGACGCAATAAAATACTGATGATAAATATCATAATACTGAATATTTGGTTTAAGATAGAAGAAGAATATTTGGAAAGATTCCTCCATAGAGCAATATTTCATATTTCCATACAGTAATAACAAATAGGATAAATTACTGCTTACTTATAGATTATCAGGTTGCGGTCACGAAACCAGCGTCGAGGAACGATGGCCGAGCGGTCTCTTCTTTCGCTTACTCAGGATCGAAATTTATAATCACTCGCTGCGCTCGTGATTCTATTTTTCAATCCTTCGTTCGCTCAAGACTCAAAATCAAAACTCATAGGAAAAACGAACTTTCCTCACATGTTGGATAAATAACTATTGACACAACTAAAATCGAATTTGACAGTCGCGACTCCACGTAGTACATACTTGTTTGCAGGAGGCGTGCAGTGTGGGCTACTCGACATGTTTAAAATTTGGAATTTTTCACTTTTTGTATGGAAAATATGAAAAATTAGTACCTACGTATTGAGTATTAGGGGTATAATGGTTTTAAAAAGGGGGTCCAAATTTTCATTATATTGCGATAGGACACACCATTTTCGAGATATAAGCAAAAGAAAAGAAAAAAAACCAATACAATACTGTTTTTGCACCTAATGTCCCTCGACACTGTTTGTGTGAATTTTAGTTTATGACAACTAATAGTATTCCACACCATTTTTAATAGCGATAAAAAATGGTCACATTTAGTTAGTTTAAATTTTAGGTGAAAACGTCACATTCAGAATAGCAAAATTGTCATTTTCACTAAATTAAAACCTCAGTGCCATCTTAGTGCTGTCAAACTAAAATATAGTTAAGTTGTGTCACTTTAGTCTATTTCAGAATGGGAAATCATCGTTGGACAGGAATAAACTAAATTTTAGTGATTTTTAGTGTGACAAGAGAATCGGCAGTCGGCACCATTATCGATGAAAATGTTCTATTCAAAAGAGTGACACTTACCAGTAGATCTCGGACTAAGTTCAGCCAAAGTCCTCGCGGCGTCGGATTCGGCGTCTCGGGCGTCTCGGTCGTCGCCGGGACGCTGTTCCCGCAAGTGATGTCGGCCGGTGTACCCTCTCCCGCGGCCAACACTCGACATTATAACTAGCTGGAATTCAAGAGAAATTGGAGAAATTAGAAGAGCGTGAAATCAAAATCAAGTCACTTATTCAAACTAGGCTGAGAATCCGCACTTCTTGAACGTCAACATTACGTAAGACAGTCCCCCAGTGAATTACTTAGTGTAAGGGCCTGCTCGGACTGGCGGATGGGACGGCAGAGGATTTTAACTTTAACATTTTAAGGTTGGATCATTTAGCTCCCTTCAAAATGGTTGAGCTGAATGGTGCTGATCCATGCGTCATGTTCGTGAACGGGCGCCGTCAGTTGGGACTGGTCATCTCTTAGCTGCCATGGCTTATTTTAATTTATTTTAAGTTTTTGAATGATTCTTTTTTTTTTTTATTACGGATGCTTTTACGAACGTGCACGTCTTTCTACATTGTTCTCACATGCATAATTTCAAAATGAATGATTTAACCAATATTTTGTATCAATTTTTTTATTTAAAAGAGTGTCCGTGGATTTTCTTGCCCGTTCTTCTCCATAGGTACCTACTACGCTTTGGAATGGGCAACTAGCTTCATATTTTTGACTGACCGACCCCTTGACAATTCAAAAGTGCCTGTAAATGGTTTAATTGAAATAAATGCTTTGAGTTTGATAGGAATAAACTAAATTTTGGTGATTTTTAGTCGGTGACGTTTAGAGGCATTTGTGACAAGAGAACCGGCACCACTATCTTATAATTTGATTTCGAAAGAGATAATTATTTTTCCTGCTCAAAAACATTAAATACTTAACAAGAAACAGTTAGCCCATTTGAAAGATAATAAATTCGTCCAATCTTTTACGAAATAAAACCGTTACGTCACAACTCATTGCAGTAGTTTTATTGTTGATTAAATTATCATACATTATCTAAGAGCTCATAGCGTATATCAAACTATTGTTATTTTTTGAGATATTCATAACCTTGGAGAGTAAATCAAGGTTGAATGGGTCATTGAATGCGTATAATCACGCTATTAATCGCTTTGATAACGAGTAGGCAGATTGACAGGTTAGTTGGTTGGTGGCCATTGTGGCATTGTTGGCGAAAGCAGGGACTGAATTACCGAAAAATTAAGGTACCTTTAAATTTCAGTATGACGTCATACCGTTAAATAAAGGTTACCGAAATATTTCGATACCGTTAATTTTTTCAGTAGCGGAATTTTGATGTTGGATATGCATACCGGTAGAAGTACTATAACCTTTATAAATGTTTCGGTAGCAGTACCTAAACCTTAATAAATAGGGGTTTTCTTTGACACACCGCCTCGCTACTCTGTCTGTCGTTCACTTGCCTATTGTTACAAAATAGGTACACAAGTTCTAAAGTGTTCGACGCCGCGCCGTCTCGCATGTTTTTGATACCGAAATCGTGTAAAGGTTAAATAACGGTTTAGCCCAACCTTTATTTTTAAAGGTATCGGTATATCTCAACCTGTATTTTAAACCGGTACTGGTATATTTTTGAGGTATGTTAACCTTTAACCGTAACCGCTTTCAGTCCCTGGGCGAAAGCGTGGCTAGCCTGCAAAATTAGGTTGTATGTTGATCTAAATATGATTCGCGGCCGTAACACATATTAATTTATAGAATAAAAACATAAATATCATCAATACAACTCTATAAGTTCATTTATGGGTCATTCTAAGTTAATAGGTACTTTCGATGGCCAGGACAAAAAAATACTTTTTTTAATATTAACTTCATAATTAACCTATTCATTACTTAAAACTAAGTGTTTTCTACGTGGTCACTCAAATTTATTACATAAATGTACGTAGTTTAGTCACAACAAGCTCTAATATAAGAAAAATGTCTCTCCCCTGGTCTGTCCCCCAACCGACTTTATTTGTAAACCAGTAATTAAGAATGTATTAAAATTAAAAAATTACTTAAGCATCGTTAAATTTATACAGAAAGATAACTTAGTAACAGTATCCTTTTGAATGACTATTTCATGAAATCATGAGACATTAAGATTATTCTAACAGAAACCCAAACTCAAACACAAAGCATTTATTTCAATTAAACCCTTTACAGGCACTTTTGAATTGTCAAAGAGTCAGTTAGTCAGAAAGTTGAAGTTAGTTGCCCATTCCAAAACGTAGATCTCTATGGAGAAGAACGGGCAAGAAACTCCAAGGACACTCTTTTAAATATAGAAATTACAAAATCCTGGGTACATTACTCTTGTTGATTCTACAGGGTGTCCAGTAAATAGCACGACATACTGCAGGGGGTGATAGCTAGGGTCACTACCTATCAATACAACACAATATATGTTCAGCAAAATCTTACGGATTTACAGTTTTACAAAATTTTCCGAAATACCGAAAAAAGTGAAAATTTTAACAAAAAAAACTATTTCTTCAAAACAGAGTGAGTGAGTAGAGTAACTATTCACGAATAATTTGATGTAAAAAAAGTTCTAGAAAAAGATTTTTTCATTACGAGATGCTTAAAAATCTGTTTCAAGGTAGAGATTTTTCGATATTTCGGAAAATTTTGTAAAACTGTAAATCCGTAAGATTTTGCTGAACATATATTGTGTTGTATTGATAGGTAGTGACCCAAGCTATCACCCCCTGCAGTATGTCGTGTTATTTACTGGACACCCTGTATATGTGAGAACAATGTAAAAAAAAAATATAAAAATCAAAAACGGTTAAAAATAAGCCCTGGCAGATAAGAGATGACCAGTCTCAACGAACATGACGCGTGGATCAGCACCATCCAGCTCAACCATTTTGTAGGGAACCGAATGATCCAACACACTCGCCACCATCAGCGAGACCTTTAAGTGAGCATGACATACTCTCAACTACCCTGCTCTTTCAAGTCAAAATACAACACAGTAAACGACTCCATGGTACTCACATTAACAAAAATTGAAAATAAAAATGCGTCTAAGTTATACAAAACTATAGTTTGCAAAAAGAGGTGTATTGCTGTTTCTAATGATTTTATTAGGGTGTTATATGAGAAAAAAACTAAAAATATATTATTGAGATAGCTTAGCCAAAAAGCAGTCGAAAAACGTTAGTTTTAGTTAATAAAATAACAAACAAAATTTTAAAATTCAATTCAAAGGTTTCAGCTTTTTTAATCTGTTTCATAACACCATTAGATAGTAGTAGCTATGTAAACTTAGAAAGTGTTAACTGTCAACTATCAGCGTACCTTTAATCTATAAAGGATTTTTATTATCTTCGTAACCAACGTAATTTTTATTGAAATAATACCATGGAGGACGGTTTTGTAAAAGGAGGTTTGTTTACACAGCCAACTGACGTCATGACCACAGAGCAATATGGCGTCCACTGCGTCCAGCGTTTTCATCAAATTACGCGTGAAATTAGAAAATGCAAAATTTATTTATCATTTTTATGGCACTTAACGATTAGATAAAAAAATTGTGAATTTTTGAGTAGTTCATTAGCACTATAGAAACTAATTGAGACACTTTTTAAAAATGGGTGTAATACTCTATTCTGTAAAGCCATATAAGTATTTGTTACGGTCGCGAATCACATTTTAATCAATAATTGAGACACTTTTGGACAGACAAAAATGGGTGTAATACTCTATTCTGTAAAGCCATAAGTATTTGTTACGGTCGCGAATCACATTTTAATCAAGATATAACACACTGACCTGAAAATTGCAAAAAACGTAAGAAAATTTGAATTTCGTGGACTACCTTAGCGCATTTCCATTAAGATTCAAGGTGATTCTTGATCAAGATATTCAGGTGCATTCGGATAGACTTGAAGCCGACACCAAAATAGTTGAGAAAAGGTGAGGCAGATATAAATGATATTCTATTCCTGTCACTGTCGCACAACGGTCAAACTACAAGAGCAAGATAGAGATGGGAACATGTCTTAGCCGAAGCACCTGATTATGTAATGTTTATAGATCTCGGCTTCAAAAACTTGACTACTATGTTTTATGGAAATTGGTTTGTCTTGTTATGGGCATGTGATGCAGATAAACGAGGAACATGTGGTACTAAGGCGCGATCTGCTTTTCTAAAACGCGTTCAAGAACTGTCAGTGTCAAAATTGTTATGAAATATTGTACACTGACAGCTTTTGAACGCGTTCAATTTCATTGGTAAAATCAGCATATAGAGAAAGTTTTTGTAACGTACCAATTTTTAACTTTAATTATTAAATATTTGATTTTTTTTACAAAAAAATATTGAAATATTACTCATTTTTTGTCTTATTTTTTATACCCATACGAAGTAACATAAAAAAAACGGCTATCATGGGGACTGCCGACAGAAGTGAAAATTTAAAACTGCTATTAGCGCCATCTATGTTCTAATAGTAGAGCACTACGGCGCGAGCATGTCGGTGACGCGGATCCATAGGTTTACCCCCTACCAAAATCGCTCAACGCGCCTAAAGAAGGTTTCACTTCAAAAAATTAGATACGGACTTGAGCCATAAAAAATGCTCACGAAGGAGGAGGCGGAACGCCTGAGGTAGAGGCAAATTTCGCGCCCTCACGCCCCTACCCACCGCAGGAGACGCCCTGGGCGTCGGGATTCGCAGGCCGATTCGCCGCCACCGTAGGCGCGGGCTTGCGGACGGTGAGCAATGGGTAGCTCGCCGTCCGATTAGGACCAGGCCCGGGTCGACGGCGCGTTGTGTTCCACGCGCGCCTCACAGAGATGTCAGCACAATTGAAGGGGTCTGATAGGACCGATGCCTGCCGGGGTTGCGGGAAAGTCCGAAAGGGATACCGTGGCCCCTGGCAAGGTACAGGCAACTGAAGGAACACAAGTGGGTTTTAGTCAGTAAGAGTCTGACACCCGCTCCGTCCAGAGCGGGAGAAGTTATTTGATAACTACCCATTAAAAAAAAACCTTAAAAAATACGCATCGAGTATCATTGTATCCACCGGTCATACTTGATGCGTATTTTTTCATCATATATGAGTACGTGAAGACCCAAAGGAACATGGAATTTATGAAAGATGATTTGACTAGTATGGAGGTTTTACTACTGTGATGACAGTTGATAGAGATGTACGACTACATGCAGGGCTGACATCAAATAAACTGGGATAAGTTCCGGAGAATGATATTTACTGAACTAGCACATATAGAAAGCGAGTTTTTGATGTGTAACATCTTTCTTCTCGCTTTTCTGTCGCTGTCTGTAACAGGAAGCCGGGGAGCGCGCGCTATTAGATTCGACCAATGAACGCGCGCGGCGCTTGAGTTGACCGTCAGAAACGACCTTGACGGGGCTCCTTTAAAGCTGCTTATTACCGAGGTGAGATGTTACACATCATCATATGCGACTACTGTAAGTCTAGCTCTTATTTTTTAAATTTAGAATGTACTACCTGTCAATAACCTCTATGCAGATGATTTTTACCTATAGGAAATGGTGTGAGGAAAAACATAAAAAATGATACCTTTTTTAAATCCATGGAGATCTGGGAACGAAGGAAAAAATAGATTGTATTAGCTTGGTAGGATCTTGTGTGAGTTTTGGTACGTGTTTCGTGACCGGAATGGAAGTTAGTGCTGTGGCAGTACCTAGTGTAGTGTTTTTTTTTTTTTACACAAATTGTGAACTGCAATTACAATAAATGCCATAAAGGAAGTATTGTGTGATCAATGTGTTTTAAAAACCACTAGGTATGTTATAAGAAAATGATTTAACAATGGCACTGCAATACATTTTATATCTTTTACCTGGTTATGTGCTACGAGTTCTCACAGTCATTATTCTTTTTTATAAAAAGAACTAGGTATGTTATAGCCCTAATAAGAAAATTATTTAACAATGGCACTGCAATACATTTTACATCTTTACCTGGTTGTGTGCAAATTCAAATTCAAAATATTTTATTTCACATAAACCATGGGCACTTATGAAACATCAGAAGCTAGGTGCACGGTTCCAATTGGTCGTTTCCTATGGAGAAGAGCCGGTAAGAAACTCCAAGGTTACTCTTTTAAAAGTAAATGGTTTTTACAATGTTTTAAAATTACAGTGTTAATAGGTATGAGAGGACAGTGTAGGCCTATCAACAAGTACCAGTTTTTGTCTTCACGGTGAATGCTGCGTCTATCTGATACAGATATATAAATACATACCAGCACTTTTATTTTATTATTAGCTTCTGCTGGCAATATCGTCTGCGTTTACCGAGATAAAAAGAAACAAGAGGCATGAAACTCCACAGTTACACTTTTAAAAATAATTGGCTTTTACAATATTTTCAAATAACAACTTGTTTTCTTTCAACAAGTGCTATGGGTTTACTCAATCATAAGTGCTGTTGGTAAATATAAATTAAATACTTGGGGACCTAATATATTATGACCTCTTTGCATGTTAGATGTCAATCTTCTTCATTGTAATCGTCTTTGAATGTTAGATGGTTTTTGTTGTTTGAATTGTGACACATTTTTTACTTGCATTTAAGATGCATCGTTACTCAATCTTCATATTCATCTGCCTAACTATGTGGGGGTCGGCTTCTAGTATTACCAGATGCAGCTGAATTCCAGTATGTTAGATGGAGCAAGTGCCAATCTGATCTCCACAACCCAGTTACTGGGTAACACAATGCCCTGTGCTGTCACGTATTGTGAAATTTGTGAACGCACATTAGTATACGTGCTGTCATCTGTATTATGTTTAGTTAATTATAAGTAGTCAGGAACACACCCTTGTAAGTGGCAACACAAAGCCACGATGCGGGGCTTTACCGATGTAACGTAGCGTCCCTCACCAGTTGGCTTGAAAACCCTCACGGGACAGACTAGATATTATGTCATTAGTTTATTTTGTCCATTCTAGTCTAATTAGTTATAAGTACCAATAGTGTACCTAAAATTAGACTACGAGTGATGATTATATTATTATTTACTACAAGTTGAAGTTTCTCTTCTGCTCTCTAACTACGCTTCACCTCCAATATCGTAAAAGGAGATAGGTGGAATACCTTCCACCTTTGTCCCTAAAACCCCTTGGTATTTGATAAGACTGGTAACTCAATCTTGATATTATTATAATTATATCTACACAAGATATTAGGTAGCTGATACATTCCTGAAGGCCAATTCCGAAATAACATCAATCAATGTAAAAAAACTTGTCAAAATTGTATGGAAATTATAGGTATTTTTGACCAATTGTGACTGAGATTAGAATGCAAACGTTCTTACAGGAATTGCCCCTCTGGAATTCATTCATTCAAAGATTAAGTAAGTGTTCTGGAGAATACTAATGGACATGTGTGCAGATATCCAAGGTAATTATATGGAACATGAAAATAAATAAACTATTAAAAATGTTAACTATTCAAAAGTCTTAGGCTGAATGAAGACTGACCATTGACATGAGGAAAAAAAAAACTAAATTGCACATGTCAAAGCGTGTGTTCAATTTATTAGCGAAATTTTCAGCCTTGGCTTCTCGAAATCAACTATTTACACGACATTATCACTTAACTTTACACAATATGACGCTTGTTGTGATAAATATACACGCTCCAACACCTTTCCTCTACATTAAATACATAAAATAATAAAATGCATGACATGTAAACATGATGACAACTATAAAATGTCACACATGTATGTTTTCAAAAATATACAGGAAAACCATCAATGAAAACTCAACGGGTACGTTGAAAAGGTTTTGTTTACAACGCTTTCGATTGTGATTTAAATATTTATAGGCTATGTATCTTTTAAAAATATCTTTGTTCGCCGGCGAATGCTATGATGACGAATATCGGGTACATTTCCATTTGCGAATGGCACATAAAAATGGATGATTTTCAGTGAAATTTGTGAAACAATAGTTTAATTATTGATATTGTAAATATTTACTCACCAAGTTTAATAATAGAAAGTATTTTTGAGTTATTTATTTCCTAGTTGTTTGGTCGCGCAGTAGTTGACATACGTTTCACTTCCATATTGGCGAGATTAGTGATGGACGTAGGAGTTTCTTAACAAAAGTTTCATAGACTAAAAACCGGTAATACCGGTTTCTCATTCAAAGAAAAGCAACAAAAAAAAGGGAACTTATTAAAAATATGGCAGGACTGTGTAATGAAATGGACAAATGCTGTTATATGTACAAATGTGTGTTATATTGCTAAATGCATTCGTTTTGGTACCTAATAACCGTTATAATTCTTGCAGATAAATATAATGGTGGCAAGTCAAAGGTGGTTGGGTGGGTGGTCTAAGTCATTCTTTTGTATAGGTTTTTCTAAATCATTTCACAAGATTGTTAAGTTTTTATAAAAATAATCCGACTCATTTACTTCAATTTACGGTTTATTGTCAAAGTGTTAATGCAATCCCTAGCTGAATGCCGATCGAAAAAATGACATTTCAGTTTCGGGGGTGAAGCATGAAAGAGGGGTGTGTGCTTTTGCTCGGGCGGATAACTGAAGAAATTGTATTTTCCGTCTGTTCTATTTAATTTTTTAGTTTTTCATGACTTTACCGATAACAAAATAACGTCATACTACCATATGAATTTATTTTTATACCGCGAAGTACTCCCCCGATCTTCGAATTTATTTTAATCGCCACTGCGGTTGTTTGTACTGCTGTTTTTATTATTGATATTTTATTTCATCGTTCTTGAGTGCGACTTTTGGAAAAAATCGTAAAAGAAATAAAGTGTACGACTATAAAAAGGTTTTAATATAGAAAACCGTAAATTCTAATTGAATTATTACTAGAAAAAAAATAATTAAAAAATATATATTCAAATATGTCTGACGGTCATGGAGAACCGAATCAGCTAAATTCGAATTTGAATAGGAAAGAAAGTGTTGTTGCCGCTAATGTTCCGAGTGATAGTCCTGTGACGGACCCCGGCCAGGTGCGTGGCGGGAACACCGAGGCTGGTGCAGCAGCTGGAAAATTCGAGGGCCAGCGCGGGAAATCAGGCGCATTGAAAAAATCTGCGCGGTATAGAAGCAGATCTTTATCAGCATCTTCTGCCGATTCCTACAGTTCCACATCATATACTGGTAAGTGGATGACTCAATATTATATTTCAGGCAAATCTTTCTGCACATTTCATGTAGAAATTACTTAAATTATTGAAATAATGGGTGATTTTGGCTACACAAATAGTGTTTGTAAACAAAGGTAAGTCACTTTTTTACTGCGGATAATTGCCAAGGAATTTTTATTCAGCCTGATTGTGCCAAGTTTATCTGACAATAAAAAACTGCTGTTTGTATTTTTAAATCAATGCACTGGTCTTGTTTTATCCATCCACAATAATTATAGAAGCATTATTATTTAACACTCATTTATAAATAGAACTGCATACACATAGTTTCCGGTATACATGGAAAAAATGACAACTACTAAACATTGGCCAGATGAAAAAAAAAAAAACATATATAAATGTCCACCAAAGGAATGTACCATAACTAGGAAGTTATTGAACAATTATATAATTTTCATTACTTACCTAATTCTACACTATCTTAAACTTTATTTACAACTAACAATTATACAGAGGTATTTAGTTTGGCACTCCACAGAGGCATTAGGAACCCCAATATTGAATAAGGTTTCAAGTTTCTAGACAGAAAGTTCATCAAAATTATTTAAGGCATCTAGCTGTTTGCTAGTGAAGTGAGTGTGGATCAATCCTCAAATCAGGGCACTGTTATTGGGATTTTCCATATTATTTTATTTAGAATGGTTGATGAGATGAGCAGAGCTGGTGTACCAGCTCTGCTCATCCCAGCCTTCAAGGATAACAGCCGGTCGATTCTAAAAATCTCACCGTGCAAACTTCGGTGAAGTGAGTTTGTTTTTGCTTGGAATTGACACTATTGACAGCTCAGTCCACACTCACTTCACCGAAGTTTGCACGGTGAGATTTTTACAGAATAGCACTGCAGGTATGATGATTGTTATGTTATACTGAATGTCCTTGTGCTCTTGTTACCTGACAGGGCAACAGCAAAAATAATTATGTTTATGTTTTGCATTATTATTCTTCATCAGTTTTCAAACTTGTAACATAATATATAATTTTCATTACTTACCTAATTCTACACTATCTTAAACTTTATTTACAACTAACAATTATACAGAGGTATTTAGTTTGGCAAACCACAGGGGCATTAGGAACCCCAATATTGAATAAGGTTTCAAGTTTCTAGACAGAAAGTTCATCAAAATTATTTAAGGCATCTAGCTGTTTGCTAGTGAAGTGAGTGTGGATCAATCCTCAAATCAGGGCACTGTTATTGTGATTTTCCATTTAATTTTATTTAGAGTGGTTGATGGCAATAGGCTCGGCCCCTATTACATGGGACATAAACATAACTGGGGAAATATTGGTGTATGTTACACCAGCTCTGCTCAGCCTTCAAAGATAACAGCCGGTCGATTCTGTAAAAATCTCACGGTGAAAACTTAGGTGAAGTGAGTTTGTTTTTGCTTGGAATTGACACTATTGACATCTCAGTCCACGCTCACTTCACATTTTTACAGAATAGCACTGCAGGTATGACGTTATGTTATACTGAATGTCCTTGTACTCTTTTTACCTGACAGGGCAACAGCAAAAATAGGTTTACGTTTTGCATTATTATTCTTTATCTGTTTTCAAACTTGGAACATAAAATATCATCACTTGAACATACAGTGCTGAAAGAGGGTCCTAGCAACTGGTAATTTTTTAATTATTTATAATCATTGGATTGCAGTTACTTGGTCTTAGCAAACAGGAGGACGCTGCGTCTTAACTTATTTACTAACATTTATGGATTTTCTGGAATAAAATGATTATTAATATTTCCTTTATCTCCCTTTATACACATAATTACCAGAAGCTTTGTACTCATAATTATGATTTGGTCGTATCTGTATCTATGTTACTGTGTGTACATAAATAATAAAATTACTTAAATTGCAGTTTTAAATATTTTTATTAAAAAAAACAAACAATTAAAATGATAAAAAGTTGTAGCCGACCCATATCGGTCGGGAACAGGGTCCTAGCTAAAGTCGGGCGGGCGGCGGTCAGTTTTCCAGAGAGAGTAACCGCCTAACCGCTGGCGCAGTAACAGTATGAGGTGTTTCCAGTAGTACCGATTTCTGAATCAAACCCTTGATCCAGCTGCCTAACTATTATTATTATTAATCTCCGTCTTCTCTAGACACAGGTCCCAAAAACGTATATTTTTATCAGGATTATGTCGAAATTTTCTTCTACAAAAATGCTCCACAGGATACATGAAGGCTTTTGTCTGACGACGTTGGTCGACATCGCCCGGCATCCATCATCTGTAGGGACACGTGTCGCGGGAAATTTGTCCCCTAGTGAATTTGAAGCTTGAATGTATACGCATCCAGCGAGCCCTGGGCAGGCAGCTGCCCGGCTAATACTTTAAAGCTCGTGCCGAGACGCAAGAAACGGTCCATAATTTATACTTATCGCGGTTCTCGAAGAAGGTCCATAAATACTTATCACGCTTCCATGGGACTCCAAATAATACTGATGTATTAGTAACACGATCCATTTAACAGGGTCTTCACCCCTCGAATCCACAAGGAGAAAATAAGGTAGAAATATTTATTCGTCGTAGGTATATAAACTGTTGTCGTGAATTTATACATAAATTCTGGCGGCAACACATTATGTTAAGCAGATACACCTCCATTTGAGTTGGAGATTTGTAAAAAAGGTTATTTGTACCACTGAAGGTAATAATTTATGTATAGGTGGGTGCAGTTACATGACTAACTAAGGAGTTTTTATTCATGTGGTGCACTGGCGGATCCAGTATTTTCAATTAGGATGGGCTTGACACCGATGAAGGTAGGTTTTAGCAAAGTATCTAAACACTAAAAAGCACACATTTTATTATGCTTAATGCATAACAAGCCTCTCAAGCCTATGACTTCGTTGGTTGTAGACTACCAGAGATATCTCGGTGAATATACAATACAATGGCGGCCAAAACAGGCAGCGTGAGAGGCAAACAGAATAAGTGGCGCGCGGATTCAAAATTCGTCACAATACTTATTAAGTTAAGGATAATTGATGACAATTGTACTTTAGAAAGTGTTATGCTTGCTTAAAAGTGTAATTAGAATAACGGAAGAACTCAGATGCTGTTGGAGGGACTAGAGCCCCTTAAATCTCCCTGGATCCGCCACTGGTTAGGTGGTATGTTTTGGTACAAGAAAAGAGGCCTATGACCATGGGCGTACCCAGATTTTTTATGGGTGGGTCAGAAATAAATAAACTCGATAAATAGTAGGAAATTGTCTCGATATACATGTAAAATATCGGATGTCTAGACGCACTGCAGGTTACCATCCCTACCTAGTTGATATTCCACCAACTCGCACTAAGCGTTTTCAAACATCTTTTATAATACGCACAGCAAAGGAGTGCAACTCTTTCCGAGCGCATACAACCCGAACTTATTCAAAGTAAGAGTGAACAGGCTTCTTCTGGGTAAGCTCACTCCATCGTCGACTTTGTCTCCGTCACCTCTGACCACCTCTGACCTAGACCAGAGTCCAGAGCAAACCCATCGTAAAAAAAATAAAAAATAAACCTAGTCCCATTCTGATGTGGAAATTTTCAGGAAAAAAAATATTCGCCACATTTATTTTCAATGGGGAATTTTACCGGGTTATTAGTTACATTGGGCGCGGGCGGCTTTCGTTTAGCGGGTGTCTAAAAGTCATAACTTATGAGCCCTGTTGCAATTTTTTTATTGGATTTGGGGTAATTTTGGTACTTAAAATGTGAATTTTAAATAGCAATAACTTTTTTATTTTCAATAATAATATATTTTTTAAATTACTTTTTGGTAATGTTGTTGCAGTACCTATGTGTGCTCCTTTCGGATCGGACATGGTTTTTTCTTTACATATTGTAAAACCACATTCGCGCTCGAATGATTAATTGAACCTGACTTTTTGCTTCGAGTCAGGGACCAGGATGGGGCAGATCCTTGCCCCACCGTGGCTATTCTGAACTAGCTGCTTCCCGCAGTTTCACCCGCATAAGTCTCGATCCCGCGGAAATATCGGGATAAAAAGTATCCTATGTCCTAACCCAGGTCATGGTCTACCCATGATGTTCATTCAATTCCGTTCAGTCGTGGAAGCGTAACAAACAAATAAACTCATTAGGATAGGATAATTACGATGATTTCAGAATTGAATATAAATTTAGGGAGCAGGTCCATCGTACTGCGCCCCCCGTTAGCGGCGAACAAGTTTGCCTCTGGCCAGCGGAAGGCGACATCATATGCCGCCACCACAGCTGCCCCGGCCAAACCAGGCTCGTCGGGGCAGACCAGAGGCGGAGCGGCTACACAGGCGGCGAGGGCCCCGGCCCTGGCGGAAAAACGGCCGCCCCCGCCTTCTAAATCTTCTCCAGCCGACGCCGAATGGCCAGTAGCCGGGGAGATGCGGAAGGCGGGTAAGGTAGCAAGGGCGGCAAACAAAAAGACGAGGCGGCAGTGGCGCAAGGAGCGTCGCGGTTAAGCTCTGCGCCGCAGCTGTAGTGATCACACTACAGCCAGAAGCGGAGAAGGGCGTGTCCTACCGCATGGTGCTAGCGAGGTGGGGGCGGCGGTGGACTTCAAGGAGATCGGCGCCGCCGATGGCATCCGGGTAAGGGTCACTGTGACTCGGGCCCGGATGCTCAGGTCGGGTGGGTTGGAAATTATCAAATAACTTCTCCCGCTATGGTCGAAGCGGGAGGGATGTCAGACTCTTACTGACTAAAACCCACCCGTGTTTCTTCAGTTACCTGTGTGTTGCCAGGGGCCACGGCCACTTTCCCGCGACCCTGGCAGGCATCAACCCTAGTGAACCTCGTCAGTTTTGCTGACATCTCTGAGGCGCGCTTGGAACGCAACGCGCCGTCGAACCGAGCCTGGTCCTTGTCGGCCCATTGCTCACCGTCCGCAAGCCCGCGCCTACGGTGGCCGGGAATCGGCCTGGGATTCCCGCCGCGTCTCCTGCGGCGACTAGGACCTGCGTCAGGTGGAAGGTGAGGACCCAGTATCGCCTCTCTAACCACTCTTCAAAGAGGGGACTTATTGCCACAAATGTGGCGTGCCCAAAAATTTACTGCCTCACGGGATTTATTTTTTTGGGATGCGCCGAGTGTTCAAAATACCGAGCAGAAGTCGAAAGATTCTTGTACAGCGGGGTAATTGCGTAATACACTCACAAATGCAATGCCTTTCATTTTGAGAATTCAACCACATTCATTGCGTGGTTTACGTTGTCGAGGAGACAAGTTTGTCAAACCTATGAAGCAATGGATTAGCAGTTCCCTTCAAAATCCGTCGAGTTTGATTGAAAGTGTGGAATGTGGATGCAGGTGCACAAACTGATCTATTGAAAGACCTTCACACACACACACACACCCTTCATAGATTTACTTTAGAGACTGTTCTTAGATTATTTGTGCCCGTCTTGTATCCAATAATGTGCAAAACAGTGCACATCAGTATTTAAAGGTATATTTATTCAAATAAGGAATCTACAGTCCAAAAATATGCTCCAACTTCAACAATGCTCACGCAGATCGATAGATTTAGTATGCAAAACAACGTTGCCGCGGTCATATCTTGAATATGTTTTTACCCATTCTACTCGTATGAATGATCCGGCCCCTCTGTTGTTTGAGAGCCCTTCAACCTTTGATATCGACATCTGGTTTCTCTTGAGTATATATTTTTTCATGAAGTAGGTATAAGTTCGTTTTTGCGCTCGTAAACGCGCTCCATTTCGACACACATTGACACAATACGCCACAGTACCACAGTACCAATCTCGATCGAGTGGAAACGCGGTTCATCATCCTCCTGTCCTTATCCAAATTTATTTATTTGAAGGCGGTCCGTGACTGCAGTTGTGCACTCAACGCACTTTCTGCGTCACGAATTTTATTAGTACTGGCGTCTGTAGACGCTGCTGGAGCGGCGATTCCTTGCTCATCTGGTCTTCTATAAAAATCATCACCGCAAACATTTGAAGAGAGCTTGAAGTGAGCTGTCATTAGGATATTGAGAGTGAGAGGGAGCGCAGAGCGGTGTCTGTCAGGTGTAATATGTTGGCTCACAGGTTCGCACGCTTTCATATTTTCATTTTATGAAATGTAATTTATGGACTTTGTCTGAATTAAATGAATTAATAATAATAATAATTAGTGTCTATCCTTCGGAATAACAACTCACTTCAAGATTTTTGTCTTCAAGAATGTCTATTCAGTATAGCGGCTGTTCTCAGTGTCCCCTAAGCAACGCCACGCTAAAAGCTCATAAGCTAACAAGGAATTCTTATTGCTGCTGGCAAAAATAGATTGATGACATAACGACCGCACATCAGTTTGTAATGAATGCCAAATGCTATTGTATACGTGCAAAACCGAGTTTATGCGCTCCGAAAATACATCCAAACTTTAATGGCCTCTAAAATCCGGGATCTCTCTGTTACTGAGCCTCATTTATGAGTGAAGTAACTGTTCTGCGAGCTGTCAACACTACTTCGTATGAGTGTAATCTACGTTCGCAATTAATTTGCCAAACATGTAAACAAACACCAGTTTTAGGAAAAACAACTGTAATGCCTACTCATAAGGTTCAGTTTGCGCTACAATTTCATATTTTTTATGACTTTTTCATCAGTACTAGTCGGTCTAAAATCAGCTTTTTTATACTTGCTTAAAGTTGATGTTTGTCTAAGTGGGAAACTCGTCTTTGATCACATTTTTTTTTTTATAAATTTCCGTGATGAAAAGTAGCCTGTCCAGCGGGGTAATTGCGTAACACACTCACCATCCCATTTCATTTTCACAATGCAACAACATTCATTGCGTTACTTACACTGTCGAGCAGACGAATTTTTCAAAAATATGAATATGTACGAGTATTAGGAGTTTCCTTCAAATTCCTTCGGATTGTGAAAGAAAGTGTGTTACGCAAATGGGGTGCAGGTCCCAGACTTCCTATCTATCCAGTGATTTCGTGAAAAGGTAACTAGTAGACAGAGTTAAGCTGGGCATTCGCGGTCAGTCACTGATCAGTTGAACTGGCGTTCTTCCTAAAGCTGACCGTGATTTTGAAATCCTAGGTTGAAATTTTTAACTGACGGCAACACACGAATTTTTCCGGGCGCACCGTATTCCGCTGCCGCTGGGTCAGTTCGTTTGCATCACGCCAAACTGACCGTGAGTGCGCGTGCTTACATCCGTTTGCCGTCAGTCGGAGCTTCACCGCGATGGCGTCTCGTCAGAGATTGGCTAGCTAGATACTGCGCGCGACCCCGTTTATATTGAGAAATGAAGGCTGGTTTGAAGCCAGTGAGTGGGGAAATCGTTTTGGCTTCCATCTAATCTAATTAGCCTGTAATGTCCCACTGCAGGGTAAACACCTCCCTCTCCCTTTAACACACAATTCTGTCTATTGCCGGCCAGTCCTTTAGGTAGGAGTCAAGCTAGTTCCGCCATCTTCGTCTCAGTCTGCCGCTATCTCGTCGTGCGTTTAGTGGGGCCCAATCGGTAGTTCTCATAGCCTATTAGTCATCTGACATGCGGCAGACATGTCCGGCGGAGTCCCACTTAAGATTAGCAGCTTTCTGGGTAACGTCCGTAATCTTGGTTTTGGCGCGCAGTGTTGTGTTCCTTATACGGTCCCAAATTCGAGCCCCCATTATACTGCACTCCGTGGCTCGCTGGCAAACCTCGAGCTTGGACTTCTGCTGAAGTGTCAAAGTCCACGTTTGAGTACCATATATGAGAATTGGGAGAATACACATATCCATAATTCTGCGTTTGAGACATAGTGGTAGATCTCCTTTTAGGAGATCTTTCATTGACCAATAGCTCCTCTTCGAGCTCTCGTTGCGTCGAGAAGCTTTATTTTGGCTTACATCCGTTTTAACTGATCAGCCGGTCTATTCTGTAATAATCTCACCGTGAAAACTTAGGTGAAGTGAACGTGAAGTGAACGTGAAGTGAGCTGTCATTCCACCTGCCGCTAGGGACTGACAGCTCACTCAGAGCTCACTTCACCTTAGTTTTCAAGGTGAGATGGTTACAGAATAGCACTGCAGTTAACAACTGTTGTATTAAACTGTGAGTGTGTGTCGAGCTTTACTTTGCAGTTTTGCATTCATAATATTAAGTAGGTATTATGGAGTAGGTACCATGGAAAGGCCATATTTTCATACAGTTTGTCAAGAGCGAGAAACCCTCGCACTTGACAAATCAAGCAAAGTGCGAATTGCTAGTCAGTAAACTATTGCATTTTATGAACACTATACTATAACGCATTCGATTACTGCTACATTGCTCTTAAAGGGCCTATTACTGCGTTTGCATGAGTGTTTGTAAATCGTTTATGGGATAAAATGTTTCTAGAAAGACTGCTCGTTGGTCCAGTGGCCGCAAACGCTGCCACAGCTGCTGAGCGCGAGGTCATGGCATTCGATTCTAAGGTCGCGCAACCTGTTATTGGTTTTTCCGTCAGGTATTTCTCAGTAGCTCGGAGTCTGGATATGTGCCCAGTCAATTTCAATAGACTCGCCCCCTATTACGTGGGACTTAAACATATTCGGCGAATGAATGTACTATACACCACTGCCACGATGGACCGATGAGCTGGTGAAGATCGTGGGAATCCGCTGGATTCCGCGAGAAGCACAGAACCGTTCGAAGTGGCGACGGTTGGGGAGAGCTTTGCACAGCAGTGGACGTCTTTCGGCTGATATGATGATGGTGATGGGACTTAAATATTACTGGCGAAAACAAGATACTACACACCGCTGGTTATCCCTTTGGGGACACAAGCCTTATGTTTCTGGAAAAATCTTCACTCCCAGTTTGGCCAGTTGAGATTTCAAGTTTTTCCGGCCACGTTTTTAACCACTGTTACCGTAAATACCCTGAAATTCTGAAATGCGTAGAAAAATTCACGCTCGTTACTTAATACGGTTGCCAACGTTAGGCACCTGTCTTACGGCAGACGAGAAAGCGATTAACTATCAACGATTTTCTCACTTCAGAAACGCTCTAAAGATTGTAGGCCATGGGTAAGTAACGGTAGTAGAGATACCTACATAATTATTTTCAAAGTTGATCGCTGTCGTTCACACCCATAGAAATATTTTCATATATCTATGTTCACACCGCTCGGCCTGGTGAATGCTCGTTTGCTAGAACCAACAATTCGAAGTTACGTGACATCTACCAACCTGCACTGGGCCCGCGTGGTGGGTTACGAATTGACAATCCATTTTGCCTGTGTCCCAGCAATGGATACATAATAGACTGATTATAGTTATAGTATGTTGTATGATTGGAAAAATGGATGGGATTGTGATCATGGCTATGTTACGTAATGCGGGGTAATTCAAAAAATTCAAAATTCAAAATATTTTATTTCACATAAACCTACAAGGGCACTTATGAAACGTCAGAAGCTTGCTAGGTGCACGGTTCCAATTGGTCGTTTCCTATGGAGAAGAGCCGGCAAGAAACTCCACGGTTACTCTTTTAAAAGTAAATGGTATTTACAATCTTTTCAAGTTACAGTGTTTATAGGTATGAGAGGACACTAATTGCGAGCACACTTGCAATAGCAATGCTTATTATTTTGACAGCAAAATTCATTGCGTTTTATACGTTGTCGAGCAGACGAAATTTTCAAACATTTGAAGTGAAAAAAATCAATCTGCCCAAAATAATGATTATAATAATGTGAACCTCTACAAAAAGAAGTGCAATTTATATTAGAGGGTTCAATAATATTTTTAGGGAAGCAAAATAGGAATTATTTGAGGTTCGATTTATACAAGCTCTTTTAATAGTAAACAAACCACGCCTTGTTTCCCCGAAGGGTTGGGCAGAGGTGTACCTGTAGTAGCTACACCCACATTTCGCCAGACTCCAGTTCCAGACTCCGGGCTACTACTGGGAAATTCCTGTTGGAAAAACCCAATAATACTTTTCCCGACTTGGGAATCGAACCCAGGACCTCATGCTCAGCAGTAGCGCTTGCGACCACTAGAACAACGAGGCAGTCTTTTAAATGTCTACCCAATTTAAAGATAGCATCGACTTCTAGCAAGTTAAGCTAAGCACCTCTATTAAACCGCTTTGTAGACATAAATAGCTCGTCCTACTCTTTTCGTGAACCCGAACTTTTGTTGATAATCATTATATTGTTTGAACCCTGTAAGTGGCCACGTTGATTGCGGCATCAATGGCATTCTATAGGTCTTCAAAGGTGCAAGTGATCGGGCACTTAGACACTCCAGCAAGTGGGACATGTTCTGATCAGAAGCGCTGCAATCGCACTGGCTGTTGGATGGGTCAGTACACCCTAAATAAAATAAAAAATGAGCGAGCCTTACCTACAGTAGTCGTATGTGATGTGTAACATCTTGTCTGACGACACCGTCATCGTCGGAGCCTTGACATCAACCAATGAACAACATCCCAAAACTTTTTTTTTGTTGGTTGAATACGAGGCTTTTGGCTACTTTTGTATATATTTTTTTTCTTTTAATGTGCGTTTTGTTTGTGCAGAATAAACATATTTTCTTTCTTTTCTTCTTTTGTCCTGTTTACAACCTCTCGGAAAATGGGCTGGTATCAACTGACCGCCAATTCAACCACTGCGCGCGCGCTTTTTTCAAATCAAATAACGTGCGCTTCCCCGGCTTACTTACTTCTTCCCTCGAACACTGCGCTCAGCGCTCTCTTGGACGCTAAGCCTGACTGTGATGTGTTCGCGGATGAATGGAAGATCTTGTCAGTATGTCTGGAGTATTGTGAGATGAGCGTATGACTGTCGAGAAGTTGTTTAATTTTTTTTACTGTAGTTTAATAACGCGTTTGTCTTTGAGTTTAACTAATGTAATTGGCCTTGGCCCGTATATGTTAAAATAAAATTTAGATTTTATAACAGGAAAGCGAGGAAACTTGTTACACATCAATAATAGCTCCTGATATCCACTTTATACATTTACTCTTCACTTCGTCACAAATTATACGGTTTCCTTGCTCACGAACGCGTAGCAGATTACGTACTTACTTTGAAAGGCGATATCTGATACTTCAGTTACGTTACAAGCGTCCACTGGTTGACTGGAAGGACTGAGCAAATATTAGGAAAACTTAATACAGTTGAGTGGGGAAAATTGAAAAGAATATGCTTAGATGGTTTGGTAATGTTGAGAGGATGAATGAAAGGCGACTAACAAAAATTATTTACAAAGGAGATGTGAGTAGAAACGCCGGGAAGGGACGCCCTTAGAGGACTAGTGACCTTACTGGTGATATTCTTTCAGGAAAGTCGGGTATAGCTTGTCCACTGAAATGACGTACCCTCTACCTTATTATTACCCATTGTGCGTAAATGCGGCAGTGAGGCGCGTCGTTGAGTGGACAAGCTATACGTTATACTCACATTTGGCGTGCGTGTATCGCCAGTACCTACCCTAATTGAGTAATACACGAACAATCACAATCAAAATCGTTTTGAAACAGATTGCTAATCCATTGCTTCATAAGTTCGAAAAAATGTAATTTTCGAAATGAAAACAGATTAGTCTTACTTAATAAAATTTACCTGTTCGGCTTTTTGGCTGCCCGTCCGGACTTGGTCCGGCTTTGTACTTGGTACGGACTTTTCGATTTAAGGGAATCCATTGGCAAATAAAAACAAGTAAGATACTCAAAAAATATAGATTTTAAAGTAATCTCTGGTCGTTTTTTTTTGTAATGTCCGAATTTTTTGGCTTGTACATACATAACATCACGCCTGTAATCCCCGAAGGGTTAGGCAGAGGTACTGTACCTATAGTACACCCACATTTCGCCAGTTATATTTAGGTCCTATGTCCCATATGTGTGTGTGTGTGTAATAGGGGGCGAGCCTATTGCCATCAACCGGGCACATATCCAGACTCCGGGCTCCTACTGAGGAATTTCTGAATTCTGGAGTTTTTCATCAGTGATGAAAAAACCCAATAACACTTTGCCCGACCCCGGAAATCGAACCCAGGACCTCATGCTAAGCAGTAGCGCCTGCGACCACTAGACCAACGAGGTAGTTCAGCATGCAGGGCTTTTCAAATTTAGAAATGGTAACCCTGCCCGGGACCAACTTTTATTTATTGATTTAACCATTTGTACACACACACATATACAGACAAGAAAAAAAGAACAGAAAAATACGTATTATCGAAGAACTTCATATCTATGCTGTTTGAAAACAAAATCCCGTGAACACGATGACCACATCTGTTACCGCCCCGGTTCTATAGCGGCCGAGCGCTGCAAGCAGAAATAGTCCTTACGGTGTATAGATATGAACTTCTTCGATGGTACAAAGGTGGTGCTTATTTCTAAAGAAATATCTGAGATAAGAAAGTAATAAAAAGAGATGTAAACGCAGTACCTAAGAGTAAAAGAGAAAAAACAATTCACTTAACTTAACTTAATAGAAAGGAGTCCAGCATATCCCGCCCGCCATCTTCGTATCGGTCATCCAACATGGAAAAAAACTCGTCCCTATTTCTTTTCGCTCCTATTTGTTATCTGATTAAGGGTCAGTTCACACCGAGACGTGACGCGACGCGACGATGCTTGAAGAGACCAGTGGTTTCGCGCTGCGCAGCGAGACGGATCGCAACGTCCCGAGGCGCATCGTGAAGTCGCTGGCAGCGCCACGCCTCGCCTCGACACAGCGCGGCGCATCGAGACGCCGCGCGGTGCAGTGGAACTTGTCTACGTTCGTAACGAGCTCCCGCCCCGCTGGCTAATAGTAAAGAGTGTAGAGAGACATCGCCACGACAGCTTCAGGCTGCGCCTCGCGGCGTAGCGCGTAGACATTTTCGAATTATTTCAATTAAATGTGTATCTTTTTGTGTAGTAAATAAAGTTATATTTTGTATCACTATCTTCAAAAGTGTGCGCAGCGTCGCTTCGCGTCACGTCTCGGTGTGAACTGACCCTAATTCTCGTTGCTGGAACAAATACCTTAGTTACATAACCTACATAATGACAGCCCACAAAACCTTTAATATACATACATACCAACTACAATACTACCCTAAGGTCTATACCACAGGTTCTCAAACTTATCCGCCCAATTCGAGGATGTTTTTTTTTTCTAGAGCCTTAAATTCACGTTCTTCTAACTGAATAGACAGTGACTGTGTTGCTCGGGAGTTTGTTGCCCCATTTCATCCCAGCTAAAGCACTAGGATTTGGTGAAGGGCACGCGTTTTGGGGGACTGTCTTATGTAATTTTGACGTTTAAAAAGTGTTGTTTCTATAAATGTTCTAGTTTGAATAAATTACTTTTGATTTTGGTAGAAAATAGAATTAATGCTATCAGAAATCGCTGAACACTTGACCATAATCTCAAGTAAGAGCTACAATTGCGAGACTGGTTTCTGTAACCAAAATTCCTGCCAGCCATTCTTGAATGAACACCCCCTAATTTTGTCTGAACTTTCTACTGCCCTCTCGAAAGACTCCAGGCCTTGCAAGGGGTTATTACCATCCACTTTGAGAAAGACTGGTCTATAGCTTGGTATCACGAATGGCCTTCAATTGGCAGACATACGATATTGTTGGCTCGATTACGACTTGGACAGGTGGCATGATTTCCACGAGGCCGTGAGGAGAAGACTGTTATATATTTTATTGCCATATAAGTTCTTGTTAACTAAAATACAATATTTGAATTGCGGGTATACTTTCATAATTTCCCTCCGCACAAAACACTTCACGCTGCAGGCCCATGAGGAGATGGCGGGTCGAACTCGACTCTTTTCTGAAAGATTGGCCACATAGAGCAAAGGGAAGGAGTGATGGGAGGAACTTGCCTTGTAGTGGGAAACAAATGGCTGATACTGTAACTCCTTCCACAGACCTACTACTACGTAGCACTTCTAAACTTAACAACATCAATAATTCGCTATCTCGTCAGGTCGACGTCCGTATGTCACTGCAGGGATTCAGCAGAATATCACTGTCGGGTATATTTTCCTGACGCATGCTGAGCTGGACTTCTATTTGCGACGTGTTCTTTTTCGTGTGGTTAGTAACTATAGATAAGTAGTGCAATCCACTCCGCTCCGCTCCGTACTAAAGTACAGCTTACAGTACAGTAATCGCGGAGTGGGGCGCGTCGTCGTGGATTGTACTATCTGAAAGCTGTACCCTAATTACGTAATACACGATCAATCAGAATTTGAATCGTTTTGGAAGAAATAGCTAATCCATTGCTTCTTATGTTTGAAAAAATATTCTGCTCAACAAAGTAAATAACGCAATGAATGGAGTTGAATTGTCATGTCGTAATCGTTTACGAACATGTTAGAGTTTTTATGCTTAAACAAACCTACTTACAGAAATACAATCATTTCGGTATCTAAGTCTGTAAAGTAGGTACTTCTCTATGATCGCCCGGAGGACACGGTGGAGCATACGGTGGAGGTATGCCCGGCTTGGGCAGAGCACCGCCGTGTCCTCGTGGAGGCGATCGGTGGCGGGGATCTCTCGCGTCCGGCCCTGGTCCAGGCCATGGTACGGAGCGAGAGGGCATGGGAGGCCGTCACCTCCTTCTGCGAAGCAGTAATGCTCGCGAAGGAGGAGGCGGAGCGCGTGAGGGAGAGGCAAATTTCGCGCCCTCACGCCCCTAGCCGCCGCAGGAGGAGACGCCCCGGGCGTCGGGAATCGATTGCGGATTCCCGGCCACCGTAGGCGCGGGCTTGTGGACGGTGAGCAATGGGTAGCTCGCCGTCCGGTAAGGACCAAGCCCGGGTCGACGGTGCGTTGTGTTCCACGCGCGCCTCAAAGAGTGTCAGCGAGTGAAGGGGTCCGATGAGACCATTGCCTGCCGGGGTTGCGGGAAAGTCCGAAAGGGATACCGTGGCCCCCTGGCATTGCACAGGCAAGAGAAGGAACACGGGTGGGTTTTAGTCAGTAAGAGTCTGACACGCCCTCCCGCTCCACCCAGAGCGGGAGACGACATTTGATGATTTCCCACCCAAAAAAAAAAAAAAAAAAAAAAGTTACTTCTCTATGCTATACTATTATGACAAAAATGAAAAACTTGTTTTTTCTTAACTCTTATGTTTTCCTGGAACTACCAGTCGGATTTCAAAAAAATCTTTTTGCATTCGATAGCCCAATTTAACATCACCCTACGACTCTTAGGAGGTGAGCATCAAGAAAAAAATCTGAAAGAACACTCCGAAAACAAAGTAATAGTGTGGGAAAGCGATGCGATGCGATGCGACGCGACACGGTGGTTCGGGGGAGCAAGAAATTTCACGCGGACAAGAAATCAAATATCTAAGTCAGGATTACGTAATATCTTGTTTCAATTGGGGACAAGAACATCCAAGACTCCCAACCTCGATAACGCGGACATCCTTGGCCTATAAAATAATATTTACGGATTTTTTATGTCCTTTATCTGATTTGCGATACTTTTAACAGTTTTCCGATATTAAAGGAGGCTTTGAAATATCTATAATTTTCAGGACAAGTAAGTTTGTATGAAAGATTTTTTTTTTGAAAATCCAGCGGAATAGTCTGAAATTCCCCAGGGCAACCCCGGGCACAAACAGCTAGTGAGATATAAACCCCAATCACTTTCAACAATCACTCGGCGAAAAGGACCCAAAAAAGGCATTTCTTTCTTTGGCCATATTAATTCTAGGGCTACATACATAATGCCGCATATAAACTCAGGTTTTCTTCATGAGGCAGCAAACCCGAAAGTCTTACCAAGGGGTATCGTATCCGGTAACTGGATTGTGAAAGTCAGATAGGTAGTCGCTCCATGTAAAATACTCGTATTTAGCTGCATCCGTTTAAGACTGGAAGCGGACCCCAACATAGTTGGGAAAAGGCTTAGCAGATGATAGTGGAAAAAATACTAGGGACCATGATTTTTTCCATTTTTGATGAACAGGAACTACAGAATGCCAGGGTCCTTACATACCTATACCTTTTGCTTCGTCTACATTCAAACATTTTGTCGAACTCGCACGCTCAACTCAGATCAGAGTCGTGGCCTCGTGGTTCAGTGGTAACGCCCACGACTACGAGTTATAGGTCGCAGGTTCGAATCCCGACAGGCGCTTTACTTTGACTAAATTATTTCTCTCAAAACGGTGAACGAAAACATCGTGAGGAAACCGGCATGTCCTAGAACCAAAAATTCGAAGACATGTGACATCTACCAACTCGCATTGGGCCCGCGTGGTGGATTAATGCCCACTTCCTCTTATCGAGACGAGGCCTGTGTACCAGTAGTGGGGACATTGTAGGTTGATTTTCCTCTGCATGCTCAAGTAGGCATCCGATTCGTATCTATTTAATGACATAATAGTATTCGACTAATTACTTCAAACTTGGTATTTACCACCCATTACCTACCCCATAAAACCCTTATGCAAGGTGCACACGAATTTAGTCGGCGATTTTGGTCGCCAGTGACTTATTGTCGATTTGTCGCTAGGGATGTCAAAATCTGTGTGATGGGACGAGACATCGGTGACTAAAGTCGGGTGTACCTAGGGTACATCAAGGTCTGTTGTGACGTGCTACAGCCACACCGCAGTGGCAAGTGGCAGCGCAAAAATGTCGCTGAGAAGTGGCTTATGTGTGTGTCACTTTGTAGCAGCCTCAAAATGTATTAGCAGTTAAGCTCTTCGAAGGAGCTCGACTAGGGTCTACTCATGATCTGCCTTGCCTTTTCCCTGCTATGTTTGGGTCGGGTTCCAGTCTAACCGAATCCAGCTGAAGACCGGTATTTTACATGGAGCGACCCGCCAGTCTATCTGACCTCCCCAACTCGGTTACTAAGTAACACGATACCACTTGGTAAGGCTGGGTGTCAGACTGTCGTGCTTGACTACTATCATTTATATTTCTGTCGCCTAGCGGCGTTGATGTATTTTCAACCGACCTCAAAAAGGAGGACGTTCTCAATTCGGTTGTATGTTTTTTTTTGTACGTTTGTTACGCGATTACTCCGCCAATTATGAATTGATTTTGATGATTATTTTTTGTTTGGTAGGGCATACTTCAGAAGTGGTCCCATATAAATTTGGTGAAGATCTGATGAGGGGTTTTTGAGTTAGCGTAACATTGGCAAAAAAAGTCCGGATAATATTTTAATATTTTTTTATTCAGAAATATTCAATAAACTTTTTTTATTTTCGAAAATAATCCCACAGTCAGGACAAATTATAAGGTTGGTCACAGTCCGGATAGGGGAGCGAATTGCCGGACAAATCCGAACAAATCTGGATGGCTTCGGACTCTAGTCTTGTGTCTCATCTGTACCAGCCCTTAGGTAAATTAAATGAAGGTACTTAAAGCAGAGGGTTTCTCATTAATTAAGATCTTAGGCGTTGGTATGGGGTTGGAGTCTTGCCTGATAAACGAGAACACGTACGGTTCATTTCCTCGTAGAAATGGGAGCAGAGATAAAACAATGCGAGTATGATGGATGGATCCTTTCAACCTTGTTTGGTTGAATTGTAGTTCATTCTGTGTCTCCGGCTGTATAAGAGGGTTTTGTGGCTAAATAATAACAGCCGTACGGGTCGATGGAAGGTTTTAAGCTGCGCTTGCAGCAGCGGTCCGTTAGTTAACTCAAACTCAAAGCATTTATTTCAATTAAAGCACTTTTGAATTGTCAAGGAGTCGGTCAGTCAGGAATATGAAACCCATTCCTAAGCGAAGCAGGTACCTATGGAGGAGAACGGACAAGAAACACCACGGACACTCTTATAGATAAAAAAATTGTTACAAAGTATTGGTTACATCATTCATGTTGAAATTATACATGTGAGAACAATGTAGAAAGACGAGCACGTTAAAAGCGTCCGTAATAAAAAGTTAAAACAAAAAATATACAAAAATGGACAGTTCATTACATACCGAGCGAGACCCCTCCGTGCCTTGGAAAGCACGTTAAGCCTTTGGTCCCGGCTGTCAATCGTAGATCTTTGTCACAGTCGTTCAGCCCCGGATCTAGTTTTTTTGAAGCTTGGTATAAACTGCCGTCTGAGCATTGGGGGGGGGGGGGGGATAGAATGATTATATGTACTAGAGACTAACCCCAAACCCAAATTTATTTTATCGCCTTCAAAGTATGTTCCTTCAGAAACGATCCTCTTACGCTAACGAAAAATCGAATGAACAATAGTTATTTGTTATACAAGAGTGCAAAGTTGCTTTTTAACCGCGTGTTCAATTTTGATGACCGAGCAAGCGAAGGATTCTAAAATTGAATCACGAGCGCAGCGAGTGATTCAAAATTAGAATCCTGAGCGTTAGCGAGGGAATCAAAAGAGCACGAGGTGAAAAATCTTTGCACTCGAGTGCAACACGTAACTTTTCATTCCACCTCAGCGAGGAAATGACTAAATGCAAAAAAAAAAAACGTTTGCGCATTATTAACAGTTTCAGTCAATTCTGTTGGCGTCAAGCAAACTTCCTCGTCGCTAGAATCACTCATTTTAGTTTTTTCACTTGTTTTCAAGTTTCTTGTTTTTAATATACCTAAGGTTTAACAATGACGTGAAAAAATGCCGCGTAAAGAACCGCGTACAAAGCAAATTGAAAAAAGAACACCAAGAAGGTTCCGAGTCTGAGTTTTTAACAAATTAAAAAAAAGTTGTATGATATATTCGGCACCATAGAGGTAGCAGTAAATAGGTTTAATGTTTTTTTTAATTCACAAACTTAGTGCACACGATGTTCTAAATTCAATTTACTTTATCCTCTAGAGAATAAAAACGGCTTTTCCACTCAGATACTGAAGATTAAAAATACTCTTTCCGAGATGGTGGGATGAAATAGTTATTTGTTATACAAGAGTGCAAAGTTGCTTTTTAACCGCGTGTTCAATTTTGATGACCGAGCAAGCGAAGGATTCTAAAATTGAATCACGAGCGCAGCGAGTGATTCAAAATTAGAATCCTGAGCGTTAGCGAGGGAATCAAAAGAGCACGAGGTGAAAAATCTTTGCACTCGAGTGCAACACGTAACTTTTCATTCCACCTCAGCGAGGAAATGACTAAATGCAAAAAAAAAAACGTTTACAATCACAAGATAGGTACACTTTTATTTCAGTTTAGGTATTAATTACTACATTATGACAGGTAAGTATTACAGAATAATCTTTAAATTATAACAAAATAATACTAAGGTATAATTAAGAAAATTTTAAAGTAACGTTGCTACAGTTATTTAAATTGAGTGAAAAAATGTAGCGTAAAGAACCGCGTACAAAGCAAATTGAAAAAAGAACACCAAGAAGGTTCCGAGTCTGAGTTTTTAACAAATTAAAAAAAAGTTGTATGATATATTCGGCACCATAGAGGTAGCAGTAAATAGGTTTAATGTTTTTTTTAATTCACAAACTTAGTGCACACGATGTTCTAAATTCAATTTACTTTATCCTCTAGAGAATAAAAACGGCTTTTCCACTCAGATACTGAAGATTAAAAATACTCTTTCCGAGATGGTGGGATGAAAAACATTTTTTTAAACGCTTTTTCCGGAATTGAGTTTAGTTCTCGCCGAGAATTCTCTTTTATGTCTTCTACCGAATGAAAACGGGTGCCACGAAGTGGTAATTTGAGTTTAAGAAAAAAAAAGAAGTCGGCTGGAGCCATATCTGGTGAATAAGGTGGTTTTACTCGATGGTATTTGTTGAGTTTTTGGTCAAAATTTCGTTCATAATGATGGCCTTTTGCGAAGGTGCATAATCCAAGATTTTTCTTTCCACAAATCTGGCTTCTTTCGTCGAATTTGCTCTCTTAAACGCCGCATATCGCTCAAATAATATAATTTATTTACCGTTTGACCTTCCGTTAAGAAATCCGAGTGCACAACACCGTGATAGTCAAAGAAAACAGTAAACATAACTTTGACTTTTAATCGACTTTGGCGTGGTTTTTTCGGTTTCAGTTCAGTTGGAAGGCGCCACTCCGAACCTTGTTGAGTAGTTTGCATGTCAAACTTGTAAACCCACTTCTCGTCACCAGTAGCCATGCGTTTCATGAATGTTGGGTCAGAATTGACTCGTTCTAACATGTCTTCAGCGACTCTTATGCGATTGAGTTTTTTTGGAGAAAATTCAGGTCTTTTGGGACTAGCCGAGCGGCAACATGTTTCATACCTAAGTGATTATTTAAAATGATACGGATCGACTCGTGAGACACTGAAAGCGGCGGCTATTTCTCTCAAACTTGAATGAGGATTTTTATATAGTCACTATTTCCTTCACTTTTGCGATGTTAAGTTTTCAGTTGAAGACGTTGATGGCCTACCAGGGCGAGGCAAATCTTACAGCATATCTCGACCGCTTTTGTACGCTTTGTACTCATAAGCACAAGTTTTTGATAAAGTAGATTGTCCGTAAGCCTTCTGTAACATTTACAGTGACTTCGAACACAAAATTCCATTGGCGATGCAAAAAGACAAACTCTTTGTTCGATGTTTTTGTCCATTATGAAATTCGCAATAACACACTAAACTAAAAACAGCACTGTATTTAATCTAAATGACATATACAACTCCAACTCCGCGCCAAAATGGAAAACAGTTGTGCCAATCAAACAAAAAAAAAAAAATTGAATTTGGAACCATAAACAAAACATCAATTCCCGATACTTTTTTGACTGAACGTATGTGCTGCACGTCTCATTTATTGCAAAGTTGCGGTGTGCCGGGTAGTGCACTTTTCTGCTACAGTTGAATTTGTCACCCCCTGAAACCATTCATTGGCGCCCGGGGCACATGCCCTGCCCCGGTTTGCCCCCCCTTAGATCCGGGGCTACAGTCGTTACGGGTAGGAGATTCGAAAGTCTGACAACCAGTCTTACCAATAGGTACGGTTGGATTGTGGAGGTCAGATAGGAAGTCGCTCCATGTAAAATAAAGGTATTCAGCTGCATCCCGTTAGACTGGAAGCTGACCCTAACATAGTTGAGGAAAGGTTAGGCAGATTGATTGGCTGTATAGAGTTATAGAAATAGAATACCTACTAACACATACATCAACTCATGAAGATGTGGAAATCATAATGAAATAATCGTGGAGAAACCTGCTATCTAATTACGAAACACGTAGTCCTATTCCCGAAGTGAAGACAGAAACTATGGAAAGGCACGTGCTACGGTGCTAGAGTACGCTTACGTAATCTTTTTGCTTCGCCCTCGTTCATACATCTAGTCATACACGCGCGACGGTGGCAAGCACTTTGCCCTTGACCTTTCTAAAGAACATTACCAATTCAATTCAATTTATTCAAAGTTTTACAATTTCATGATAATAACTATAAATATAAAAACTTAAAATAGGTCAATAAAATACATGTGCCTGAACTAGGTAATCCTGTGTTTCAGGCGATATGGGTTAAGCTTAAAACTATATAAAATAATCACGAATAAGAATAGTTACAAATAAAACAGTAATGTGTAGTTGGCAAACACGAGAAGTAAGACATAAATTGCATATTAATTAATCAAGTGTACTTTAATACCTAACCTAATAGAATTATAAAACAGTAATTATTTCACTACAGTTCATAATTTGTCTGTATCTTCGTACGTCAGTTTTTGGAGAGTCTCCTGGAGAGTTTTTTTTACAATTCCTGTAATTTTGAGGATAGATGTTCGCTGCTGCATTTATTCTATCTATATTTATTATTACCAATATGGACACTATGTGTCTTTCAAGGGCCTTGGGTCCCGGCGCTCCCACTCACATCTGCCTTGTAAATATACCTTGTCTTGAAATCTCCACAAAAAATATTCTACCACTTGCACTCTTTAAATGAGAACTTCAGGAGAGTCCAAGTTCCAACTCCAAGTCAAGGACACGAAAAGAAGATGATCAACACTCCTACACAGCTTCTGCGAGTCCGAATTTAAATACAACTCACCTAGACCTTCCTAATCTATGACTAGTCGGTGGCTTTTGGGAGGTCACATGAAATAGCAGTAGTAATTCTCACGCTTTTTAACACTTCATCTGAAAAAGATTTCATTTTTTCACAAGTTTCTTGTAACATCAGTAACGCACTAAATATCAATTGCAAAATCATTGAGGAACAAGTGTTTGAAAATTCACAAGCATATCATAATTTTGTCGCACTATTTTGAGGTGTTACTGTGTTGTTGCTAATAATACTAATTGTAGGCCTGTGTGTAGTTTCTTTATTATTATATAAAAAGGTTCAGCACCCTTAATAAGGCCACCCTTAATTCTTAGACCTATTTTCTTGACAATGCCGTAGTGGCGTGGACTGTTACTTACGGTGAAGGGAAACATCTAGAGAGAACCTGCAATAACATCGCCAATACGAAAGTGGGGTAATAAATGCTCGTTCCGTCTCTGCATGAGAATAGTCCTTTGTCCTGCAGTAGGACTAACTATAGGCTGCGACTGTTTTGTGTACAGAACAGAGAACCACGACACTGAATTCAACTCGGCGACAAAACTTCCGTCAATGCCTGTTAATTTTGTCCCAAACATTTTCGTGGGATCCGACAGTACCAGGAGCCAGCGCCGGCGCTAGCCTTTGGTCAGGGTAGAGCGAGATTGTCTTTCGGCGCACTTTGACTTCACGTAAATTATATTTCGATTTCATCCAAATTTTCAAAAATCAAGCTCGTTGCAAATATGAATTTAAATTAAATTAGGTAGCTTTAGTTAACTCCTGCTTCTTTAACATTAAGAAAGCTTTTACTGATATTTCATTAAAAGGTGCCACCAAAATGTTATTGTTTTTCGCATTTGGCTTTTTGGCGCCTCTTGCCATCTGGCGCTCTTGCCATCTCTCGCTCTACCCCAGGGCCGGCGCTGCCAGGACCTATCGCAGTCTGGGACCTTGTCCATCAGCATACTTGGAAACCAGAAATATTCCCCCATGACCGTTCACTGGAACGGTCTTTAGAAGCTAGGTCCAAGATTTTAAAAGGCTTATCCAAAAGAAGTAACTGTCTCATTGTTCTAGTGGTCCCAAGTGCAACTGCGATTCTCGAAGCTCAGAGTTCAGTTGGAGATCCAGGTCAGTCAACATAATTATAAATGAGGTCTACAATTCTAGACGTAAAGCACGTTGGAGATAGCTTCCACACAAAAAAAAAACGAAGTAATCGCTTACGCCCGCCGCATATACTTGCGCTCGTTCACGATACTGCTTGATGTGGCACTGACATTGGTCGAGACGTGTTCATCCGCATTTGACGACACGAGTCGCCTATGCCACCAATCGGCGATGGAAGCAAATAATAGGACGCAATAGGAATCGCCACTGCCACTTGTCTCAGCTACCTTCGGTCACTCGCATCGTGATGACCAATGCGAGTGAGCTTGTGCGGTGGGCGTTACTAACTGGTCCTGGTGTCCCGAAGTGACTCGACCACAAGGATCACGCAGAGTGGCTTACTAACAGCAGTTTATATTCTGTACTGAATTTTATTACTGTTCACTGGCTTGAGCGAACACGAGTAGAATTTGTAGTTACTTGATTTAAAAGTGTGTCCATGGAGTTTCTGTTCCGTCTTCTCCATAGAGATCTACGTTTTGGAACGAGCGACTGGCTTCTGCTTTCTGACTCCTGACAATTCAATGTACCTGTACGTCGTGTATGTCGATCGCGCGGTAAACTTTAATTGCGCGATGCAGTGTTTGTGTGACGAATGGATTTTGTGTGACGTCAGGTCTTTGATGCGTAGTTCGCATGTGGCAATGTAGATGCCGCCACAAAGCAAAAGACGTAGGTATTTATAGATAGCACGTAGCGTTCTACATTTTCTAACCACCCGTGTGGAAAAGGCTTGAAATTGTTTGTTTTGTAGAAGTGACTGCCTCGTTAGTCTAGTGGTCGCAAGCGCTATTGCTGAACATAAGGTCCTGGGTTCTATTCCCAGGTCGGGCAAAGTGTCATTGGGTTTAACTTTCTGGAATTTCTCAGTAGCAGCCCGGAGTCTGGATTTGTGCCCGGTTGATGGCAATAGGTTTGCCCCCTATTACATGGGACTTAAACATAACTGGCGAAATATTGGTGTACTACCTAGTTTTGCAATAAGTATTGTCACGAAGATTTTTTTTAATTTTTTTATTGCAAGTAGGTAATATTTATTACTTTTACAGTGTGTTAGTTTAATACATAAATATAAAACAATTTCAAATATAAAAAGCTGGAAGTGGTCTCCATTGGCTGCAATACAGTCCTTTAAACGTTGAGGCCAGTTATCAATAGAGGCACTCACTCTTTCCATGGGAAAATTCTTCACTGCCAATTGTATGGATTGTTTTAGGGACTCCAAATTATCATGGCGTTTAGAGCAAGCCGTACTCTCTAAAACTGACCATAAATCATAATCCAGCGGATTAAGATCGGGACTAGACGACGGCCAGTCTTCAGCTCTGATGAATTCCGAAACGTTCACTTCCAACCAAGACTGCGTGGACCGAGCTTTATGACCCGGCGCCGAGTCTTGTTAGAAGGACCATACTTGGTTATTGAATATGGTGCTGTTAAGGGGCTTAACTACCTTCTCAAGAATAGCAAGCACCATTTTTTTTGTTGGTGGGGTGTTCCCCACCAAACCATAATTGAAGTCGGATAATGCCCACGTTGCACTCTGTCGACTAATTGGGAAGCTTCCTTAGAGCTTTGAGCATAAATACGGTCATTTTGTTTGTTAAAATGTTGCTCAGTTGTAAAGATTTTCTCATCCGTAAACAAAAAATTTCTGTGACCTCCCTTTGCGTACCGCTTAAGTAGTTGTTTCGATTTTACCACCCTATTCTTTTTTAAATTCTCAGTTAAATAATGACCAGTGCGTCTCTTATAAGCTGCAAGTCCTAAGTCATCTTTTAAAATACGCGACATGGTTCTGGGTGCTATCTTCATCTCCCGAGATAAAATCTTTTGCTTTCGGACAGGATTTCTTCGAATTCTTTCCCTTACTGCTTTGACCACCTTTTTCGTACGAACACTACGCGGACGGCCAGATCTTTTTCTGTCACAAACAGAGGAGGTCTCATTGTACCTATTAATAGCCCGGTACACAAACATTTGACTAATACCAAGCGTATAGAGAGTTTTAAAAATTGCATTTGGCTCCATATCAACTTTGTGTAATGCAATCACAGTGATCCGGTTCTCTTTATCACCCCACTCAATTTTAATATCGCAAAATATTGTACCTACAATAATTATATTTGCGCCAAAATTAGAAAACTCAATGGACAATCGTATAAAAATGACAGATTCCAAATTCAAATGTAATATCTTTCTTATTTTTAATTGTAACAGTATTTATGGCCAGACTAAGTATAGGTACACCTCTGCGCAATCTTTCGTGTTATGTCATGTTATGTTAGGTACCACCGTATGTGTTTTGTTAGAGCCGCGTCGAGCTGTCGCGTCGCGCCAGTCTGCACGAGGCTTTTTAAAATAAATTTCTATTGTTATCATTGTCTATGGAGTAACTTAGGCTACTTCTATTTTAGAAAAAGTCATGCGGGCCAAGCCATGGGTAACAGCTAGTCAACCGAAAAATCCGACTGCAGGCGGCCTCTCAGGTGATGATTAGTACTGTAGGGTTCATGTATTAATATTCATTTTTAATTACCACAAGTCTCTATTTAACTAGGACGCACGTGATCATTTCTATTGACATAGTATTATTAAGCTGATATAAGACGTTTCACTCTGTGTGAATTTTCATTTTTGTTTCATTCCACGTTCACACGATACCAACAAAATAACTTAAAAATGAACGTGCGTCTGCTCTTTTAATTTCGTTTTTCGATCACTCGGTATCGGTCGGTTGGATCGGTTCACTAATGAATTCAATTTTCACTTTTGATTCATTTTATTAACCCCCGACGCAAAAAGAGGGGTGTTATAAGTTTGACCGCTATGTGTGTCTATCTGTGGCACCGTAGCTCTTAAACGGGTGAACTGATTTGAATTCTTCTAGCGATGGTTCTTAGACATGTTTTACAAAATCGGTTCAGCCGTTTGAAGATATCAGCTCTTTTCTAGTTGATGAATGAATGTGAGCGATGCTGCGGCATCACCTGGATATACAGGATACCCAATTCCCTTACCAACTTACAGCACAGGTATCGTCTTTGGGCTCATTGGAATGGTCTCAATGAATAGGTTATAGATAGATGATGAACTGGGTCTGGTGATGGAGTAGGAAAGAGAAATGACGTTATTTTTGTGTCGGGCGTTTTGTTAATTTGAATATAATTTCACTTGTGTTCATTTGGGGGATAGAAGGAGATGAAAGAAACGATGGATGGACTGTGTGAAAGGTGATATGGCTAGAAAGGTGACTAATGAGATGATTTAGAGAAGTATGGAAGAAAAAGACTTGTTGCGCTGAAATTAATTGGGATAAGGGCAGGAAAATGATGATGATGTGTTCAAACGTTTCACTTTGAGTCTAAGGTGAGAAATAAAAACAAAAAGTGAAGCGTCTGTTGTCTGCTTTACCTACTGCATCTTATTAATGGCGGGTCAAGGCAGACGTCCGGTTTCGCATAGATCACTGTTTTTATTTGCACAGACTGTAGATCTATTAATAATTTAAATACAGCTATAAAGTATGAGTTCCTGTCATGAATTCACTGTTCCCGATGCGCGAGTTACTGAGCGCATTCTAATTATTTCGTACACTAATGTTAGTTTTCATATACAAAAGCACACTGTTGGATTTTCAACGCTCGGCTCAGCACCGAGAATTGGAAATCCAACGTGCGATAATGTTTAGGCAGTACATTTAGATGTTGCCTTGTGTTAATGAAAACGGGCATGATGTAGTACCTACCTAACTAAATCTATCCTGAATTTCTGATAGGTATAAAGCCTTTTTGGCTTTTTGGAGATACTTGATTAGTTGATTACACAAGGTGTCAGCTAAAACCTGGGGCAAGCTCAGATTTTGAATCGGTTCTGCAAGAAATGAAATGGATGGAAATTGAAAGCAAAGCTTGCAAGGGCAGTCTATAAAAAGTTCTGCAAGTTATCATAGGAAGAGTGTTCGCGGTACATTTAACTTGAGATCTCTGTGAGTGGACCCATGCAATCCCTTGCAATCTAGGTTACAGACTAAAAATCTTACAAATAAGTTCCTACTAGTGGTCGGTTACATTTAAAAGGTGTCCCCCCTCCAAAAAACGTCATATAAATCCGTAACAATATTAATTTATGTGTACTGCGCCCAACTCGCAAGTAGTGACCGACCGCGCGCGCTAGTGGCCGGCTCGACCAATCAATTTGATGCAGCTGTGCATTGCGGACATACTTGTTCAGTGAAAGAGGTTTTAATTAAATACAGGTTGTAAAAATACCATCACATAGGCGTTATAACATTAAACGTGTTTTCGTAAAAAAATAAAAAAATGTTGGAACTTTGACCTTCAGTATCTCCGTCACGAAACGGTTCCCAGGTATGGTCCAGTACAAAAAAAAATACATATCACACTGACGGGGAGTATCAGTGACACCCGATATTTTATATGGAAGTCGTACCTATGTGTGACAGCGTTTTTTAAAATAAAAATATTTAATTTCACATAAACCTACATGGGCCTTATGAAACGTCAGAAGCTAGGTGCACGGTTCCAATTTGTCGTTTCCTATGGAGAAGAGCCGGCAAGAAACTCCGACTCCAGCTCATTGTTCTTCTATTCCACGAAACAGATTTTGATGAGATTTTCACTATTATTATATAATTTATTCCGGTAGGTTTAAGTGTTATAAAAATCAGTATTAGTCTCGCAAAAACTCTAAAATGGCTCGACCGATATGAAAACAATTTTTTTTTTGTTTTCTTCGCCTGAATCCTAGGGTGGTTTAGGAAAAACCTAAAGAAACAGCAAAAAAAATCGAAATTGAAATTTTGACAGGACGTCTGACGGGTCAGCTAGCCTATTGATCGATTGGTTTTAAACCAATTGCCCGGCCCCCAGCGCCCAGCTCATCAATCGACAAATAAATATCTACGACGAATAAGGCCATACAATGAAATAAAAAAACGAACATAGGTTCTCAGTCGTATAAATACGACTGAAGCGGTACCAGGCACGAAAACATTTCTCGTATAAATTCGACTGGGCGGTCAATAGGTTAGCACGTTAATATCTATTAAATAAACTAACAAATAATAGGGTCATTCTAAGTTAAGAGGTACTTTCGATGGCCAGGACAAAAAAAATACTTTTTTTTATATGAACTTCATAATTAACCTATTCATTACTTAAAACTAAGTGTTTTCTACGTGGTCACTCAAATTTATTACATAAATGTACGTAGTTTAGTCACAACAAGCTCTAATATAAGAAAAATGTCTCTCCCCTGGTCTGTCCCCCAACCGACTTTATTTGTAAACCAGTAATTATGAATGTATTAAAATTCAAAAATTACCTTAGTATCGTTAAATTTATACAAAAATATAACTTAGTAACAGTATATTACAAGTAAATTTGCTTATATTTCAATTTTTCATAAAAAATATCAACGTCGAAATTTGTCCTCCGTGTTTCGTGTCTCGTCCCCTGGCTTTTTGTTTTCGTTTAAAAATCAGTTTTGTTTTGCTAATCTGTGGAAGTTGTGACCTAGAGTACATAGGATGTAACGTGAAGTAAGCAGCAAGCGACGCAAAAGCCGACTGCGTAGCCATTATATCGGTCATTTTAGTCACGCCACTCGCTGGTTGCAGAAGTGTTGAGTGAATGCAGTCTTTCCTCTGGTAAGTTTTATTTAGCAATTATTTGTTAAAATACTAATATATACTCAAATATTCACTATGAATAGTGCATACATTGTTACGTTTGGTTGTGAATTGCGTACGAGAAACACTTTTACAGCTATTTTAGATATCAATCGAAAATGTATCTCCCCTGGCGTATTTCCCCTGGCTCTCTTGATGGCAGGGGAGATACTTAATGTCCAGGGGAGATACATTTGTACGTGTTTTCATTAATACCTCTACCGTGTTCTCTGAACCTTTACTTGGCATTATGTCTATCTTAGTTTTACAATGTAATATGACTTTTTTACAGAAAGTTCACATGGAATTTTCATGAAGCAGGTCAAGTCAGGCAAGGGAGCTCTAGTTTGAGTGGGTGCTACTTGCAAGAGAACTGCAGATAGATTAGTTCCGAGTGGCACCGATATTTCATCAATAGATGATTTTGCTAAAGCCCTTGAGAAAACCTGCCCGATTATTAAAATTTTCACCGTAGATGATGTAGACATATCTAAAAAAAGCAGCAAAAATAGGATGCTGATGATTCTGCTGAAGGTATAAAGATTTTTTCAGGCACCCTAAAGGTACGGAGCGAGAGGGTATGGGAGGCCGTCACCTCCTTCTGCGAAGCAGTAATGCTCGCGAAGGAGGAGGCGGAACGCGTGAGGAAGAGGCAAAATTCGCGCCCTCACGCCCCTTGCCGCCGCAGGAGGAGACGCCCTGGGTGTCGGGATTCGCCGGCCACCCTAGGCGCGGGCTTGCGGACGGTGAGCAATGGGAAGCTCGCCGTCGCTAAGGACCAGGCCCAGGTCGACGGCGCGTTGTGTTCCACGCGCGCCTCAAAGAGATGTCAGCAACTGAAGGGGTTCGATGGGACCGATGCCTGCCGGGGTTGCGGGAAAGTCCGAAAGGGATACCGTCGCCCCAGGCAACGTAAAGGCAACCGTAAAAAAAGGCACCCTAAAGGTTCACCAAGTTACCATAGTTTAAGTACAGACGCCAGCACATCAACCTACCCGAAACTCAAATTTTCTTAATCATCTTTGAACCTTATACTTTAGTGTTATAGTTGAAAATTGTAGTAGGTTGATGCGCTGGCGTCTGTACAAGCAAAGTTTAATACTATTATTTAAAAGAGTTGCTTTTGTTTATTTTTATTTCATTAATGTATTGATAGTAAAGTATTTAGTAGTAGAAGTTATTTTTTTGTTTTGATGGAAAGGAAAAGTGTGAAAACATGAAAAGTACAAAACCTTTTCATATTTTGTACGTAGCGCTTAAGACACATTTAATTTTATAAACAAAAACTGCTAAGAAATGAAAAGCCTGATTATAAATAATTCATAATTAAAAATAAAAATTAATAAATAAAGTTGATTCTTTAAAATAACCCTGTTTTTATTATGTCGTATCTCTTCCCTGTTCATAAAGTATCTTCCCCTGTGTATCTTGTCTCTCCCCTGTACTGAGTATTTCCCCTGGTCACTTATAAAACGAGATAAAACCAACAAATTGACTGGCCACTTTGTAAACATTTACAACTTAAAAGTTTCTATAAAAAAATGTATTCATAAATAAAAATATTTAAAAAAAATGCCGTGCCGTTGCTTCATACAACGTATTACCTCTTAACTTAGAATCACCCAATAATCAAAATCTCGATGTTTAGTCGAGTTGTAAAAATTAAGTGAAGCGGAGGCGGATCACTAGTAAAATAACAATCAAATTAAATTTGCCAGAATTTCGCAGATGTAATGAGTATCGGTAGATGAACACGACAAAATAATAAAACCGGCCAAGTGCGAGTCGGACTCGCACCGTCCGGGTTCCGTACCACCGTCAATTATTTAGCAAATAAACTAAGAATATTATTATAAACATCGCAAAAATAATAATTACAAAGTTATTTTTGCAGTTGCAGAAAATCAACCATATTTAAGTAAAATACCTTATGAACCGCGGTTTTTAGTATTTGTTTATTATATTCATTGTGAAGAATGTGACATCTACCAATCCGCACTGGGCACGCGTGGTGGATTATAGCCCACTCCCTCTCATTGAGAGGAGGCCGTGTCCCTGCAGTGGGAACGTTATAGGCTGATGATGATGATGATGATATTCAGTGTATGGTACATGATATACCGAAGTTTGAAATTCCTAACTTTTTAGTTGCTGAGATAGAGTTCGTATCTACAAAAATGCTACAAAACTGACAACTTTAACGACGCCCTATTTCATTATTTTTTAAGATATAAAAAAATGGTCTCTACTCTACATGCCAGGGTTAGATATTTTTATCCAAATCAAAAGCTTATTATATGGTATTTTTAAATACAATATTTTTTTATTATTTGTTGTTATAGCGGCAATAGATATGGTTAATCTGTGAAATTATCAACTGTCAAACTATTACGGTTACTGAGATACAGCTCGCTGAGAGACAGACAGACAGACGGACAGCGGAGGCTTAGTAATAGGGTTCCGTTTGGCACTCTTTGGGTACGGAACCCTAAAAAAGATCTCTCGTCTGTGACGTTTACACAAAAAAAAAACTGATTTATTAACTGATATTTTAAGTGACTACACGTAACAGCGTTTGCATAAGTACCTACCCATTTTTTTTTTCTGGGTGGAAATCATCAAATAACTTCTCCCGCTCTGGGTGGAGCGGGAGGGCGTGTCAGACTCTTACTGACTAAAACCCACCCGTGTTCCTTCAGTTGCCTGTACGTTGCCAGGGGGCCACGGCCTTTCGGACTTTCCCGCAATACCCCTTAATTTCTTTTTTGCACGACCCATAATGCGAAGGCATTAAGGAGTGCTCTGTGATCGAAAAATTTGTTTTGCCTCGTTTCTGCAACTGTTTTTATTGTTACACTCCTGCCAGTACACAGAACCTACTTCATTTATATACCATTGTATGGATAATTTAATGGAGATTAATTCTGTACTTTTCAAAAATTTATTTAGTGCAGCAGAAACGAAAAAACATCATGTTTAAAAAAAAAAAAAAACCGATAATCAAGTACGAAACCTGAAAACATTGTAGCTTGCAAGAAAATCAATTAACTGAGTAATTTTGTTTTTATAGATTAGGTTCAGCCTTAAGAGGAACGCTATTCAAAATGGATATTTTATTCTAAGTGGTTTAATCATAATTTTAAAAAAAACTAGCTAATATAATATCTATATATTTCCAACTTCGACCTTCTTCCGTTTCCTACCAAAATAGCAACCGATAAAGTAAATATCAGTAAATATCTAAATAAATAGCATTTGACATTACGTAAAGATTGCGAGGTGAGAAATTTTACCCATATTGATGGGTAAAAAAGCAGCCAAAACATACTTCATGAAAAATGTTTTTTTTTTTTTTTAGAAACTAAATTTCGAAAATAAATGCCTACTACAACAAAGAAATGTCCTAAAGGCAATAATACTTTTTATAATTTACAATACCTACTATGAAGGAGAACATTTTAGGGCTCGTGTTGACGACGACGCCGCAGTCGTGCCGACACCGCATTGCGTTTACATGTAGACTAGACGTCAACGATCCGCGCGCCGCCGCCGCTTGATTTTGCCATATCACAGTACAAAAAATTAAATAAGTATGTAAATACTGATGGTGTTTTAGTAGCGGCACGGCAACGGGAATGTCGGCCTGAGCCCTTAAGTAGGACATTCACGATCGACGTTACATCATTAGCAAGTCATTGCAATGACTTGCTAATGATTATCTTATCTCGGTAAGGTAAAGTATAAATTAGAACAATTGCAGAGACTTTTAGCCAACTCACGGCAATAACTCTGATTTAAACTTTATTTCAATAAGTTAAGAGTTACATTGCAAACATACTAAAGGTTTTTCGTCATTCAAATTTGACCGTAACAAACCTTACTCTCCAGTTCGGTAGGTACAGCCGGCATGGACCGAAATGGAAGGTAAGGTTTTGTTGAGTAAAAATACAAATAAGGTTGAAAATCTTAGTTTTATTTCGTATCAACAAAAAATCTAACGTTAAAAAAAATTACAGTTGGCCCCTCAATATCTATCAACGACTTATTGATAAATAAATGATAATTATCTATTTTTGCAAATTCAGAAAAAAACACTTAAACATAATTTATATTCCAATCTGACTACTCAAAGGCAAAGTCAAAACGTTTATTGCGAACTAAGTGTACAATGTTACGCAGAACCACTTTTTTATGAGGGGTATCTCATGTCTTAACCTAAGAGGTTGTCGACTGCTTTACCGGGCCATTTTGTCGATAGAAGTGAGAAATATTTATTCATGGGTAATTTTGCCGGTCACTGGTATCCCAAGTAATATAAGAAGATGCATTTAACCCTAGATAGATAACCTACGTCGAATCGACGTAATCTATTTTGAAAAATCGATATAACTCGTTTGTTTTTCGCGTCACTAAACTTGCCGTTCCCGCCAGCTCAGTCAGCCCTCGGAGCTTGCAGGACACACTGGTATCGCTCCGGTAAGTGCAATACTTTCGTCAATATTTACCTACCGTACGTCGTTGTGACGTATGGTTATCTTTAGTGTCATTATTTTGACTTAAAAATCCTAAGTGCCTTTGAGGCGAAAACGAATAAAAAGTTTTATTTACTTAGGTTTTTTATACTATAGATATTACAAAAGTTGATTTTAAAAAGTTTACATTTTCAACTAAAAGACTGACGGAGAGATTCCTAAATTTTTAAGTTTTGTAGAGTAAGAAGTACCGTGTTTTGTTTTTTATTTTATTTTTCTAATAAAAATATAAATTAACCATAATGTTTTTATTTACTCACAACATAATTACATACATTAAGACATATTACCATATTCATACACCTAGTATAATACATAATCCAAAATATGCCCACTCAAACATGCGCACGTCGAATCGACGTATGGTTATCTTTAATGTACAGTGAAATATGGTTATCTATCTAGGGTTAAATATGGCGGTCCCTATTGCCAACTAGTACTATCTAATTTAAAAAATACGCTTCGAACTTACTCCGGGTCAGAAAATAACGGGTAGAAATAACGTATTTTTTTTTTTAGGTTCAATGAACAGTTTGACAACATTGCAAAAAAAAAACAAGGTCACTTACCGATGAAAGGAAACGTCTTCATTTTTGCGCTCTGTGCGATTCATACATACTAATACCACAGTGTAAAGAGCAACAGTGGATTGACGCCTTTGATGTTTGCGTAAATGCCGACACCGCTCAAGGCCACAGTACTTACCTAGGGTTGTCACAGACTTTACACAACTGCCCAAAAAAGGAGGGTAATGTGTTTAGGTTTTATGTATGTATATATGTACGTTTCTTTGTTCCGCCATAACTTCTAAATGCCTCAACAGTTTGGACATATCGTTACAATTTTTACATTGTCCTGAGTGACGCTGTTTTTTTTTTTTTGTATGGCTTTCTTATATTTTATTTGTGAATAACAGCTGGTTAATAATACAAATAAAATACAATTTTAATATTCAGTGTACTTTACCTATTGAATCAGTTTCCGTTTTCTCATTGATCATTCATTAATACATATTAATGTACAGATTGGCTACTATTAATAATATACACATATTATAAATGGGCAACTGACAAATATTTTCGGTTTTTAGATTTACTAGATTTTAAACTTCTGCTGTTGAACTTAACTATATAAAAAATTCTCATCCTATTTTAGCAAACAATCTATTGGAAAGCATGCACATGGTTTGGTCTTGAAATCGATTGTGCTCAAATGCTGAAATAGTTTGTTTCCAGTAAATACCATCTTGGATTTCAAAATTAATGACATTTTCGTAATGAGTCATAATTTCCCCAAGGAACCTCGAAAATGACACCCATATCATTTATATTTAAAAATAAGTCCGCCATCTTGGATTCCAAAAATAATGTCATTTTCGTAATCAGCACTCCGAGGTACCTCGAAGATGACACCCATATCGATTTTTAATAAAATTGAACGTCCGCTATCTTGAATTCCAACGTGGATATCTTTTTCCTAATCAGCACCCCCAAAAACCTAGATAATGACAACCATATCATTGTTGAAAAAAATCATGTCCACTATTTTCAATTTGAAAAGAAAATGTAAAATTTTTGTTTACACAGAAACAAAAAATTTGCAAATTTTTTATTGGATATTTTTTGCGGTGTTTCAATTTTCGCTGGCAGGCATCACGCTCTTACATCCGCCATTTTGTTTACTTTGGCATGATATGACAAAAATGTTACAAATTAAGCACTATCCAATCATATATTCACCTTTCTCCTGGGTGTGGAAATTGATGAAATCGCAGTTCTTTATTTATGCGCGATGACGACTCGCATTCTCGCGCAGCACATGTCGTATGCACCATTTTGGTAACGAGTAAACATTTGAAACAAGACACGTGTTAGCCCTGAAAGTCATGTCCCGAGCTACTAACAATAGCGACGTATGCAGCTCGGGCTCGCCCTACCCTGGGCACGCCACTATTGCGGCGATAAGTCCCCTCTTTGAGGAGTGGCTGGAGAGGCGCCACGGCGTCCTCACCTTCCGCCTGACGCAGGTCCTCACCGGACAATGACGGACGGACCGTGCCGGACTGTTTCGGGAGGTACCTATTTCGGATAAGGCGGGAGGAAACGCCCGGGTGTCATCACTGCGTGGATCGCCCGGAGGACACGGTGGAGCATACGGTGGAGGTATGCCCGGCTTGGGCAGAGCACCGCCGCCGTGTCCTCGTGGAGGCGATCGGTGGCGGGGATCTCTCGCGTCTGGCCCTGGTCCAGGCCATGGTACGGAGCGAGAGGGCATGGGAGGCCGTCACCTCCTTCTGCGAAGCAGTAATGCTCGCAAAGGAGGAGGCGGAACGCGTGAGGGAGAGGCAAATTTCGCGCCCTCACGCCCCTAGCCGCCGCAGGAGGAGACGCCCTGGGCGTCGGGAATCAATCGCTGATTTCCGGCCACCGTAGGCGCGGGCTTGCCGACGGTGAGCAATGGGTAGCTCGCCGTCCGGTAAGGACCAGGCCCGGGTCGACGGTGCGTTGTGTTCCACGCGCGCCTCAAAGAGTGTCAGCGAGTGAAGGGGTCAGATGAGACCATTGCCTGCCGGGGTTGCGGGAAAGTCCGAAAGGGATACCGTGGCCCCCTGGCATTGCACAGGCAACAGAAGGAACACGGGTGGGTTTTAGTCAGTAAGAGTCTGACACGCCCTCCCGCTCCATCCAGAGCGGGAGACGTCATTTGATGATATCCCACCCAAAAAAAAAGGGCTCGCCCTACCCGCCCCTCGCCCCTCACACCCCGCACGATTGCCCTGTCTAGACGGCTTCGTCGAACGACTGTATTGGTTTATAGATTGTGCTAATACACAGCAACGCCCCATAATATCACTTTTAATATTGTATATCACTGAATTATTAAATGCGCGCCACAAAATCAGTTTACCGAAAAAATTGTACCGTGACAGCAGTTGACAGCCGTTGTCTGTTGGACCACAGTCTATGGCTAAGCAATGTGGTTTTTTTTACAAAAAATTCGCAATTGCAAAGGAGATAGAAAAAATATAATTGTTTTTATCTCGTTTACTCTTTACTATATGGATCCACGGAGGACAGAAGTGACTGGACCTAATAATAACGTCCATCGCTTTTTTTTTGCTTTTCTGTTTTTGAGTGTTATAAGGCGTGCACTTTTGGATTTTGGAAACTATTTTGTTTTATCATGCTTGGATATAGATACCATCAGGTCTGCGGAGTTTTGCTAGCCAATTTAAATTGACCCTGTGTAACAGTCCTGTGTGATTTGATTAGTGTGATTGTGACTGGTGTTCAAATTAACTTATTTCGTTAAAAACTTTAAGTGTCAGAAGCTAAGTGCACGGTTCCAATTGGTCGTTTCCTATGGAGAAGAGCCAGCAAGAAACTCCACGTATACTCTTTTTAAAATAATTTTAGGCCATTTCGACAGTTTAGGCCTTTTAACAAGTACCAGGTATTTAAGAGGGATACGAACCACGCTCGCAACTGCACGTCGAGACGCGCGTGAAATTCGTTCGAAATATTGCTATCTCTGTTTGACAAAAGATGACGCGGTGCGAGCCATGTGTGTGTATGAGTGGGTAGATATCTCATTATTAGCTGTATCTATTTGGCATTCATTTATAACGACTCGACGGCATTTATATTTATTAGTAATTAGGTATGTTCAATATTTGCTTTATTTTTGTTGACTACTTTGGGGAATCGTTAGTAAATATACAGATTATTAATGCGTTTTTTGGAAATAATATATTTACCATGCCGATATTTCAACATATTAGGCTATCTCGAGATCTAGTCCTTGTAGACAAAATTTAGTAGATAGGTAGGTATGTCATACAAATAAGATAGATAGGTACTTACCTTTTTTTTTTACAGACGAAAAAAATTAAGGAGGTTATCAAGCCGACGCGTATACAGGGTGTTTGGCAGAACGTTGAACATACGAAAATGGTGGATAGGTGGGGTCATCTGCTACTTACTCAACCCATTTTTTTTTTTTAAATGCAATTTGAAATTTAGTTTCAAGTATTTTTTTACATATTTCTGTAAGTTTGAGGACTTATAACTTTTTTTCTAGCTAACATCTGAATAAAGCAATAGTTTTATAAGAATCTACCAACATTAACGATAAAAAAAAATGCCTGTTTTATCCATTTGTGATAAAAAATACACTCTAAAGTTAAGAAAGTGGTGAAACTAGAAGAAAGCAAAAAAAAATTTTTTTTAATATTCTGGGGTCCAGGGCCAATTAAATTAGGGCTGAGTAAGTAGCAGATGACCCAATCTATCCACCATTTTCGTATGTTCAACGTTCTGCCAAACACCCTGTATATACAGGCTGAATTTTTAGTCATCGTCCAAATTTTGATATACGAGTATTAATCTTTGGCGAAAATCATTGAATACGTGTTTTTTCTTTTAGTATCACTCAATACAAAAATATTGAGATATCACATCACAAAGTTATTATATACCACGCAGAGCAAATAATTCTTTCGAGAAAATGATTTACATTAGGCAGAGATCTCCCTGTAGTACACCCACATTTCGCCAGTTATGTTTAAGTCCCATGTAATAGGGGGCGAGCCTATTGCCATCAACCGGGCACAAATCCAGGCTCCAGGCTGCTACTGAGAAATTCCAGATGGAAAATCCCAATAACACTGCCCGACCCGGGACTCGAACCCAGGACCTCATGCTCAGCAGTAGTGCTTGCGGCCACTAGACCAACGAGGCAGTCAAACCAAATCGTAAATAAATATATCCAAGTAAACAAAACAAGACCTTTGTTTTGTTTACGGACTTAAATACTAATTAATACTCGCTACTAGTCGATACCAAATGACAAGACAAACCCAAATCCAAGTTCATAGCATAGTTTGAGGCTCCTGAACACTGCAGCTACCCGACTACCCTACTTTTTATTAATAATTTTATTCCAATTCTATATAATTTTGGTCTTGTTTTTATTTAATTTTGTTTAATTTCAACTATCGCCTCGTTGGTCTAGTGTATACAAGCGCCACTGCTGAGCATGACGTCCTGGGTTCGCTTCCCAGGTCGGGCAAACTATTATTGGGTTTTTCCAACAGGAATTTCTCAGTAGTAGCCCGGAGTCTGGAATTGTACCCGGTTGATGGCAATAGGCTCGCCCCCTATTACATGGGACTTAAAAACATAACTGGCGAAATGTGGGTGTATTACAGGTACACCTCTGCCCAACCCTTCGGGGAAACAAGGCGTGGTGTTATGTGATAATTTCAACAAATTTTGTGTAGTTTTATGTAATTCAACCTAATTTTATGATTGTACGTTATGTACTAGTATTGACCGATAACTTGTATGTGTGGTGCAAACTGTAAGTATAATTTGGATATTAATAAAACAACGTGTGGTGTGCGGTCTGGGGATCCCCTTCAGGTACGAAGTTCTGTTTCACGTATAATTTAAAACAAAAACAAAATTGTTGCAGTCGACCTCTTGGATTTACATTTTGACCTCACTAACGACTTTAACACCCTCAAAAACTATGAAAACAACACCTAAGACGAAAATTTAAAAAATGTTCACATTCGCCATTTTGGATTTAAAATTTAACGTCAGTATCAGCTTTAGCAACCTCAAACACCATGAAAACGATACCCATGATGAAAAACTAGAAAATTTTCGCAGCCGCCATCTTGGATTTTCATATTGACCAAATTCACACATTCTCAGAGAAAAGCTGCATAGACCATAATGTTTTTGTCGTTACGAGACGATTTCTACCGATTTACTCCGGTTCCAGTAAAAATAAAATAGGTCAATAGTGTCAGAAATATTACGAGCAATTTAGCAAACAAATAAGTACGCACGTACAACACAGTAAAGTACTTAATCGTCTAAAACTGACAAAACATACCCCGAACGAACTTCAATCTTTCACGTTGCGCTAGTGTGAGTGCCTGTCGGAAGTGTCGGAACGATACACCTACAGTGAGCGGTACGACCACGCACACATTGACAACTATTGCTTGACGCGATAGCACTACTAGCTATCGAAAATGTTTGAGAAATTTGTAATACTAAAAATGATGAATGAAAACTTAATGCTTTTCCATTTTTTGTACAATAGTTTGTATCTTGATAATATAAGCTATGCTTCTGCTGAAACAATATTACAAATATTGTTGTTTATAATACAGAAAAAACAATATGAAAACATGTCATTTACGCTAAATTATGTGCGAAATTCAATTCGCTTAAACTTCATTTTAGGTAAGTTCTTTGAAAAAAAAAAGATAAACAAGCCTAGATAAATACCGTCTAAATCCGAATATCAACATAATATGGTGGAAATATGCTGATATTGCAAATGATTTAGGTATTACGTTTGCATGGACAATTCAACGGTCGCCACGTTCTTAACAAAATAGAAAATGATCAACAAATCTACAGTCCACTTAGCTTACAACGTTCTCACATTCACAAAATAGAAAGTAAAGACAAAAACCTATTTTAAACGACATGACATGATTGCCATTAATTACAACATATATTTTTTGATCCTATATCAACCGATATCTGTTGTATCATTAGATTGCTTAACGTCCAAATGCGGAAGACAAGACAACTGTCCCACCACCAGCGATCACCGAGAAGCCAGTAGAGAGAGCTAGAAACTAAAAACGACTTGGGGAAAAACGAGCAGCGAGTGCGCGTCGGCGACAAATGACCACTCGCTAGTATGCGTATGTACCAAGCGTGAGTCTCTCAGCGAGTGTTCTGCCTGCGAAGCGAGTGTCGCCGAGCGAGTACTCTCTTTGATAGCTCTTGTCGCTGCGACAAGCGAGCACTCGCCAGGCAGCGGTGTAAACAGTCAGCGATCAACTATTAATATAATGTATCTCGTTTACTTACAATACGGCCGATATAACTTGGCAGTTCCGAACTTCGCGCAGAAGGCTGCGCAATAACATTTTTTAGGAACCAAATGGTGACATGAGGCGAGAGTGAGTGAGAGATCATGCGCAAATGTTCATAGTGCCTATGTTCAGACAAGCCCAGCCAAGTTATATGTATATCAGCCGTACTGTACGCCACTACTGTACTGTATGTAGCCGTACGCTTCCGCGTCGGCGGTGGTGGGACTGGTGCCTCAGTGACTTAATGTCCCAATTACCGGTCATTATACACATCGTTATAAGCACGTTAGGGATGTTGTCAATTACCCTTGACTCTGAGTTACCTTATGATATTGAGGCGCCGTCTCCACTGATGAGAGAATCGCGGCGATACTCGTAGTCACGCTGTGCCTTCAAATTGTCGCCACGATGAATCGCCGTATGGAGATTGATTCATAGAGTTTCTAATTTTCTATTGAATTTGATGGCATGGCGAGACGATTTTCTTGCCCGTGGGCACGGCGCCTAATGGGTGGCGTATTTTTTATACGGTTACATATTGGCACTTTAGCGGCATGAGGAACAGGGTGTAAAGTTCACTCATCCACCATAGAAAAGGGAGGATCCTCCGACCAGACGGGTGTTGTGTCTGGCGGGCCGACTGGCCGACTGTTGTTGTCGGATAGTCTTATATAATTATGTCGTTCGCGCGGTAAACTCTAATTGCGCGTTGCAGGATTTGTGTGACGTCATGTCTTTGATGCATAGTTCGTATGTGGCGGTGTAACCGCTACAGGACCTTTTATATATTAGTAGTCTGTGGCTAAGTAATAACAGCAGCACGGGTTGGTCGATCAGGTTAAGCTACGCTTGCTGCGATCGGTCCGTGGATGGGTGACCATCTTTACATACCGAGACCCCTCCGTGCCTCTGAAAGCATGTTAAGCCGTTGGTCCCGACCGTCTTTCGTGGATCTTTGACAGTCGTTACGGGTCGTCAGAAGCCCGAAAGTCTGACAACCAGTCTTACCAAGAGGTATCGTATTACCCAGTTACTGGGTTGTGTAGATCAGATAGGCAGTCGCTCCATTTAAAATATTGGTATTCAGCTGCATCCGGTTAGACTGGAAGCCGACCTCAACGATGGGAAAATTAGGCAGATTTTTGAATAGGTACGGATATCTGACTGAACAAAGGCTATGCGTATGCAGTGAAGCATGTTCAACACGCGCAGCATAACATCCATAGAAACGGGTTTGCTACGGGTTTTGTCGACGGTAGAATAGACAAAATGACAGATTTTGATTGAAAGAAAGAAAAATAGGTTTATTTGTCACAGAAACACGTGCATACAAAAAACAACAATATAAACATAACAGAAATTTTTGGCAGCTGCACGTCATGACTGTGACAAGAAGGCTTCCACACAGCATAATGCTGCCACAGCACAGTGCTGATTTTCTGTCGTCACCCGAAAATACGTACGGAAATCAAAATACATTTTAGATACCGTTACATGTGCTGTGAGCTGCTTCCTGCCTAATTTCATGATTCTAGGTCAACGGGAGGTTCCCAGTAGGTTTTGATTTATTTGCAAGAATCAAAATATGTCGCTTAAATGTCCGTATTTCTTATTGCGTTGACTTAGAAGCTTGATTTTTTTAGAGCGCCAAAGAACCATAGACCTACGTATTTGATATTAATTTCAACTTGATAAGTCCACGCTTCCCTGAGAAAAAGAGTCTTGACAGTCTGACAGACGGACAAATGGACAACGAAGTGATCGTATAAGGGTTCCGTTTTTTTCCATTTGAGGTACGGTAAATTATACAGTAAAATATCGTACTGATAATTGCCATGTGAACTTGCCCACAATAGGGATGATGACTAAAAAAATGTTTTTAGTCCGTAATGTAGATTATGAAAAAATAACGTACACGTATTTTTTCTTTTTTTACGGTATCAAAAGATTACGGCGATACATTGAGTTATAACGTGCCATGACGTCACTTGTATGTAGATTTTATCCATACTTGTGACGTATCAACCCCCACTCCCCAACTTTAATGCGTTGTATCCGAGTCATTTTTTATTAATATGATAAAGCAAAAAAAAAATACGTGTCTAATTTTTTTTTATTATCTGACTGACGGACTAAATAGAATTTCTTTTTTTTTTACCCAGGCATCATTCCTATTGTCCGTCACAACTCACAATACGAGTATGAGTCTGCTATTATGTCCACTTTCATTTAAAAGCTATTTTTAGTCTTTAACTACGTAGGTTTAAACTACGTTAAGTAACCAGACAACACGTCAACACAGGCCGATGACGCACGCTCCCCCCTTGAGGGTTGAAACTTGAACGCAACGGTCCCCAACCCCCTTTTTAAATCAAATTGATAATAGGTAGGTGCTCTGAATGTATACTCATGTTTCAACCAATATAAAACGGGGACCCCCGTCAGGAACGAAGTTCCTTCTCACGTATGATTTAAAATTTTCGCAGCGGCCATCCTGGATTTACATTTTGTTCACACTATCGGTTTAAAGAACTTTATTCTCATTAAGACAATTGTCACTTACATGAGAACATTAAATCTTATAGTATATATACACAATCGACTTTAGCACCCACGAAAACCATGAAAACAATACCTATGATGGAAAAGCCGCCATCTTGGACTTTAATTTTGATCAAATTCATACTTTCTCTCTCTCTGTCTTTTTCTATAATATATAATAGAGAGAGAGAGAGAGAGAAAGTCACATGTAGGGGGCAAAACGGTTTTTCGTTACGTGACGATTTCTATCAGTTTAGGTAGGAGTACCGCAAGCTGCGCTGTATCTTATACCAGAATAGCCTTTCTAATGAATATGCTGTACCTTGTTACAAGGATCTCGTGGCGCTCGAATGACGTTGAGAGGGGGCGCTGTTAGAAGACATTTGTGCATTTTTTTTTTGTGAAATGTTTTGTGAAAACGAGATGGCGGCGTTTATTCAGATTTTGTTTACGCGCCAAAAGACTCTTGTAGCGCTTTACCTAATTGTTGAAACGGCGAGTTTCGTTAGTCTAGTTGAGCGAGGGGCAGAACCCTTCGCCTACGGACTTGTACCTTAACACGAACAAGATAAGATAATCATTTAGTTGCTCAAACATGAGCAAAATACATAAAAAACAAATTGTCAGCATGCAAGAGATGTTATAAGACGTAAAGATAAAAAGATCACGTTTGCCTTGGACAATGTCATGCAAATTTATAAAATAATGTATAATATCACTCTGAGTCTAATTATTTAAAAAAATATTTCATGATAATATAGACTATATTAAAATTATGTCAAAATTTCTCATCTAAAAACCCATCTGCTATAAAGATTATAACTTTCTTTTTAAATGCTATGTCACAACTGCTTCCAGCTTTTAGGCAGTTTATTACGAGTATAACTAATTTTAAATTAATTTATTGTATTGATACCTCTTGGCAAGACTGGTTGTAAGAGTTTTTGGGCTTCTGACTACCCGTAAAGACTGACAAAGATCTACAAATGACAGCCGGGACCAACGTCTTAACGTGCTTTCCGAGTGACGGAGGGATCTCGGTATGTTATGGATGGTCACGTATCTACTGACCAACCTTGTCAAGCGTTGCTTAACCTTCAAGATCGAACCGTGCGCCCCCGCTACCACCTTGCCAGGTTTAATCAGAGAACAGAGTAACGCTGCTGCCTCTCCTCGGACACAAAAGCACTAAAGTCAAGCCAGGCATACGAAGCACGAAGCTACAAGCACCCGGCGGGCCCGTCTAGTCGGGCCAATTCAGTAAGTGTTACGTAGTCAGAAGATATAAGAGTTACGCGATAGAAAGAGAGGCAACTTCTAGGTGAATATAACTGTAGATACCTAATAGCGTTATGCGATCTGAATTGCACTTTATTGTGTCGTAGTAAGAGTCGCTATTTAAATGATTTTGTGAAGTGAATCGTACTTGTACTATTATTTATTCTGTGCTATAGTGTAGAAATATTGCCATATTATTGTAATTACTTTGGATTGTAGCATCAGTGAACTGCGAGAGTTCATTGATTAATTGCTTTACCAATAATCTTTGGCATACAGCCCAATGCTACACAATTTTTTGTTCCATATATCCACATCAATGATCGGTCTTCCTCTTTTTCTTTTCCCAGCTCTCGGATACCATTCAGTCAAACGTCAAAAGAGAGTGGTGACCCTGTGATAACGGCCCTGCTATACTTTGTGTAACTAATTTCATCACCACTCTCAAAACGGTGAAGGAAAACATCGTGAGGATGTCGGCATGTCTTAGAACCAAAAATTCGAAGACATGTGACATCTAGCAACCCATAGTGGGCCCGCGTGGTGGATAGCAGCCCACTCCTTCTCGAAGAGAGGAGGACTGTCCCAGCAGTGGGGACATTACAGACTGGTTATGCAATCGTCAAAAGTCATGGTCACAGCCCGTTTATTGTACAGTGAATTTACAAAATAATCAATATTTACATGAAAGTTGTTTGATATTCAGAAACTTGGAAAGGTCGGGAAAATGTAAAAAGTTAAATACGGAAACAATAAGAGAAACTTGTTTCATTTCGATATTGTTCGCGTCAACATTTTTATTTGATTAGGTTTCCTTCTTTTTATGCTGACCTTTGTATATCGGTGTTATTGAGTTTGTTTTTTTGTCGGATTGCCGTCCCCTCGGACTATGAGAGAAAAGGAACAGAGAGTGCACCTATGTTCGTGCTCTATAATATCTATTGTGTGCCTGGCTAATCTCCGTGAAGATTGGCGACCGTGGACGAAATCGGTCGGGAGGATTATGACTTTGTTTTTGTAAGATGATATCGCATCATTTTTCAGTGTATTTTGTAATCGGAAAATCTGTCAAGCAGACTTGCCAAGTGGTATATCGCGTTACCCAGTAAATGGGTTGTGAAGTTCAAATAAACTGTTGCCTCATGTAAAATACTGGTATTCAGCTAAACTATAGACTTTATTGACATATTACACCGTACATTTGAAGCCCCTGACTTCCGTGCTAGACGATCCTGTGTTCAGGAGTCAGTGTCCTCCGCCTTACATCAGTAGGTTCAATTTTATGTAATAAAATACAAATAATAAGTAACACTAGTCGGTATTGAAACAGTAAAGCTAAACAATAAAAAGGAACAAAGCGGGCGTGTGTGTGATTGCGCGTGCATGCTGCATTCGGTTAGATTAGAATCCGACCAATTTTTTTTATTTAAAAGAGTGTCCGTGGTGTTTCTTTCCCGTTCTTCTCCATAGGTACCTAGTACGCTTTGGAATGGGCAACTAGCTTCATATTTTTGTCCGACCGACCCCTTGAGAATTCAAAAGTGCCTGTAAATGGTTTAATTGAAATAAATGCTTTGAGTTTGAGTTTGACCACTGCAGATGATAGTGATAAGGGAGAATTAATGAAGACTAGCTGCCAGCCTCAACTTCGCACGGGTAGCACTAAGTACTTATCTACGGCGCACCTACCCTACCTTACCTACCTACCTTACTTTTTTTTGTGTGGGGCGAGGGTCTGTCAGACTCCTACTGTGTAAAACCAAACGGTGTCCTGCTGCTACCTACCCTACCTACCTTCCTACCTACTTAATTTTCGCTAAGCGGACCCGGCTTAACGAAAATTGGCGCACCGGACCCGGCTTTACATACCTACCCTACCTACACCTACCTAAAACCTTGTCCGGAGAATAACGAACACAACAAAAAAGAATTATCCAATAATTATTAAGCTATGGCGTGACCACGGGAAATAGGGATTCTTTTTTATATACAAACAAATATAGAGGGGTGGATTATGGAAGAGAGATTACGTGACTACAGCCTTGAAAGCTGTTGAACACATTTGTATCGGCACATGTTGCAAAGTTCGAAGTGTCCAAAATTATTAGGACAAGGATATAAATACTGTTACGTGAGGCAAGGTGACGAAGAACGAAGAGAAAAATGAAATAATGCTGTGATTTACAGACGGACATGACAAAACTATAAAGTAAAAATATTTGGATTGCGTAAAAGACGAAGATGATGCTTAGAATTTATGATAGAAAACATTTGAAGATGGTGAGAAAAATACGTAAGTTATTAATATATGAAGAAGTCAAACACAGTAAAAGTATAAAAATACCGCGTAAAAGCTCATACTAAGATATATAAGTAGTAGAGGATACGAGTAAGTGTGCTTGTCCGATGAAGCGCCAGCCCGCGCCGCAGCTGAGCGCGTAGCTTTAAATTCCCAGTCTAATAATAATATATCCGTGATCCAGCCTGTCCCATCTTGCTGTCCCCCCCTCAGCGACGCCCTAAGCCGAGGTTCGTACCCCACAGGGGGTGCCCTTAGCGAGCGTTCGCCTAATTTTAATTTAGAATAGTTGCTCCTGGCTGGAGGCTTTGAGTGTAGTGCTTAAGGCAGCCACAGGATTGTTCGGTTGAGCAGTAAATACCTTAGTGGTATACCTGCGAGATGCCATAGTTAAAAAAAAAAAAAAAAAAAAAGAGTAAGTGTGTTGAGAATAAGTTAAATTATAAGATATGTAAATAATAATTCCTCTTCTCTACATATCTTTCTTTTGCTGTGCCCGACAGTGTCCATTGTTGTTTCTTTTGGCAAATATTTACCACCTAAGTCTACGTTGTGGAATGCAATAAAGAATTGAGTATTGAGTACTGACACCCTAGTAACAGTGTTATGTGAACCTATAAATGACAAGGCTCAAAGATAACACTTAAGGGACCTCGTTAATTAACAATTTCTAATTCAATAAGAGACAGCTTCCTCACTGGAGGAACAGTTCCCTCCTGTCAATAATCGCCCACAACAAATCTGTTATGGGCAAAAAAAAAGAATTAAAAAATTATATATATTTCGGAGAACCAACAGCTGTAACAGATGGATAACAGTTGTATATTGGGACAAAAGCTTATAGAAATGAATGAAAGAAAGGGAATACTGCGACGTCCCCAATAAATTGGGATAAGCTAAACTGAAAATATTGTTCCTTTTACTTCCACATGGAACAAAAACTTTTTACAATTAATTGAACCGACTTCACTTCTTTGAAGTCGGTTCGTTCGTCTTGGTTATTTTTTTTTGTAAAATGTTTTTGCTTTCAAATTTTGGTTGTGGTAACTGCTATGTAAATAACAGTGACAGGAACTTATAACATCATCCATATAACATATACTAAGTGGGAAAAAATACCTATTATTGAAGCGAACTCGCAAAACTACCCAAGCAGTTACCCAAGTAAAAGGAGATTGCCCGATTTGTAAGGAAAGTTGGGTCCCACTGGAAAATTGTTGTGCCCTGAAGATTTTTATTTTAAATAATAGTAAAAACATAGTATTTTCATAATCAGAAACCATTTTTCATTTATTCACCCTGGTTCAAGAGATATCATTGTTTTTCTGTTGTAGCACTAAGAGTCAAATATCTAACAAAGAACAGCACTATTAAGAGTCAATTTATCTCACAAATCGTAATGCACTCCAGGAACTTAATAACTCAACTCGGTAGTAGCAGAAAAAGCACGTATCGTAAATAATAACGAAGTAAAAGATTACGGAATTCAAAACTCAAAGTATCTAAACAAAGCAATGACGCACGTAACGAACCACAGAACATACGTAAGTATCTCTATGTAGTCTGTGCACAGAACGAAGTCTGCGAGTTCTGTGACATGCACAAGTAAATGTTGCCAGATATTTTTTTTTATAATATATTAATAAATCGTTATAGATCAATCGATAAAAACTACTTTTCTACTAAGGAGTTATCTAAATAAACATGGCTGTTATTTTTGTGTCTATTACTTTTTTGAACATTTATTATTTATCAATGAGAATTATGAGTTTAAGCAACCTATTATTATCATCGTTCCATCGGTTTTACTCGCATCGACTATGAGCATTGTTTATTTATCCAATAGTGTTCGTCATCAAGAATACTTTACATAAACTCATATTTGGCGTACACGTATTGTTGTTCATTTCAGATATATGTAATATGGTACAATAATACGTATAAAAGGACAGAGATAACATCATTCTATCTCATCGTCCTAAAACAAAATACTAACACAGTAGCGTTGAAGTTGTCAAATGTTGAGATCTAATTGAGATGTAAACTGCCCATAGGTTATATATAATAAAATAAAAAATAATAGTTTTTTTTTATTATTATTTAATATCGATTACTCAATTGATTAAAAGATAGCATTAGTTATTAAATTCTTTGATACCTGGCAACTTTTTTTGTATGCCAATCAAACCACAGACTACATTGAATCAAACGGATGTCGACGTAATGTTTAACTATTAATTAACTTTAACTTTATTCCCAGGATGAAATAAATTGTATAAAAAATACCCTGTACACAAAAAAAATAGTTATATTTTTTGGTTATTATTAAAATCAGGCACCCGATACCACAAAAGGGACCTGCTCCGTGGCAATCTCCTTTATATGGTGGTCCCATATAATTTTTTAACAAAAAAAGGAAAAGGTAAAAAAATCTTTAAAAAAAAACAGTCGAATTGAGAACCTCCTCCTATTTTAAGTCTGTTAAATATAGAGTTCTATTTGCCCCATGGATGTTTCACGGTTTGAGATGCATGTATGTCGATGTAATTACAGGCTTAACAGATAAAAACAAACAGAGAGCCCGATGGGATCTCACATCGACAAAAATTAATGACGAATTTCCATATCAAATTTCATGCCTATTTAACTACAAAACGTACACGGCACGTTTTTTTATACGCCGTGTGTAGGCACGGTCGTCAGTTCTATGAATTTTCAAAAATCCTTCGTTAAGGAACCGTACAGGTACAAAACATAGTATACAATTTATTTTACCAAAACTAAGTGAAATTTTTCTCTCGAAACATCTTTACCTAGATGACGGTGGATACAATGTTATGGAGAAATGGTTGTAGACAATCAAATGGTTCCTTGTCCGTGTATGCATCTTTTTGGGGGTGAATGTACCTGAAGAAGTTATATTGAAATAAAAAAATGAGTTTATTTTACCATAAGTGTTTCAATTTTTTTCCTTCGCTCTAAGCAAGTTTTGTTTTTCTAAAGCATAATATATTATTAGCATAATATTCAGTGAAGCATGTACCTCTTATGAAACATTCTGCTGAATATGCTATTTTTACCAACGTTTAAGATATTCATTCTTTGTTATTCATTTTGTGTCGTTTTATGAATTCATTCTGGTTTAGATAAACAGTTTTTAATGTTGTCTTGAGCCGGCAAGAAACTCCACGGTTACTCTTTTAAAAGTAAATGGTTTTTACAATGTTTTCAAATTACAGTGTTAATAGGTATGAGAGGACAGTGTAGGCCTATCAACAAGTACCAGTTGTTGCCTTCATGGTGAATGCTGCGTATATCTGATACAGATATATAGGGTGGCACATTTAGATCGGTCAGTATGGGAAAGTCTAAAACTATAAGACATACGAAGATCTCTTCTTAGGAACCGTGTCATTGATTTTAGTAACAAGAAAATCTGCTTTCATAATTTTTTTTAAAAGTTGTTGTGAGCTCGGGAATCGAACCCGGACGTTTTGAAAAATAAAAATAAAACTAACACTATTTCTATTTAGATATCGATGGTGTAGGTCTTAAGCAGTAAATGTTACTATGAAACATGATGCCTAAAATGAAAAAAATGCATTGTTTTCATATACTTTAATTTATTTTAGTAAGTTATCGAAATTACCACCATTTTTTTCAATACAACTACAATTACACATTTTAACTTTTCTTGTCGTGTAATTTACTATGAATATTTTACGAACTCAGTTTACATGGAAAAATGTCGACAATGGAATTTGACGCACAAATTCACATTGTTTCATTCAGTTCTATTATAAGCGAAAGTTACTAAACGATAATTTGAATGTTTTACTTGTTTATTGGAGTTCTAGAATTTTATTTAAATTCCTTCAGTTTTCAGGGAAAAGTCGTAAAGAAAACCAATAAATGTCTTGATTTTCATGTCCATTATATTCCAAATAAACACAATTAAATCAAATAAACTAATATTATATAAAACTTCGATCTACGTTCCATTCGTTTTTGTTCCTCAATATAATAAGAAAAAAAAAAAAATGTTTTTCTTTGTTCCTCTCAAACAGAGCACCTGCCATCTAATCTCTTCACCACCCTTGGTTGACTGGTAGAGAATGCCTAAGGCATTAAGTCCGCCTTTTTTTTGAGTGTGAAAAGTTTAAATAAATATAAATAAGACAAAATTACAATAAATTAAATTACTATATATTCCGCGTCAATTCAGCAAAATACACGAAAATAATGTGTAACTCTAGCTTACAAGAAAGAGAATGGTACTGCACTATAGTTATTATAATCAAATAATTAAAATATCTTACTGGTGCTGAAAATTACATGGTCAAAAATCATGAATTTCCGTAAAAAAATGTAATAGGACTCATAACAGAAGCGTTCGCGCTCGGCAGTTGCCTAATCGCAGCGCGGCAGCCGCACACGAATGCCGTTCAATGTTTGGACAAACCTCAACACGGTGACAAAACAAAACTCATTTTCTCAACTCACACGAGTACTTCAAGTTAAAACACTACCAGCGGTTGTTAACCCCAAAAAAAAACATTGTCATTTTTATTTTATCACGTTGAAATATCAATACCCTTCACGTCTGTATAAAAATGGTTTTAAAATCGACGAATGTTCAAAATGTTGTCATCACTGTAGCTCGCATCCGTTCGACCGCCATCTTCTTGACATAATTTGATTAACCTACCTGAAGATAACAACAAAATAAATCCTACATTATTTTGTCAGTTACTCGTATAGATACAACTAAGTATATGAACGTTAATCTCTAGATATTTGAGTTGTTGACCGATAGGATAACAAAATAGTGTCATGTTTATCGATCATGTACCCGAGTTATATTTTTATTATCGACTGTCAGTACAATGTGTCGAACTGGCGCGAGACAAGAGGTCCTGCCTGACAGTAACGAAGTTGTTTGTAGATTAATCTTATTGTATATCCTATACTTTTAAAAGAGCAATATTTGTACGAGTATATAATTATGTTTCCTATACTATTAATCGACCACCATGATATATATTTGTAATCTTGTTCTCGAAAACGGCTCTGACGATTTCGATGAAAGTTGCAATTAGGGAATGCAATCCCGATGCAATTGATTCTGCTATTTATTTTGTTCAATTTTCCATTAACTACTAATCTTCGTCTTTTAAAATGTTTCTATGGACTGGTACTGTGCTCGTTTTAATTTAATGTCGTAAGTCCAGATCCACATTGTATAATTTTTTTTTTTTTTTAAATGCCTCTTTCAATGATTGCGGTGGGAATTGAATTTACTTGTTGCTGCTGTAAAAAACTAACTCTTCAAGAGGAATTAGAAGATGCTCTAAAAGTCCTTTTTTTGCCTGTATCTACGAGTTTAGTTAGGTTAAGAAAGAAGTGGATCTATATGAGTGTGGAGGAACAAGGTGTAGTTTTGTACAATTCGCTTGTAATTGTTTAGGTACTCACGCTGGTGCCAACCAGTGTTGAATCAGAGAGGGCATTTTCAGCTGCTGGGTACATAGTGACTGACGTAAGATGCCTTTTATCAGACAACACTCTCTTAAACTATTTCCGAAATCACTCCTAGACCTAGACATTTTCCGCATTTGACCATCAATGTTTTTGTTGATATCTTAAAAATACGGATAATTAGTGAGTTTTATTAAAGTTTTTTTTTTTTTCAGTTAATATTTTAACTTACCTCATAATCACAACCAGACAGTTTTCATCGCTTTTTAGTCATCCCAATTTAACAATACTTTTTTGAAAAATATCCGTGATCTCGAATTTGCGATCTCGAGTCGAGGTTGCATTCCCTCGTTGCAATATAGGAGTTTACGGGAACGAAAAATCGATCTAGCTAGGTCTCATATCTGAGAAAATTCGTCTTTATGGGTAGTCAGACGCCCGAAAGTCTGTCAAACAGTCTTACCCAGGGAGAAGCTGCTGGCGGAACCTAGTTCTTTAATATTATTATTGGGTACCTTCCTAAGCCTATACTTGTTAAGCGCTTCCAGTTGATTGTTCTCAGTAATAATGAAAACTGCAATATCTGCAAATGTCAAATGTTTCCTGAAAATAAGAGGAAGATTATTTTATGAGCAGAGGTGTACATTATAGTACAGTCTGTTGTCAATATTATCTGACCCACCCTAAAAACAAACGAATTTGGACCCTCTGACATTAACAATAAGGTTTATTCAATTTAAATGAGCTTAACAGACAAGCGACGACGGCTTGATGAACAAATACAATAATAATACAGACACGCAAATTTGATCTTTAAAACGTTAGCGTTAGGTTATATGTTATAACTACTTGTTATAATATAATTAGTGTAATAACTTATTTTAATAACTATCTTCAAGTAATTCTGGTCTCGTGGTCTGAATATAAGACTGGGAAAAACAAGTTGCGAGATCAAATCCTGCGACAAAATAATTGTTTTGCTTTTAATTTAGAATTTATTACAAAACCATTTCTTGTTTATTGTAAAGAACTATAGACGGATAACCTTCAAATATAAACTTTCTAAAATGGTAATATTTTCGCATAATTTGTAATAAGTGGGTAGTTGAAAAATAAATATTCGTATTCATTATAAAACCTAAGGGTATGCAGTGACAACGCGCAAATATATTTTACCTTGTCTTACTATATTGCAAAAACAACGTCTCTTTAGAATTTTTTATTTTCTGTTTTATATAGTTTTTTTATTATCATGTGTGTTTTTATTTATTAAAAAAGGAACTGATAATAGGTGGATTGTGTTTTTGAACCGACATATTGTTCGTCGCCAATCCAGCATCAAACCGCTAAGCCACAAGCACTTGTTAGAAACGTGCGAAATTAAAGATTGGGTTGTAATTATGTAGTGTGACTTAAAAGCTTTTCAACTTTAATGTCAACGAGATAATGATTAAAATAGCATAACAAAATGATACATAATGCCGGTGGCTCCGACAATGTTGGGTGGATTTACCTTAACGTTACGTGTTAAAGATCAAATTTGCGTGTCTGTATTATTATTGTATTTGTTCATCAAGCCGTCGTCGCTTGTCTGTTAAGCTCATTTAAATTGAATAAACCTTATTGTTAATGTCAGAGGGTCCAAATTCGTTTGTTTTTAGGGTGGGTCAGATAATATTGACAACAGACTGTACACCCACATTTCGCCAGTTATGTTTAAGTCTCATGTAATAGGGGGCGAGCCTATTGCCATCAACCGGGCACAAATCCAGACTCCGGGCTGCCATTGAGAAATTCCTACTAGAATCTAATAAATATAATAAAGTTGTTAGTTGTTATAGTTGGATTAGAAAAAAACTTCTTTTTTTTTCCACTTAAACCTACACGGTTCCAATTGGTTGTTTCCTATGGAGAAGAGCCGGCAAGAAACTCCACGGTTACTGTTTTAAAAATAATTGGGTCTTACAATATTTTCAAATAACAGTGTTAGTAGGTATGGGAGGACAGTGTAGGTCAAGTCATTTGGTAGTACAACTCTTGAGGAAGGTTATGTGCTAAATATGCTATTTAACATCAAGGGTCGTACCCTTAGGACCCGTGCAAAGAGGAGAAAAAACAAAAATAACGCTGATCGAAAACGAAGTAATAGCGCGGTTGGGCGATGCGATGCGACGCGGTGGGGCGATGCGGTGGGGCGACGCGACGCGGTGGGTCGATGCGATGCGACGCGGCGGGGCGGGGGCCGAAATTTCATACGTATTATGTCGCGGGCAGAAGCTAATATAATAATATTAATACTTAGAAAACTTTTCTTTGTTTATACTAACTGACTTGTATAGGAATTGAAGTCAAGACTTCAAGATTATGAACTAGTTCAGAGATATTGATATAAAATAACAATAAACCAGATAGTGATCTGCATAAACTATCCAACGACGTTATTATCGTAGCTTATCTAGTTTCTTTGTCACGAACTGACAAAACGCGATGTCGAGTCGATGACCTTTGTTGAACTAGGGCTGGCACTTCGCAGAAAACTGAAACACAAACTCAAAGCATTTATTTCAATTAAACCGGCACTTTTGCATTGTCAAACTCGTTCAGAAAGTTGAATTATTCCTCATGGATACACTTTCCTCGTAGAGACACTGAAGCTAATTCCAAAACGTAGATTTCTGAACCAAGGGATTCTAATTAGCTTAGTAATTAGTAGCGGAGTTCTACCAATAGTATAGCATTATCATCCTATAATATTCCCATCACTGCTGGAACACAGGGCTCCTCTTCGAGAGAATGTGGGCCGTTATCTACCACGCGGGTCCAGTGCCGGTTGGTACGATGTCACATGTCTTCGAATTTTTGTTTCTAGGTCATGCCGGTTTCCTCACGATGTTTTCCTTCACCGTTTTGAGAGCAGTGGTGATGAAATTATTTACACAAAGTAAAGGGTATGTCTGGGTCGGACCTACTCGTTAGTTGGGGCAGTTGCTGTTAACTCTGGGCCACTACTGCTCTGCCAGTAATGGAAGTCTTTTGTTTCTAGTTCTGCACTTACGAAAGGACAGACAGCATTGTATTTGGACCTCGTGCATGTCTCACCATCATCATCTGCTAAATCTTTTTTGAACTAGGAAACCGACCCCAAGGCTTCCAGTCTTAGGCCAGGGCTACGACATAAGGCGGTGTGTCTTGCGGCGGCGCCCGAGTTTTCCAACGCCACTCTCTCTCTGAGGAGCTCGTGGCTAAGTAATAACTGCCGCACGGGTCGATCCATCAGGTTAAGCTACGCTTGCCGGGGTTGGTCTGTGGATGGGTGACCATCTTTACATACCGAGACTCCTCCGTGCCTCGGAAAGCACGTTAAGCCGTTGGTCATTCGTGGATCTTTGATAGTCGTTACGGGTCGTCAGAAGCCCGAAAATCTGACAACCAGTCTTACCAAGGGGTATCGTATTACCCAGTTACTGGGTTGTGGAGGTCAGATAGGCAGTCGCTCCATGTAAAATACTGGTATTCAGCTGCATCCGGTTGGACTGGAAGCCGACCCCAATATAGTTGGGAAAAGGCTAGGTAGATGATGATGACTCTCCTCTCCGCAAATCGCATCGGCGACTCATGGCACGCTCTAAATAACTTCTGACATTCTTTCTCGCCGCGGTCGCAGACGCAAGTCGCACGAGCGGTGATGTCGTGGCTAAGGGGTTACCAGATACAGCTGAATACCAGTATTTTTACATGGAGTGACTGCCTATCTGACCTCCACAACCCAGTTGGTGTTTAACACGTTACCCCTTGGTAAGACTGTTTATGGAATCTAAAATAAGTGACGGAAGTTTTTGTCGGTAATAATAAAAGATGACATCCTTGTTTATAATTGACTGGCTTCCGTCAGCTGCTTCGCCCGCGTGTTATCTTTATAAATTTTGGCGTATGTTTCTCAGTGATGATATAGCATTCTACTAGTGAAATAATTTTTTAAATCGGTTCAGTAGTTGACACACGAAAATACCAATCTTTCTCTTTATAACAAGCACTTACTTGTACATTGACCGGACGGGAAGCACTTAAAACCCTAACAGTTTTGTCCACTGCTGACGAGGAAGCAACTAGTTATCGACTATTCTCGAAACAAACTCAACAAACGTAAAATAGATGTCGGTCCGGGGTCAGTAAAAGAGATACATTATATTTATGGTTGATAGCTGACAGTTCACACTGCCGGCGAGAACTTTCTCTCCACTAGTTTGTCGCATCGACAAGAGCTATTATGAATGAATGAATGAATGAAAGGCACCGATCCCAGCGTGGTTTAACCAGACTCGATAAATCGAATGAACCCCAAGATTTGCACTAGCCCATGAAGTCTCATGTTTCATGGGACTACAAAGGCCATATCAAGGAGTAGACCGGGGGGCGCGGTAATGGTAAGGAAGACGTGCCCTCAGGATAGGAAAGGATTTACGAGCCATACCGGATATGCATCCTTGAGTAAGCAATGGACTAGTGGAGAGACGGGTGTTATTTGTCTTTGGATGAGCATCTTTTTGAGACATCGGCGCTATGTTGTTTCGAGTCCATCTTCATTTCATTCTTCTGGTTTCTTGTAGATCTCGCTGGCAGCCTTCATGATCCTAATAAAATACTCGCTCATCGACGCTCGTTTGGCGAGCAGAACACTCGTTGAGAGACTCGCTTGGGTATACGCATACCAGCAAGCATGACTGGGTAAACATTCTACTCGTCACATTTGCTCATAGCTCAGCGACAAAATTATCCGAACTACACACTCGCTGCTCGCGAACTTGTTTCTACTTGTACTCTCCCAGGCTGCACCACAACCTTATGCATCCAGTATGTCTGCGCCACCTTCTTAAGGTTGTTGGTCCATCTAGCTGGGGGGCGTCCCACACTACTCTTGCCGATACACGGTAAGAGGTACGCTTCTCGCTAGTCGTCGGCGGCGGGCCAGGTCCAAGCCGAGCAAATTCTAGAATACGGGCCTTAGATCCTTTTTGTTTTTCTTAAATTCTTTTTTGTTTTTCTTTTGGCAACCCTGCCTAAACAAACGACAGCAGTAAACATAGTTTGTGTATACTTTGCATAGTTTTTATTTGAAGGCACTTTGATATACTGATGTGATGTGAGAGGATTATGGAATCTAGTTTGTCTTTACGATGTTCGATACGAATGTGTTCCTAACTCACAACAACACATAGAGGATCTATTTGTTGTTCTAGTGAGCAACAACAAATAGAGAATCTATTTGTTGTGAGTTGATCGGGATAGATAAAAAAAGGAAAAAACATGAGACATTTCTACATTTACAGGGTGTCCAGTAAATAGTACGACATATTTCAGGGGGTGATTGCTTGGGTCAATAGGTACCTTCCAAAAAAACCAAATATATGTTCAGTAACTCGTGAAGTGTACCCAAGGTTTTGTAATTTCTATATTTAAAAGAGTGTCCTTGGAGTTTCTTGCCCGTTCTTCTCCATAGAGATCTACGTTTTGGAATGGGCAACTAGCTTCAACTTTCTGACTAACTGACTGACTCTTTGACAGTTCAAAAGTGCCTGTAAATGGTTTAATTGAAATAAATGCTTTGAGTTTGAGTTTAAGTTTGAAGGGACAACATTGAGCGTGCGTCAATAAGCCAAAGAATAAGGCTCAAGTAGTTTTAAAGCAAAACCTGTCAAGACTTGGCCGAATTTGATATTTTTGAATGAAATTTGTAAAAACAAAAACCCTATGTTCCTTGTAGCTTAACCTGAGCGATAAACCCGTGCGGCTCTTATTTACTTATCCATGCTTATGTTTATTATAAAATACATACTTATCTACAAAATGTGATTTTTATATCTTCTCCGGTTTAGTTAGACTGTGCGTTGACTGTCAGTCAAGAAGCCGCATTAAATGTAAAAAAAGCGGCCAAGTGCGTGTCGGACCACGCACAATGAAGGGTTCCGTAGTTGGGATGAATTTATCCCAAAAATAACTTATCGATATACGTCACGGTCAATTCTCCAAGTGCAAATGTAAGATTATACTCGCAAAAAAATAAAAAATAAGTGGTTAGATTACAAATTAACGATTTTCGGACTTTTCGCTTTACTTGTGCTGTAAGACCTAGCTTCTTTCCAAATTCATGATTCTAGGTCAACGGGAAGTAGGTATAGATGACGTGATGACGACGCGCCCCACTCCGCTCCGTACTAAAGTACAGCTTACAGTACAGTAATCGCGGAGTGGGGCGCGTCGTCGTGGATTGCACTATCTGTACCCTAGGTTTTAATTTATTTGAGAGTATCAAAATAAACATAAACATAACATCACGCCTTGTTTCCCCGAAGGGTTGGGCAGAGGTGTACCTGTAGTAGGTAGGTACACCCCACATTTTGCCAGTTATGTTTTAAGTCCCATGTAATAGGCGCCCCTATCGTATCACCCACTTACTGGGTTGTGGAGGTCAGATAGGCAGTCGCTCCATATAAAATACTGGTATTCAGCTGCATCCGGTTAGACTGGAAGCTGACCCCAACGTAGTTGGGAAAAGGCTAGGCAGATGATGTAATAGGCGCCCCTATTACATGGGACTTAAAACATAATTGCCAGCCTATTGCCATCAACCGGGCACAAATCCAGACACTTTGCCCGACCCGGGAATCGAACCCAGGACCTCGTTCTCAGCAGTAGCTCTTGCAACCACTAGACCAACGAGGCAGTCAGTATCAAAATATATCGCATAAATGACCGTATTTTTTATTGCGTTGACTAAGAAGCTTGATTTTTTTAGAGTTCCAAGGGACCGTAAACATATGTATTTGATATTAATTTCAACTTTATACCGCCACGCGTTCCTGAGAAAAAGAGTCTTGACAGAATGACATCGAAATGATCCTAATTTTTTTTCCTTTTGAGGTACAGAACCCTAAAAAATGAATTATCTAAGTGTTTACCAATTAAATATTTACCTACGGTTTTGTCAGCAAGGTGAGGAGCTGTCCTAATTTGTCATGGTTGTCACTCGTATAGTAGTAGTTAGTTTTGTGGTCAGTCAGACAAAGTCCTACAACAAAAACGTTGACACTTGTACAACACATAGAAGAAAGATATTTCTATGGTACAACACGTGTCTGATGGCAGTTTAACGTCAGACTCCAAACGTAAATGTCGTTTTCAATAGTTGTTTAGCTCAGACCAATAACTTACTCAGAAAGTGTTAGATAACTGATAAATACGGTGTTGAGGTGGTTGGTCATGCCTAAGTTGAGTGAAAAATATCTGGTGCCCACCATTTTAGAGGAGGAGGTTAAAAAGTTGAATTTTATTGATGACGGTAGGTACGTATTTTTTCTTATTTTAAATTTAATATTTTATTCTTTACTGGCTGCGTTCCGCGGTTTCACCCACATAAGACTCGATCCCGTAGGAAAATCGAGATTAAAAGTATCCTATGTCCCAATCCAGGTCATCGTCTACCCATGTGTCAAATTTCATCCAAATCCTTTCAGCCGTTTTAGCGTTGAAGCGTAATAAACAAACTCACTTTTGCATTTATAATATTAATGAGGAGTATCAAATGGCAACCCCGTCGTATCTTATCAACAGTTTTTGGATACATAATCACTGTTAGTCCACCGCACCGTGAACGGGACGTCAACGAGAAACGAGATTACGCAGCCATAGTATAGGTCCCGTCAGGTAAAAAGAACGCTGGCCGTTTACTTGCGCAATGAGTGATTTATCGATTCCAACCTATTCTATAGGTAAAGTACCTAATAAGATTCTACAATAAAACGTAGCCTAGTACATAAAATATAGTGCAATCCACGACGACGCGCCCCTCTCCGCGATGACTGTACTGTAAGCTGTGCTTTAGTACGGAGCGGAGCGGAGTGGGGCGCGTCTCAGTGGATTGCACTATCTATAGGTACTTTAGGACGCGATTCTACCCGTGCGCAGACACATCCTCTCCACTTTCGCTCAGCGTTCTTTTTATGTGACGTCATGCGTCCAACTCTGGATATGAACTGTCGGTACTGCGTGCGGCGTCATCATCTCGTTCTCGTTGACGTCCCGTTCACGGTGCGGTAAACAAACGGAGAAAGGAGTAGGTTTCGTTGTAGCACGGAGGTTTTGCATTTTCTGCCTACCTCTGAGGGAGCACGGGCGAGTCTATGTCTATCTACTTTAATTATTATTGTCAGTTGAATGCAATGATAGAAGTTAGGTATCTTATGGTGGCGATAACCGATTTGTTATACTGAAGATCACGTCTAAACGAGTAGTGTTAATGATTTGGAAAAAACATAATATGTTCAATTAGAGCATTTTCTTAATAACTTAATATCCGAATATTTTAGATTATGTTTATATAACATAGTGAAATTAATTTGTTAAGTTACGTCTAAAGCGGATAAAAAACTGAGTCTCTAAAATCGATCCAGCGTATTTTTCTGAAACCTTCACCATTTTATTTAACGATAATTTAATTATTGATTTTTAGACGTATTTTATTATTAGGTTGGGGAAAAGTCTTTTCGCATTATAGTAGGTATAATATGAACTTGTAATAAAATCTCTTTGGCTATACTATTTGTATCTGGCTGGTTTTGGTGTCATTGAAAGTTTAAATTTTAAAGAACATAATTCCAAATTCAAATTAGGAAAATCTGTGATTTTCATTTGTTTTTCGTACCGTCAAGATGAGTGAATCTAATGAAGAAATTGGATACATTTTAAAATTTTACTACAAAAAAGGTAAAAATGCAACGCAAGCCGCGAAAAAAATATTGCGATGTTTATGGACCTAGTGCAGTGTCTGTGAGAGTAGCACAAATTTGGTTTAAACGTTTTCAATCTGGAAATTTTGATGTCAAAGATGCACGTCGCTCTGGTCGCCCTATTACGGATAAAATGGATGCCATTTTTGAAAAAATGGAGCAAGATCGGCTTATCAGTAGTTACGACGTAGCTGAAAAACTGGGAATTGACCACAAAATAGTTTTGTCGCATTTGAAAAAAACTGGGTACACAAAAAAAGCTCGATATTTGGGTACCTCAAGAGCTCACTGAAAGAAACCTAAAGAAAAATGAAATGCTGTGTGTGTGGTGGGATTGGAAGGGCATTATTCATTATGAGCTGTTACCACCAGGCAGGACCATCGATTTTGAACTCTACTACGAACAACTGATGAGATTAAAGCAAGAAGCTGAGAGAAAGCGGCCGGAATTAATCAAAAGAAGGGGTGTGGTTTTTCATCATGATAACGCTAGACCTCACACATCTTTAGCCACTCAGCAAAAATTAAGAGAGTTTGGCTGGGAGGTGTTAATGCATCCGCCGTATACTCCTGACTCCTGACCTTGCACCTTCAGATTTCCACCTGTTTCGGTCTCTTCAGAATTCCTTAGGCAGTGTCAGGTTAACATCACGAGAGGACTGCCAAAGCCACTTGTCGCGGTATTTTGATCAAAAGTCCCAAAATTTCTATAGCAATGGGATCATGTCCCTACCTACAAGATGGCAAAAAGTTATCGAACAAAATGGTACCTACATACTTTAGTTAAATGTAAATAAACTATATAAAAAAATGTTTTGAATTTTCTTAAAAATGCGAAGCAACTTTTTCCCCAACCTATTATAATAAATTAATAATGCGTCTAATTTGGGACAGCGCTCCTTGATGGACGAGTCCTATTACTGGCTGGACGTACAACGCGTTGCGTGAGGTCAATACAGAACACGCAAGCTAACCACTCAGCCGACTTCCAAAAAAATACTACTAGTGAAAAATAACCTTAATTTCGGAAGCCGGTGGCAAAAAACGAAAGCAATAAAAGACCGACTTCCGAAGTTTAAAGTTAAGCTTCGTGTAGACTAGCGCGACGCGACACCGGCTATTGTTATACCGTGAAGTTTTCTTGGAATTTGTAGGTATTGTTTGTGTCGCGTCGCGCCGTCGCGTCACGCCGTCGCGTCGCGCTGGTCTGCACGAGCCTTCATTCGTGTTTTTTTTGGGAGACTGTTGTTTTTTTTGTATGTAAGTACTTAAAAAAGTTTATATTTTTCACTTGTTAGTTGTGGTAAGTACCTACCTAATCTCAAAAATTCAAATATCACTACCTTCTATGTATGTAAATAACAGTGACAGGAACTTATTATAACATCGTCCACGTAGACTAAGTGTGAAAAATGCGTATTATTGAAGCTAACTCAAAAACTACCCAAGCATAGTTTCAATAGAATTTATATTGTAGCACCGCGCAAGCTTCCTCTACCAAATAAAAGAATGTTCAAAATCGGTCCACAATTATTAACGGAAATATCGACGAACGAGAACCTCCTCCTTTTTGAAGGCTGTTAAAAAAGGGTAACCGGTAAGGCTTTTATTAAAAAACCTTTACATTTTTATCTTTAAAGGTATTGTCAAAATATTATATCAATCAACTTTGCTTTTCCCAACCATGATGGGGTCGGCTTCCAGTTTAACCGGATGCAGCTGAATACCAGGGGCCCAAGTCTGCTATTTTTATAAATTCGTCATTCCAACACGATCCCATTGTCATTTTGCTAAAAGTTCGTAATCTGCTAAATTCATAATGGTCGATCATTGGTTGATCATTGTATTCCACAAACACGATACTCGTAACGAATTAAAATAAATTACTGCACAATGACGTTCTCAAGGTAGGTCACTGATCAAAGGAACTGTCAAAATTTTAGCAGATTACCGCCTAAGTCGGTCATTCATTTTTCATTATGTACGAGATTACCAATAGATGCCATTTCTTTCAATGGAGTGTCAGTGGCTGACCATTGGAAAGTCATAATGACGCCATTATGTTAGTAGATTACCAAACTTGTCAAAATCAACAATTATGAAATCAATGATAGACCATTCTGACACTATTGTAATAGCAGACTTGAGGCCCTGTATTTTACATGGAGGTAGTGCTTAGTCTTGCTGGATGACACGATATCCCTTTCAATAACAAAATATAATATTTGTATAAAAAAATCAATACCTAAGCCTATTTTCACAGGAAAATCTTGTAACATGTGCTGTGTCAGCAAATTGTGGGGATCAACGCACCTGCGGGAAATATATTTATATTCGATAGATCAGCAGGTTTGAAGGGCGTGGGAGGTAAAAAATGGCAGGGATTTTTACTAAAAAAGGTTTGCACAAAATTACTTTGGTTCCAAATTATAATGGTACAATATCACGCCTGTTTCCTTCGAAGGGTTGGGCAGAGGTGTACCTACAGTACACCCGCATTTATGTTTAAGTCCCATGTAATAGGGGGCGAGCCTATTGCCATCAACCGGGCACAAATCCAGACTCCGGGCTGCTACTGAGAAATTCCAGATATAAAAACCCATAACACTTTACCCGACCTGGCAATCGAACCCAGAACCTTATGCTCAGCAGTAGCGCTTGCAACCACTAGATCAGAGGTCGGCAAACTCATTATTAAATACTTAATAGAGTCAAATATCAAGAAAGTATCTTAATTAATTATTATCAAGTTAACCTTGATAAACTTTGAAAGGTACAGAAAATTATTAATTTTCGATTTCCTGTTAATTTTTGATGAAAATACTTCGGAAATAAATCTTTGAAATATACTTAGCTTGAAATGTTAAAGTTTAAGTTTGAAAAAAATACGTGTAAAACTGTTTAAAAGATCTACTTACAGAAATAAACGTCATATGATTTCATTTAGGCCATGCCAGTTGGGTGTGTAATACATAATATGGCATAGTAACAGATAGATATCACTTGAAATAACGTTCACATGATATAATTTTCATAAGCTATAAAAAAAAAACAAATTCATGTGACATGTGATCTAATGTTATATTTCATATAACATTTAGTAGGTATATAACGTTTATTTCATATAATTTTCAATTTGTTTATTGCTCTTAACGTTCAGTTGACCTAATTTTCATATCAACTAATGTTCAGCCAAAATTCTAAGTAATGAATTAGTAAATATCAGGAAACATTATACTGGTATCTTCTCTTCTAACCCAAATTATTCACCAACAATAGAGGAAATCTGGCGCTCGGTGGCCGCTACCGCGGCGCGTTAAGGCTTCCACAAACCGGCGCGCCACGACAGCGCAACGTGACTCCAATAAAACATTTTCTAAGAAAACTTCACGATAGAACAATTACCGGTGTCGCGCGACAAGACGCGCCGATCTGTACAAGCCTTTAAGGTGATATGTTGAAAAAAATGTGGTTTTTCTATTTCGTCTAAATTGTTGAGTATGTGGAATACGGATTTAACATTTTGCTATATGTTTTTTGACTCTTTGTTCTAGTATCGTGCAAAAGGAATACACGACTACATGATTTTTTTTCGATACAAAAAAATTGCAAAGTTACATCAATTTTTTTACTTTTTTCAACATCACGGCGTAACACTTAAGAGTACTTCAATGGAATTTACTTTAAAACATAGAAAATTATCATATCAAAGTTTACTCAAAGTAATTTTAAATTTTATTTATTTATTTTGTTAAAAATGGAGTATAATTGTTTTGGCACATACGTCGTTTTATTCTGAGCGCACGCACATTATAGCCATCTCTTCTTTTGCGTTTCAAAAGTAATTGCATCACTTTCGCTCGCGTCATAGATCAGTCGCCCGGTGCGCTTCATCGACGACGGACCTATGACGTTTGTCTGCAGATCGGTGCTATCGAATTTTCGTGATTATAATAATTGTTTATATATTAAAAGTTAGTAGATTGTTAGTTAATTTGTGTTGAATAGGTATATAAAGACTATTCTTGCGATTGAACAGTACCTATAACGTATCGTTTTCTATTTGTGACGAGTTTTTATTTAATTATAAATAAAAATGGGAAGAAATACGAAATCAAAACTAAATAAAATACAACGTTTGAAGTACCTACCTGAACATGAGGGCTCAGAAAATGAGAGAGTAAAAAGTAAGTATATAGTTATGTACAATAATTAGTTTCTATTGTATCAGTTATGAGCACGTTCTTGACTGCAATCATGCCCGATGGAAGACAAAGATGACATCGAAAATAAATAATGAGTTGCGTTCGAGAGCTTACTTCTTTTGTAATTTTTTTCTGTTGTTAGATCCTAAATTCTCAACCACTTGACCGGTTTTTATCAATGGACTCATTTTACAGGAAAACAGTATCAATAGCTAATAAAAAAGAATCCAAGTCGCCACCTCGCTCATAAAATTTGATAATCAGCTACAACCTGTCCTTGGCTCGCAAAGTAATAATGGGTAAGCATTCTATTTGCTAGAACAAAATATTTATGAAATAAATATAAAAAAGGCTAAAATGTACTTTTTACTTTTTTAGGTTAGAAATATGTCAACAGTACATCAATAATACTTCAAATACTATTACCGCGTGTGACTGACTAAGAGCACAAAAACGAATGGAGACGCATTTGAATTGCAAAAAAAGGTGAGTTTAGTCGAAATTATTTTTTGATTTTTATTGAGGTATGAGTTATTGTGTGTGATTTAATATAATAAGTTAATTTCAGTTTTTTAATCATTTTAGTTTTGTTGCCAAGTAGAGTAGCTTTTTTTGCGATTTTTAAAAGTCGTAGAATATTTTTTATCAAAAATAAAAAACAATCAGAATGATTTTGATTATGCTCCACTTGAATTTAGATGAACGTTTTTATTCCAGAAATAAAAGAAAGCAACAACATGATGTCGATAACGAAGATGAGGAAGAAGAACCACTATACGAAACTTGAAGAAAATGTGAGTTATCTCATTTTATTTCCTATGTACTTTCCAGTGTAGAGCTTGGCATAAATAGCATTTTACAAATTTGACTTAAACTTTTTTTCAGGAGTCCAAAACTGCCGACATCAGTGGCCACAGAGTTGTTGATGTAAATTAATGTTGCATCACACTCAAGGAGCTTAATTGAAAATGTAGACAGCAACATTGTAAAGAATTTTAATGGAGTAGTTACCAAATTAGTTGGTGGCAAAAGAGTCAACTACGCTCTTAAACGGTCTTATCAGGCAAGATGCGCAGGGGCAGTAGTATCATTTAACTCTGGGAAAATATTGACTACTGTCCACAAAACTATTCTCAATAAGAGTCTTTTAGCAAAAATCAAGAAATATGAAGAACGAATACAAAATACAAGAACGTACCTACAACCAAACTTTAAATAGAAAAAAAAAACGTAAATTGGTTTCTAAGAAAATATATTTTAACTATGGCGAAAATGCTGACAGACCTGATATGGATTCTGATATATATAACCTCACAAAAATAACGAACAATTTAGAAAAATCTGATGAAGAACGCAAACAGATACAGGAGAGGACAATACTACAGAGTGAAAGTGGGGAGTGGCTCGAATTAAGTAGAAATCTTTTAACAGCGTCCAATTTCGGGAAGGTGGTAAAAAGGATAAAAACTAATAGTTGTGCTAATAAGGTGAAAAACATGTTGTATAAAGCAAATATCGACCATGTGGCATCTATAAGCCACGGAAAGATGCTATTGAGCAATTGTCTAATTTAGTACAGGTAAATATCCAACAATGTGGTCTCTTCATTGACGATAAGTACCCGTTTTTAGGGGCAACGCCGGATGGGATTGCTAATGACATGCTTGTTGAAATCAAATGTCCTATAGCGCCTTAAAAAATAGGAATTGCTTACAAAATGCACTTTTGTGCGTTGTGATAAAAAACAAGAGAAAAGCTGAAATCGCGAAAAATTAAATCGTCTGTTCCCTACAATTGGACGAGTTATCAAGCCTTTTCCCAACTACATATATTGGGGTCGGCTTCCAGTCTAACTGGATGCAGCTGAATACCAGTATTTTACATGGAGCGACTGCCTATCTGACCTCCACAACCCAGTAACTGGGTAATACGATACCTCTTGGTACATTTTGACGAGTTATGCGAACATAAATGTAGGGACCAGCTGTTTTTTTTTCGCGATTTCAGGTTTGGTCCCGTAGTAAAAGTTGTTCATAATGATGAGTACAATGACCCCTCAAGAGGTTGGCAAATATTTTTATAGCACCTTATACACTAATTATTAAAAAAAATATATATTCTTAGAACACATTAGAAAAGAAATAAACTTTTGTAATATACCTTAATTACCTAATTAATTTTTATTACATGGTACGTACTAAATAAAAAAAATGGTTGAAAATTCAATATTTGTATTATTTGTCTACTCCATACCTCCTGTGTGCTAATATTTCAGGAATTGCAAGAAGTGCGAACTCGGCTCTCCCGATGTCGACCGCGTAAACTGCATTCGCCGTTCCCCGCGTGGGGGGCTAAGCCACGCCCATCGACCTACGATTTATTTCAACATAGCGCCTTAATGGTTACTGTTCTAACCTAACCTATCCCATCAACATTCTATTCTAAACTAACCACACTACAAAATAAAGTAGACGTTTCTAAATTTTAAATAGATTTTGAATATTATAGTAACTGAAAATTATATTAATTGAATATTAATTCAAATGTACATTATAAAAAATATTCATTATACCATAATAATATAAAATTAAGTAAAATGAAATTATATCAATAATTCATTAGAATTATCATTTCATCGTCATATTAAATGAAATTAGGTCATATGATCATTAGAACTTTTGTTATTCAAACGCTACACACCCATGCCAGTTACCCCACGATCATTTTCTTCAATATTTAAGAGCAGTGGTGCTGGAAATTGCACAAAGCAAAGTGCATGGGCGCCTGGGATTGATTGAACGATTGAACCTACAACTCGTCACTCATGGCCGATATCACTTGACCACCGCTGCTCAATTAGGCTGATATCAGACGATCTGCATGCTGAAAGTGGGCAACGTCGCAAATAGATGTCAAATATTTCCATTTTTTTTTTGTTATTTTGGCAATATTACTGTATGGAAATATGAAATATCAGTAGTTAGAGAACTAGAATATTAATAATGAATTGCAATTAAAACACTGAACTACTAAAAAAGCATTTGGAAAGTTTACAAATACTTTTATTACATCTAAAACTAAATATTCGGTGTAACGATATTAATTATTGCATTTCATAATCAATATTTTAGTTCACTAGTTAGCCATATTTGAAAGAAAAAGAAAGAAAGAAAATACATTTATTTGGCACAGACTAAAAGGCACACAAGTAGAAAGAGAAAAAAAAAATAAGATAAAAGGAAAGAATACAAAATAAAAAGTGTAAAACTGCGTTGCATGATACCAGCAGGAATGTGTGTGAATTTCATATTTCCATACAGTAATATTGCCAAATTAATCGAAACAGCGAAATATCTGACATCTATTTGCGACGTTGCCCTCCTTCAGTACGTGCGCTCTTTTAAATTTCACCGTGAAAACTTAAGTGAAGTCAGCTGTCAATAGTGTCAATCCCAGCTCACTTCAAGCTCACTTCACCTAAGTTTTCACTGTGAGATTTTTACAGAATAGACCGGTTGACACTTCAATTGAGTGAATGTACATTTTTCTTTCATTCCACGTTCAAACGACTCCGACAAAATTACATAGCATAAGCATAATCAGCCTATAATGTTACCATTGCTGGAACACAGGCCTCCCCACTGTGAGAGGGAGTGAGCCATAATCCACTCCACCACGCGGGCCCAGTGTGGGTTGGTCTCCGGCGCAGTGCGGGTTGGTTGGTAAAATTTCCGATCATTCGGTAAGCGAGTGAAAGATGTTGAGTGCCGAAATCCAAAATCTTTGAATCGGTTCACTTCATAACTTCGGCGTGTCACTGCAATAATGATATGAGATGCTGGAGAGTTTGTTGTGCCACTTTTTCTTCCCAGCTAAAGCACTAGGAATTGTATAAGGGCAGACGTTTTGATGGACTGTTTTTATTAATTTTGACGTTCAAAAAGTGCTGCTTCTCAGCCTAATTTTAATAAATGAATTTTGATTTTATAATAAGTTTAAATATGTGTGGTCCAAAACAGTGTGAGCTACACAAACGCCGCTCACTGACGCAGTCATCATCAAGTGCCCAGGTTCACTAATGAGTTATTCCAATGTTAAATAATTCTATGTTTATGGCGCCAAGCACTTTCGATGACATACAAAATATAATTAAATCCCTCAAAAATACCAATAGCGTAGGACACGATGGTATTTCGACAAAAATCATTAAATATGTTTCCGACTCTATTAGTGTCCATATAAGTTATATTGTTAATTTGTGTATTACTACTGGTATTTTTCCACACCATCTCAAAACAGCTGTAGTTAAACCACTTTTCAAAAAAAATGATAGGGAAAACATGGAGTGCTATAGACCGATTGCGCTCATACCAATTTTTTCAAAAGTCTTTGAGAAATATATATACGAACAACTCTACAATTTCTTTGAAAAATATAACATTTTTACTGAGGAACAGAAGGGCTTCAGAAAAAATAAAACCATTAACATGGCTGTCTACGATTTGTTGAATAAAGTCATCACAAATGTTGACAGCAGAATACCCGTGTGTTCTGTATACTGCGACATGACCCAAGCCTTCGACTACGTAGACCATAAGATTATGCTTAAGAAGTTAGAAGCTTATGGAATTCGAGGAACCATACTTAAATTGATAGAATCATATTTAATAAATAGGAATCAATACGTGGAAATTTCAAAGATAGATCCAAAGAGTAAATCCGAATTGATATTTAGATCAAATAAACGCTTAATTAAGTATGGTGTACCACAGGGGAGCGTGCTAGGTCCCCCGTTATTTTTAATTTATATCAATGATTTACCAAAGGTAACCATTCATCATATGACACTATTTGCCGATGATAGCACAGTAACTATTAGTAACATTAACGAATTACAATTAGAAAATGAAATTAATAAAACTATTCAATCAATAATCACATGGCTAGATAATAATAATCTTAGAATAAATATTAATAAAACAAAGTTAATGTTGTTCAGTCAACGACCAAAGGCATCTAATATGATAATAGAACACGGTAGCCAAACTATTGAAAACGTAGGTACAGCAAAATTTTTAGGTTTAAATATAGACCAAAGGTTGGACTGGAAAGTACACACGGAGGAATTGAGCAAAAGAATAAGCAAAGCTGCTTATGCTCTTCATAAACTGTCTTCGATCTTAGGTACCGACGCTTTGCTCACTGCATATCATGGCATTGTTGGCTCAATCTTAAGATACGGGGTTATTTTTTGGGGCAACTCGTGTAATAGGGAACTAATCTTTAAGTTACAGAAAAGGTGTGTCAGAGCGATGTTTGGACTAATGTGTACTGATACGTGTAAGCCTTATTTCATCAAAAATAAAATATTAACCCTCCCGTCATTATACGTTTACGAGGTTGCGGTCTTTGTTAAAACGAACCCAAAGCTTTTCAAGAAGCTATCCGATACGAATACCCGAAGTCGACGGGATTATAGTAGATTATGTGGAAGAAAGTCCAATACAGCACTGATGCACAAAAGTGTGTTCTGCATGGCGCCAAATATCTTTAACCACATTCCGCCACACATTAAAGAATTAAATGTTAATTTATTTAAGAAAAAATTAAGGAATTTTCTAACTCAAAAAGCATATTATAGTATTTCCGAGTTTTTAACTGACAAAGTATTGATATAGTTTCATTTTTTGTGGTTTGTTTTTTGTTTTGTTCATTATTATTTTTATTTTTTTTATTTTATATTTTTTTTATTTTTTTTATAATTAATCTGACTTGTGTGAAATATTATGTAGATTTTTTATTTTATTTTTTTTCAATCCTAATTACTTTGACTTTTTAATGTTTGTTTTTATATGAATTTCTATGACGAGTTATTGACATTATTCTGTAGTATATTAATTATTATAATTTTATTGACTAAGTTTTAATTTGACATGTAATTGCATTGAATAATGATAAATTTATAACTATTTGATATCTTAATAATAAAAATAACTTATGTGTTTATATTTGTACGCCGTTAAGGCAAAACATGACTGTGCTATAATTTTATATAACAGCTTGCATGCCATGTGTGTGTATACTTGTGTTTTGAACAAATAAAAATTATCTTATCTTATCTTATCTTATCTTTAATTAATATTGTGTTCAGCCGTTTTGTCTTCGAGTTAAAAATGCCGATTGAAAGACAAAAATTAACAAAATGTGAAGCGTTTGATATCTGCATTACTAAGTACCTAGTTGCTATTTATAGAGACTGTCTCGCTGGTCTAGTGGTCCCTTGTGTGGTCTAGTAGTACCTTTCAAAGTTTATCAAGGTTAACTTGATAATAATTAATTAAGATACTTTCTTGATATTTGACTCTATTAAGTATTTAATAATGAGACCATTGATCTAGTGGTTGCAAACGCTACTGCTGCGCATGAGGTCTTGGGTTCAATTCCCTGGTCGGGCACTGTTATTGGGTTTTACTATCTTTCTCAGTAGTATTAATTGTGGTGTTATTAAATGTGTTCCATTCCATCCATATAGCCTGTTCATTTCAATAGGTTATGGGCCCAGCCCCAGGTTCCAAGAACGCCTTGAAGCTAGAACACATTTATTAACACCACAATTAATATAATAAATAATGACTTTTTTCTCCTTGACAGAACAATTTGTAGTGACAGACTCTAAACAATTTTACTTGAATCTTCAAGTAACAGCCCAGAGTCTGGGTTACTTTCCTGGTTGATGGCAATAGGCCCGCCCCCTATTACATGGGACTTGAACATAACAGTACTATAGGTAAACCTCTGCCGGACCCTTCGGGCAAACAAGGTGTGATGTTATGTTGCTACGTTTAAATCCCAAGAAAAGTAAGGGCGGTCACATAATAATAAATAATTCACAATTCCGAGTGTCATTGCATTGCGACATTATCGATTGCGATTTAGCTTACTCCGTAAACGTAGCTTGACATAAATAAACTAGTTCTGTTTTGTAAACAAGTAAGTTTTAATGTTTTTAAACAGATTTGTGCATGAAAACTCGTGAATTTGGTAATGCTTTTGCACAAAAAATATGATGGAGTGGAAAGAATTTTCAAGATTTGTGCCTTTAAAAAGTTTGATTTGACTTCCATGCTTTTGGGTGCTGCACTGTACGAAATAATGTTCTAAGTCCAGATACGGACGAGAGAGTTGAAAATCCAACAGTGTGTTTTCTTGACTCGCTCTGTTAAATTCTCAATGCTCGGCTCAATACAGAGTTGAAATTCCAGTGCACGAAAAACAATCGCCGCGATAAAAATACGCCTGTACCCTAATTACGTAATATACGATCAATCGGAATTTGAACCGTTTTCAAACCAATTGCTAATCCATTGCTTCATAAGTTCGAAAAAAAAATCTGGTCAGCAACGTAAATAACGCAATGAATGTTGATGAACTGTCAAAATGAAACAAATTTGTCGTAATTGTTTACGAAAATGTGTTGCGTAACTGGGCTTGCTGTGGTGTTTATGCAGTATTTTGTATTTGCCTACTGTAAACGCACATATGTGAGTGTGACCTGAAATATTTCTTATGGAGGGCAGCAAAAAATACTTCTATTTTTCTCAGATTTCTAAAATGTTTATTTACTTTTGAGGCTCACTGTATCCACTTTGTGTCATCTACGCTCATGAAAGTCAATTAAGATAAAAACATCTAGATAAGCTAATTAAATATTAGTTGCTTTATAATTTAATTAAAAATTTAAAGTTTGCGTGCTCAAAACGTGGCATGTGTGTACCAACCAATGCGACCTTATCAATGTCATAAAAGTACATTCTAAGATCTCGAACTCCACATAGTATTTACTTAGAACGAAAAACATCGCTAGAAAACCATGCTGAAAATCTAATACACTGTGAGGAAGCGTGGTGATCAATGCTCGTTTCTTCCCTGTATGAGAACAGGCCTTTACACTGCAGTGATAAAAATAGGCTGATAATATTTCTTTTTTTTTTAAATATTGATTGAATACTTTCTGAACGCGATACGACCATCCGTCACACACTTCAAGCGCGCTAAACGAAGCGAACGTATTTGAAAAAAGAATTAGATTTTTTATTTTTAAACTCTTCCATGTGCAAGTGTTAGTGATGTGCAGTGATTGGTTTTTACGGTTCAAAGAAACAGGAATACGGTTTTTGGAATAGGAATAATTGTTCGGTATTTCTGTGGGTAATAAACAGCGGTTACCATTTTAATGTGTTTGGTATAAATGTGTTGGTGTTAGTTGCTATTTTCGGACGAGAATAGTTGCAGTCATACAATTTATTGGTATGGCTAAATGGTCGCTGTTTTATTGTTAAGCCGATTTTTGTAACTAAAGGTAGGGTAATGTTTTACGTTTATAGTAAGTGTTAGCGCCATAGGAATTCGTTATTATGATAAGAATCGCGTAATCAGGTTAAGTGATAAGTATTGGGACTGAATGTCAGGTATGAAAAAATAATATTAGCTATATTAAGTAAGGACATGAACAAAAAAAACCCTGGAATGTGTCAAATTGACTCACTGGCAACCTTTATCCTTAGTATTTGAGAAGCACTTTAAGTTGTTAGGAGTCAGAGATATCCTTGAGGTTTTTCTTAGAGGAAGGGGCGTTGTCGCCTGGTTGTCAGCCTGACATATAGGTACACTCCTTCCAACCTTCCCATGGCCCTTCCAACGTACGTTATACGGGCCGAATCGTGGGGCGGCTGCGGACATAGCACTCTTGGCAATCTTTCCAGTCCGCAGGCGCTTCTTGATCCCTTACAAGTTGTTTGCCATGTGTGTCCCTAATAGAAATTCTCCCGATTGGGTATGCACGAAACATCACAGTTGTGACTTCGCCGTCGGAGCGCCTGTAAACAAGGTGATTAGTGAAATATACATAAATAGATAGATAATTGCGTCTTTCTTTTCGCATTTCTGTTTTCCTTTTTTTTTACATATAGGTACAGTCAGCTCCGGGCGTCTGTCCATACTGCTGGGGTGGGCGCGAACCCCTTTGCGATGTCCACTCGAGGACTCGTCTGCTTCAGCGGCCGTCGATCCTTCGACTGTCATGGCCGGCCCGCTGTCAATTTACTAACTCTATTCTATTTTTCTTTATGGCAATGGTGCTAATGTCGGCAAGGTACCTATCATGCGTGTCTACCGTCTAGTCATTAACAATATATTAACTGTCACCTTGACTTATCAAAGGTTTTGGCGTTACCCAGTTACTGGGTTATGGAAGTCAGATAGGCAGTCACTCATGTATTCAGCTGCATTCGGTTAGACTGGAAGCCGACCGCAACGTAGTTGAGGAAAGGCTATGCAGATCATCCGGACAAGGTCATCCGGAGAAGAAAAGCTCTACCACGTGTCTTCTCCGGATAATTTAATTCCGGACATGCAGAAGTTAGTTACAATTTATTTACACTGCCTTATCGTCATGGACACTGAGTTTGTAGGTGAGGCGTGAAAGTAGTACGCATACCGGTTGATAAGGAGTTTGATTTGTTTAATATACTTTGAAATGGAATTGCTAAATTGTGTTGTTGATTTCATATTAATGTTATTGATAAGTTTGATTTTAAAAGTGAGTTGCTGTTGGAATCTAAGATTATTATAGGTATCATCAAAAATATCACTACATAAATTATAACGCGATACGTCTGTCTGTCGTCTGAGCGCGATAAACTCAAAAACTACTGAACTAATTTTCATACGGTGGTCACCAATGGACGGAGTGATTCATAAGGTAGGTTTAGGTGATTAATTAATTATGGTTTTGTGTAAATTGGCTGAAATATGATGATGTAAAATTCTCCAAGTAGGATGAAAATCAGTAAAATTTTAACCTAACCGACATGCTCCACGCAACAGGCTGATACAACACTACGACAGGAAAAAGAATGTAGGCATATAATGCTCTGCTACCCGTGCGAAGCAGCGGCGGGTTGTCACATAAATACAATTAACCTTGTGTTGCTAGTATAATACAATAAAAAATGAATGTTCGTATTGATAAATTCTAACACCGTTTAACCGATCACAAAAAAACTTGGCAACTATTATTTGTTCCATGGAGAAAAGTTTTTATAGGTTTTTTCCGACCTTCGACCGCAGGCAAACCCGCGGACAAAAGCTAGTAAAGCAGGTATAAATGCCATCGTTAAGAAAAAATATCAGTGTAATCCTTAATCACAACTACTAACAACCAGGCTCAACCAATATTTGTATTTGCTTAACAAATATTTGTTTAGTAAGAGAATATTAGGTACTCCGCAATACCTCAGCAAAAACCGTTGCTTAGATAGATAGATAGATAGATAGAATACTCTTTATTGTACACCATAAAAGTCACAGACATAAATTTAGAAATTTTACATAGGGTGACACAATGGGCGGTCTTATCGCTTAAAGCGATCTTTTACAGACAACCTTAGCAACCGAATGTGGTGATCTACAGACAAAACTTTACGTTTTCTACAGGGTGTCCAGTAAATAGCACAACATACTGCATGGGGTGATAGCTTGGGTCACTACCTATCAATACAACACAATATATTATATTCAGCAAAATCTTACGGATTTACAGTTTTACAAAATTTTCCGATATCTTACCGAAAAATCTCTACCTTGAAACAGATTTTTAAGCATGTCGTAATGAAAAGATCCTTTTCTAGTACTTTATTTACATCAAATTATTCGTGAATAGTTACTTTACTCATTGATAAGTCTTTTTTTTGATAGAAAAAATAAATAAATAATAATAATAATAAAATAAATAATAATAATATAATAACAAAACATATATATAATATATAATAATTATAATATAATAGAAATAGTATTTCTTGAAAAAATTCTTGTCTTTGATAAGACAAGAATGTTTTCAAGAAATACTATTTTTTGTTTAAATTTTCACAGAACTATTTTCTTATCACTTAAGTTTAACCTACAGTGGTGAAAAAAAAAAGTAAGATTTTGCTGAACATATATTGTGTTGTATTGATAGGTAGTGACCCAAGCTATCACCCCCTGCAGTATGTCGTGCTATTTACTGGACACCCTGTATATAGACACGCGATCTTAACTTTTTGTTTGCATTACCTAAACAATTACCTACCAACCAGCCAGCTCTATGCTCAATAAACACATTTTATACAAATTTTATTTTAATAATTTAAAAAAAACCGGTAAGATAATAAAAACGAAAACAAAAACCTATGGAGTCATCTAGATTCTAGAACAATGTTGCCCACCCCTAGGTATTACAGAAAACTTAAAAACGAGTAGACAGCTAAGTAGGATCACAACTCTTGGGGGTAACTAAGGAATTAACCCACAGTAGGTACCCGTAAAATATCATCGATTTATAGAAAAAGTTCGGTTTTGTGGAGTGTCGTGTCCATCACTTAACTGCGACAGTGGGCAAAACTAATGAACCTGAACGAGCA